>JACEEZ010016272.1:87500-200000 GCA_016584305.1 Chionoecetes opilio | reverse complement strand
GTGGAATGCTTGGATGAAATCAAGATCTTCTTAGCAGAAAAAGGCCAAGACTATCCTCAGCTAGAGGACAGAGATTGGATTGTGAAACTTACGTTTCTCTCAGACATCACCAAACACGTAAATGACCTGTCTTATCTTGCAAGGTGCAGGGAAAACAGTGATGGATTTGTATGATACCTGGAAGGCTTTTGTTGCAAAGCTTGCAGTTTACTCATCAGATATTGAAACTGGTTCTTTCCGTTACTTCAAAAACTTGAAGAACTTATCTGCAATTATTCATCCTGTCAACATTACTGATCTTCAGGTGTAAATGCAAGAATTAAAGTCTGAATTCTCAATCAGATTTCAAGATTTCCAACACATTGGCCCAGTGTTTTCATTTCTGATCAGACCAGACACCTTTAAATACAGTGAGTTGGATGCGTCTCTCTTTGAGTGGATGGAAACCGAGGAGTTGGAAATGCGGTTAATTGATTTTCAGGCCTCCTCATTGTGGTTAGGCAAATTCAAAGAGCTTCGAGAAATATTGGAAACAAGTGTGCATGATCATGCAGCCTCCATCTTAAGTTCCTGGACATCACTGCCTGATAAATTCATATGCATGAAGAAAGTTGCTTTTGCATTGCTATCAGCATCTACATATCAATGTGAGCAGATATTTTCAAACATGAGCACATTCTCAACCCCCATCGCAGCAGGCTTACAACGGATCATTCTGAGGGTTGTGTGAAGCTCAAGGTATCCAGATATTCACCCGAGATATCAACTTTGGCCAAAGGGAAGCAAGGGCAAGGATCACATTAATAGGGTGAGTATAAATGTAATGCTACAATGAAATGTTACAATTTATATTATGTACGTGCATAAAAATGTATTTTACTTTAAATACAATGGTCACCGCATACTGCATAATTATTATTTCAATTTTCATAATGCTAAAAAATCACACCTGGCACGCAGGGTAGTAAAAAAATGGCATTAATTAAAAAACTGGCACACTATGTTCAAAAGGTTGCCTACCCCTGCTCTATACACTGCTATAAAATCTCCCCTTTCTCTTCTTTTCTCAAGAGTTGGGAGTTTTAGTCTTGAAAGTCTTTCCTCATATGGTAAATCTCTCAGGCTTGGAGCCATTTTTGTGGCTGCTCTTTGTATTCTCTCAATCTTCCTTATATCCTTCTTTTTATGTGGTGACCAAATCACTGCCGCATATTCCAACCTTGGTCGAATCAAAGATGTTATCAATTTCTTAATCATCTCTTCATCCAGATATTTGAATGCCATTCTTATATTCCTCAGCAACTGATATGTATCTCCTGTGATCTTGTTTATATGCTTCTCAGGTGACAAATTGTCCGTAATCCATACTCCCAGATCTTTTTCGACCTTTGTTTTGATTATCCATTCATTTCCCATCGAATACTTTCCTCTCTGTCTCTTTTTGCTACTGCCCACTTCCATCACTTTACACTTTTTGGCATTAAACTCCATTTCCCATAGTTGACTCCATCTGAAAATCTTATCTAGATCCTTTTGTAAATCCTCACAGTCCTCTTTACTTTCTACTTTTCTTAGTAATTTAGCATCATCAGCGAATAAACTCATATAACTGTTTACTCCTTCTGTCATATAATTAACATAGACCAAGAACATCACTGGGGCCAATACTGATCCTTGAGGAACTCCACTTATCACACTGCACCATTCTGACTTCTGATCTTTTATTACTGTTCTCATCTCTCTGTTGCTCAAAAAGTCTTCCATCCACTTCAGCAAACCACCCTTCAATCCTCCTACATGTTCTAGCTTCCAGAGCAGTCTCTTATGAGGTACCTTGTCAAATGCCTTCTTTAGGTCCAAGTATATCAGTATATCAGTTGAGGTGTGGACTTGGCCGAGGCAGGACGTGCTCCTAACAAGCTGCGTGGGAGTGTGTCGAGTGAGGTCAGACCTGAGTTAAGATGTCAGCTGCAGAAGGGATTAGCGCCGCGAGTGTTGTGGTCGAGGCGGGTAGAGAAGTGGCTCTGAGTGCTTCTGCTGTGGTTGAGAGTGGTAGTGTGGTAGTAGTGAAGGAAGGTGAGGTGGAAGCGAGTGTGGTTGAGGGAGAGAGAAGGGTCGAGTGTAGTGAAGGGTGTGGTGTGGCGCTTAAGTCTGTTCTGGAGGCGATCGATGACCTGAAAAGGTACTTCGTAAGTGAAGTGAACGATTTGAAAAGCGTGGTGAGGAAGCAAGAGATAGAGATACGATCTCTTACGTGTGGAGGAGGAATGAATGGAGGGGCACATGCGAGGGATGTACATTGTAACTGGAAAGGTACCAGAGGGAGACGTGCCTCGTGCTACTACTAAAGGAGTGGTCTCTAGTAAGTCACCAAGGAATGGAGAATGGCAGGTGGTTGAGCATGGTGGAGCACGATCAAAGGAGAAAAAGGTAAACAATGACCATGTTGTGTGCACGAACGCATTTCAGGTACTCTCGGGGCTGCAAGACGAAGATACGGAGGTAAGGACGGTAGACGATACATCATCACCCGAAGGTAAAATCTTGGTTGTTGGTGACAGTCAGATTAGGCATCTCGATAGCAGTTCTGTGACAGGGAAGGATGCGCATGAAGTCGGTGAGTTACCCAGGAAGGGGATAGGTTATGTTAGTGATAAGATAGTTGAGTGCATGGCGGATCAAGGGAAAAGCTCCATCGTCTGCCTGAGGCTGGGGGAAATGATGTTGAGTGTGTAAGAAGTGAGGAATTGCTACGCAGTTTCAAGGAAGCTGTAGGTAAAGTTAGGGACAGGGATGGGGTCCCTGTGGTGTGTGGTGTCCTTCCAAGACGCTTTGTTGACGACTTGTGGTACTCCAGGGCTATTGCTTTGAATTGCCGGCTGGCACTTCATTGCAAAGCCAATGGTTGGGCCTTTGTCGACAGCTGGGACCTCTTTTTCGGGCTTAACCACCTCTACCGCAGGGACGGAGTGCACTTTTCGAGGAAAGGAGTTCAGATCTTGTCTGAATCCCTTGAAAGGGAGGTAGGTGCACTGCAGGCTTTTTAAAGATAGAGAACCGGGGAGTAGACACTGGGGTCGGGGTAAGGGAAACTTGCGACACTAGACACTAGAAGGAGTTTCAGAAGGCAGGGAACTAAAGTGATTCGTAAGAGGAGAGAGAGGAGGGGTTTAGTTAAAGATAAAGGGAAAATGGACAAAAATAAGAGAAGCTGCTTAAAGGTCTACTATACAAACTGTAGGAGTATTTTAAACAAGATAGATTTCCTGAGAGGAATGAATAGTGTAGAGGATTTTATATATAATAGCATTAACAAAAACATGGTTGGATATGTCAGGAAAGGTATTTGATCCAGAAGTCGAGATAGCTGGGTATAAGTTATTTCACAAGGACAGAGTAGGCAGGCGAGGTGGAGGAGCTGCGCTTTATGCAAGAGATGCATTGCAGTGTTGTGTTAATAATGTTATAAAAACAGATGACAGCATAGAGTCTATATGGGTAGAGGTTACGGAGGGAACTGAGAAAATGGTTTTGGGTGTAGTGTATAGGCCTCCAAACTTATGTAAAGAGGATTCAGCTCCTATATGGGAAGAAATAAACAAGACCTGCAGATATAATCGACTATGCGTGGTGGGAGATTTTAATCTTAGGAATATAGACTGGGATTTAATCATAGGTGACAGCGACGTAGATGAATTGTTAAATATAATCCAGGATAACTTCCTAAGTCAAGCAATCAAGGAGTCTACTAGAGGAGATAATATTCTAGATCTATTGCTGACAAATAGAGACGATTTAGTTACAGATGTGGAGGTCGGGGGAAAGTTAGATAATAGCGACCATTATGAGATCAGATTTAGCTTAAAATGGGAAGTTGGAAAATTAAGTGGCAATAAACATAGAGTACCTAATTTCAGAAAGGCCAATTATGCAGGATTAAGAAGACACCTGGAGGTTATTAATAAGAGGTGTGGGATGGAGGGGAAGAAATTTTCCCAGGGTAAGGATAGGGCGATGACAGCTGGAAAGGCCAATTATGAAGGATTAGGAAGGCACCAGGAGGTAATTAGAGCAGTTAGACATGGAAGTGAGGTCAGGGCTGAGGAGGATTATATCTTATTTGTAAGGAATATAATTGACGGACAGAAAAATAATATTCCTTATAGGGAAATAACGTCCAGAATGAGTGATCCAAAATGGATGACCACTAATTTAAAACACAACATTGGAGTAAAAAGAAAAATTTATTTAAGGTTCAAGGCAGGATTGATAAGCAAAGAACAGTATAACATGATGGCAAGGACGGTGAAGAAATTAACCCGAGTTGCTTTAAGAACAATTATGAGATTAAAGTAGCAGAACAGGCGAAAAATTACCCAAAGGGGTTCTATCAGGTATATAAAACCAAGACAAGGGAATTAGTTGGGCCGTTAAGGTCAGGACAGGGGGAGGTCTTAAATACGGATGAGGATATGTGTAAGAGTCTAAATGACTATTTCTTAAGTGTTTTTACGGAGGAGGATACACAGACGATACCTGATAGTGAACAGATGTTCAAAGGAAGCGATGAGGAGAAACTCAAAGATATTGTGATAACTAGGGAAATGGTTGAAGAGGGTATAGATAAAATGAAAAATTTTAAATCGCCAGGACCAGATGAAGTGTATCCCAGGGTATTAAAGGAATGCAAGGAGGTTGTTAGTGAGTCGTTAGTGCACATTTTTAGGAAATCGGTTGAGATAGGCGATGTGCCATTATTGTGGAGGAAAGGAAATGTTGTTCCCATATTTAAGAAGGGAGACAGAGGACTAAAGTCAAATTATCGACCCGTAAGTCTAACGTCAGTGGTGGGTAAATTATTGGAATCTATTATTGCAAAAAACATTGGAGAGCACTTAGAAAAACATAGTTTGATCAATGATTCACAACATGGATTCACCAAGGGTAGGTCATGTCTCACCAATTTATTGAGTTTTTATAGGAAAGTTTATGAGACGGCAGATAATGATAAGGATTATGATATAATATATCTGGACTTTAGTAAGGCATTTGACAAAGTACCACACGAGCGACTCTTAAATAAGGTTAAGGCTCATGGAATAGATGGGAAGGTGCTTCATTGGATCAGAGCTTGGCTAAGTAATAGGCAACAAAGGGTTACAATTAATGGTTCTAAATCTGAATGGGGACAGGTGACAAATGGAGTTCCACAAGGGTTTGTTTTGGGTCCATTACTATTTTTCATTTACATCAACGACTTGGATAGTGGGATTAGCAGTGATATCAGCAAGTTTGCTGATGATACTAAGGTAGGTAGGATTATTGGATCACAGTCTGATGTAAACATATTGCAGGGAGACTTAGATAAACTTAACGAGTGGGCAGTCAGATGGCAGATGGAATTTAATATTGATAAGTGCAGCGCTATGAATGTTGGTAGAAAAAACCCTGGTAATAGATACACCATAAGCAATGTATCGCTGATAAGATCAGAAGGTGAAAAAGATCTTGGAGTGAGGGTGAGCCCAGACCTCTGTCCTAGGAAACAATGTATTGTGGCCAGAAATAGAGCTAATAGAGTATTAAGATTCATTACCAAAAGTGTTAAAAGTAGAAGTGCGGAAGTTATTCTAAAGCTTTATCTGGCTCTAGTCAGGCCTCACCTAGACTATGCGGTTCAGTTTTGGTCTCCATATTACAGGATGGATATAGCCTTGTTAGAAACAGTGCAGAGAAGGATGACCAAAATGATACAAGGGATGCGTAACTTTAGTTATGAGAAGAGATTGAAGTTATTAAAATTACACTCATTCGAGAGACGCAGAGTAAGGGGCGTGATAGAAGTTTTTAAGTGGATAAAGGGATTTAATAAAAGAGAGGTAGGAAAAGTTCTTACGGCTTTTAACCAGGGTAGAACAAGAAGTAACAGATTCAAGCTGGAAAAGCGTAATTTAGAAAGGAAATAGGGAAAAACTGGTTCACAAATAGGGTGGTGAATGAGTGGAATGGTCTCAGTAGACATGTAGTTAGCGCGGAGTCAGTAGGGAGCTTTAAAGAGGGGCTGGATAGGTTCATGGATGGGGATGAAAGGTGGATGTAGGTAGTGTTAGGTGACAGGAACTACCACGTGTAGGCCTCGCGGCCTCTTGTAGCTTCCTTATTTTCTTATGTTCTTATGTTCTTATATGCAATCGACCCACCCCTCTCTTTCCTGTGTCACATCGATCACTCTCAAGTAAAAGCTTAATAAATTCGTTGTACATGACATTCCTCCTCTAAATCAAAACTGGCCACCTGCGAGTGTGTTTGTCTCTTCCAAATATTTCAACCAGCTGTCCTTCACAATTTTTTCACACATTTTTGCCACTACACTTGTTAATGATACTGACCTGTAATTTAGATGTTCTTCTTTGTCTCCTCCTTTGTGAATTGGCACAATATTTGCTCTTTTCCAATCAAGCGGGACTCTGCTCTCCTTGAGTGAACTCTCAATTACACTATGTAACTTTCCTGCTAGTTGGTTATTGCACTCTTTCATTATCCAATTCGACACTCCATCTAGACCCGGGGCTTTTCTCACATCTTGACTTTCCATTAGTCTTTTTACTTCTATTAGGTCTACTTTTATGTCTCCCATTATATTTTCTTTTGCTATTATATTTTTCGTTTTAAATTCACTTTCTCTTGTAAATACAGTCTGTAAGCACTTATTCATCACCTCAGCCTGTTGTAATGCATCTTCGTACACTATGCCTTCTACCTTCAGCTTATCTATTCCTTCCTTGTTTTTCATTTTTCCATTTATATATCTATAGAAAAGTTTCGGTTTGTTCTTACATTTTTCTATTATATTCCTCTCATAGTTACTTTCTTCTCTTCGGATTCTTACATATCATTCCTAGTTGTTTTGAAACTTCTCCCAAAGGTTGATACCTCCTTTTTTCCCCCAAACTATTCCATGTTTTTTCTCTTTCTAGTCTTGCTAATTCACATTTTCTGTTAAACCATTCATTCTTTTTCTTTTCTCTGATAACTATCCTTGGAACATAACTATTTATTCCTTCTGTGTAAATTTGGATGAACTCATCCCATTTTTTCTGGGTACTCCTTGTTGCATGGAAATTACTCCAGTCTGTCTCTCCGAAAAATGTTCTTAATCTGTCAAAGTCTGCTTTTCCATAATTGTATCTTCCTTTCTTGTGTTCTTCTCTTCTCCCCTCTTTTTTGCTATCATTTATTTCAAATTCAATAAGTACATGGTCACTCTTTTCAAGTGGGCACTGATAATTTACTTTACTAATTACTTCCAGTTCTTTCGTCAATAGTAGGTCTAGTCTTGATGGTTCTTCGCTACCTCTGAATCTTGTGTTCTCTTTAATCCACTGAGTCATGATGTTATTCATTACCAAATCCAACAATATACCACCCCATGAGTCTTCTCCTCCTTCAGAATACCATTCTTCCCAGCAAACTTCTTTGCAGTTAAATTCTCCCATCATAATTATGTTCTCACAATTTTCATTCGTATTCTTTAAACATTTGCTTGTGTCTCTTATCATGTCTCCATACTCTTCTCTCCCCCAGGAATTTGTCTTAGGTGGAACGTATACGAGTACTAAGTCTCTTATTCTTCCTTTTTTCATCACCAACTCTACCTTCAACACCTCTGCCATACCTTCTCCTTTTTCCACATTCCCTACTACCACATCCTTCCTTGTTAACACCATTACACCACCTCCCTTTTTCTGATTTCTGTTTCGCCTCCATACATTATATTGACCCTCCCCAACTGGCACATCCTCAGAATCACTCAGCTTTTTTTCTACTAAACCCAATATGTCTGGTTTCTTGGCTCTCAGGTAATCGTTTACTTCTGTTAATGTTGACACTAGCCCATTTATATTTGTGTATGATACCAATCATCCTTTTTCATTTTCCTTTGAACTGTCTTCTCTTACTCCTTCTCTTTTAGATACCACTTCTTCAGTTTTTGGTCTAAAACTCTCCAATAGAATTTCTGTTTTTCCTCTTCCGTTCTCAATTAGTTTTTTTCTTTGGCTTCTTTAAACAGTACATTCAATCTAGCTCTTTCTTCCTTTCTTTCCTTTCTTTTCTTATCCATATTTACTTATATTCTTCTGTCTTTGCCAGTTTCCATGCCTTAGACAATATATATTATCTTGTGCTGTATTTTGTGACCTAAACTTAACTTTCAAGGGGCGGGCCCCTCCCTCTTTCATATTTGCCTAACCTATGTATCTCTTCTATTTCTTCTTCTATCTCCGTATTTTCTTCTACTACTTTAAATATTTCTTTGACACTTTCTTTTCTTCCTCTTCGCATTACGTTTTTCTTGGGCAGCACTTTTTCTTTGAGACCAAAAATGATGACACATTTCGTTTTGTCCACCGTATCTCTAACTAAATTTTCCTTTTGTTTGATTACTTTTACTACTTCTTTGGTCAGATTTTCTTTTCATTTTCTTGATCTTCTATTATCTGACGTAACTTTCTTGGTCTTTTTCTTTTTCTATCTTCCATGTCTTTCTTTCATCTTTCATTTCCTCTTGTGTCATTTTCCATTTCTTATGTACTGCATTAATTTCTGCATGCATTTTCACTACCTTTTCGTCGTCTTGTTTACCATTTAATTCGTCCATTCCATTTTTCAAAATAGTATTATCTTTTCCAGTACGAACACTTTCTTTTCCTTCTTATCTAATTTATCCATCAATTCGTGTACCACATTTTCTAGCATTATGATGCTTTTCTGGTTCATTTTCAGCCCTAATATGTGTGTGTGTGTGTGTGTGTGTGTGTGTGTGTGTGTGTGTGTGTGTGTGTGTGTGTGTGTGTGTGTGTGTGTGTGTGTGTGTGTGTGTGTGTGTATTCATCTAGTTGTATTCATCTAGTTGTATTTTACAGGGCCAGAGCAACGCTCGATGCATATCAACATTTATTTTTCTCATTCATCTCTTTTTTTTTTTTTTAGTGTTGGCCGAAGCCACCACCCCAGGAGGCGGGTCACAAACCCCCGGCTAACACCCGGTACCCATTCACTGCTGGGTGGACAGGGGCTCGGGTTTTAAGAAGACCGCCCGTCTGTCTTCGCTCAGCCCGGGGATCGAACCCGGGATTTCTCGGTTGTGAGCCGAGCGTGCTAACCCTTACACTACGGAGTTCCCCTATGTGTGTGTGTGTGTGTGCCTACAGCGCCGTTAGACAGTGACCTCCAGGGGTGGGATGGTAGGCCCTGGAGCTTCCCTCGAGGGCTGTGATGGTTGGCCCTCGCCCGTGGGGGTGCAGGCAGGATTTTTATAGTGACGCTTGTGATTGGAGGTTCATGTCGCCCCCCTGTGTCTTCCGATGCACTCACAATCGTAGGTAGAGTTAATGGGAAGCATGTGGATGTTCTTAGGCTACTCGACGGTGCCGAGAAAGATTTTATACCTTAAGGTAATATCAAGATCAAGATCAAGATCAAGTATCGCTAAAGAGGTATATAGTCGTATGTACAGATGAAAGACTGGTGTTAGCAAGACGTGTGTGATGTGTGGAGTGATGAAAAAAAAGGATAGAAAGGAGTGGATGAAACTGTGCAGTACTTGATGCTGGAATGTGAACGGTATGAGTATGCTAGAACAAAGATGTTGGAAGTAGTGGTAGGAAAAGTCGGAGTGGAAGAATGGCGAGAGATGAGAGACAGGAGTGTGGATAGGCAGAAGGAGTACCTGCTGGGGTTGTGTGCTGAGTGGAGGAGTGACAGTCGTGTGGCTGAAAGTGTAAAAGAATTCTGGAGAATTCTTGGAGAGCACGTATGAGAGAGAATGAGAGGCCGGGGGCCCTCAGTGATGGGGGAGCCCGTATGAATGTGATGCAGAGAGAGGAAGGTGGGGAAAATGAAACACCTAGTTTTGCTTCCCCCTTTTGCTTCTCTCCCAACAGAATACTACGTGTGTGGGAGAACGCCGGACCAAAGGCTTCACAGACAGCATCAGCTGGGTGACTCCCAACTCAAGCTCAACCTCAAGCTCACTGAATACGTATGAGGGAGAACGCCGAAGTAAAGGCTTCACCGACAGCATCCGCTGGGTACTCCCAACTCTAGCTCAAGCTCCACTCCTCCCTCCTTTTCCTCCTCTCCTCTCCTCTACGTAGTGTTGGCCGAAGACACCACCCCAGGAGGCGGGTGACAAACCCTTGGCTAACACCCGGTACCCATTCACTGATGGGTGGACAGGGGCTTGAGGCATTTTCAGGATATTTTTTTGGGGAAAAAGTGAGTATTATAAGCTGTAAAATACGGTAGGTACACCTCGCACCGGACTAAATAAGCATTTTTACAGGGTTTTCAATACCCAAGTTTCGCGCTATGCCTTGGGAAGAAAGCAAGCGCAAAACTCGGGAGGGTACTGTACTAATAAAATGGTATTTTTCTTTAATACATTTTTTAAACTTCTTTAAAGCGAAAAACTGAGGATTCTGAAAGAATTCCGAGTTACGGACATAGGATGATACCGGGAGCGTAATGGCAGTCTACTGTACTGGTTGGCCAATTTGTATCCTGGACTCTATTCCCGATTCTAATGATATGGAGAATTGGGCTCAATTCCTTCTGCTGAAATAGAGTAACTCAGCAATTTTCACTCATCCAATTTTGACCAATTTTAGACCAAATATAGCCTGGCATGAAAAATGCTGAACCATCAGCCTTGCCAAACCATTGGATGCTAGATTTGAGGACTTTTACTGTACATAGTTATCGTTCTCATATCTATATATCCTTCTCTCCTGAACTAAGTGATTCACGGAGAGATGCCACTGAGCGCCTAACTTCTGATCTTTCTATAATTTCTCATTGGGGCAAAGCAAACATTGTTTTGTTCAATGCCTCAAAAACCCAATTTCTTCACCTATCTACTCGACAAAATCTACCAGATAACTATCCCCTCTTCTTCAATGACACTCAACTATCTCCTTCTACTACAATGAACATTCTTGGACTATTCTCAGATTATTCTTTACTAAAAATCTGAACTGGAAATCTCACATCTCATCTCTTGCTAAAACAGCTTCTAAGAAGTTAGGTGTCCTGTGGCATCTGCATCCATTTTTGTCTCCCTCCCAGTTGCTTGCTCTGTACAGGGGCCATATCCGCCCATGTTTTTTGTTTGTTTTTGTTTTTACATCACAAAGGACTGGCCAAGGGCACAACAAAATTGGGTAACACAAAGCCCGCTTAGTTGCCAGTCCCTATAAAGAAGACAATAAAAGAATAAAATAAAAAAGAGGGGTGAGCCAATTTAGTTCGGGAGGTGTCTTGTTACTCTTCTTTTGAAAAGATTTAGTCATAGGAAAGTGGAAAATTAGAAACAGGAAGAGAGTTCCAGAGTTTACCAGTAAGAGGGATGAAAGAGTAAAAATACTGATTAACTCTTGCATTAGGAAGATGGACAGAATAGGGATGAGAATGAGTAGAAAGTCTTGTGCAGCGAGGCCGTGGGAGGGGGGGAGGCATGCAGTTAGCAAGTTCAGAAGAGCAGTGAGCATGAAAATAACGGTAGAAGAGAGCAAGAGAAGCAACATTGCGGCGGTGATTTAAAGATTGAAGACAGTCAGTCAGAGGAGAGGAGTTGATGAGACGAAAAGCTTTTGACTCGACCCTGTTTAGGAGAGCTGTGTGAGTGGATCCTCCCCAAACATGTGAGACATACTCCATACATGGGCGGATAAAGCCCCTGTAGAGAGCAAGCAATTAGGAGGGAGAAAAAAAAGGACGCAGATGCCACAGGACACCTAACTTCTTAGAAGCTGTTTTAGCAAGAGATGAGATGTGAGATTTCCAGTTCAGATTTTTTGTAAAGGATAGTCCTAGAATGTTCATTGTAGAAGAAGGAGATAGTTGAGTGTCATTGAAGAAGAGGGGATAGTTATCTGGTAGGTTTTGTCGAGTAGATAGGTGAAGAAATTGGGTTTTTGAGGCATTAAACAAAACAAGGTTTGCTTTGCCCCAATCAGAAATTATAGAAAGATCAGAAGTTAGGCGCTCGGTGGCATCTCTCCGTGAATCACTTAGTTCCTGTTGAGTTGGACATCTAATAAATGACGTTGAAAAATGCAGGGTAGAATCATCAGCGTAGTAGTGGATAGGGCTTTGAGTTAGACTTAGAAGATCATTAATGAATAATAGAAAGAGTGGGTGATAGGACAGAACCCTGGGGAACACCACTATTGATAGATTTAGGAGAAGAACAATGTCCGTTTACAGTAGCTGCAATAGAATGGTTTGAAAGGAAACTTAAGATGAAGGTACAGAGAGAAAGATAGAAACTGAATGAGGGTAGTTTGGAAATTAAAGATTTGTGCCAGACTCTATCAAAAGCTTTTGATATGTCAAGGGCAATAGCAAAAGTTTCACCGAAACCCCTAAAGGAGGATGACCAAGATTCAGTTAGGAAGGCTAGAAGATCGCCAGTAGATCGCCCTTTACGGAAACCGTATTGACGATCAGATAGAACATTGTGAGCAGATAGATGCTTAAGAATTTTCTTATTAAGTATAGATTCAAAAACTTTAGAAAGGCAGGAAGTCAAAGCTATAGGACGGTAGTTTGAAGGATTAGAACGGTCACCCTTCTTAGGAACAGGTTGGATGTGAGCAAACTTCCAGCAAGAAGGAAAGGTGGAAGTAGATAGACAAAGACGGAAAAGTTTGACCATGTATGGAGTATGTCTCACATATTTGGGGAGGTTCCACTCATACAGCTCTCCTAAATAGGGTTGAGTCAAAAGCTTTTCGTCTCATCAACTCCCCTCTTTTGACTGTCTGTCTTCAATCTTTAAATCACCGCCGCAATGTTGCTTCTCTTGCACTCTTCTACCGTTATTTTCATGCTCACTGTTCTTCTGAACTTGCTACCTACATGCCTACCCCCCTCCCGTGGCCTCGCTGCACAAGACTTTCTACTCATTCTCATCCCTATTCTGTCCATCTTCCAAATGCAAGAGTTAATCAGCATCTTACTCTTTCATCCCTTTCACTGGTAAACTCTGGAACTCTCTTCCTGTTTCTATTTTTCCACCTTCCTACGACTTAAATCTTTTCAAGAGAAGAGTAACAAGACACCTCCCGAACTAAATTGGCCCACACCCCTTTCTTTATTCTCTTACTGTCTTCTTTATAGGGACTGGCAATTAAGCAGTCTTTGTGTTACCACTTTTTTTTGTGCCCTTGGCCAGTCCTTTGTGATGAAAAAAAATAAAAATAAAAATATGCACATGCCTATCCATGTTAAAGGGATAAAACAATTATACATGAATTTAATGTATATGTAATGTGTATGTTTCGTTGTCGGCACTTGTTCATTCTTCATACTCTTTTTGCTTATATTTATCATACTTGACTCAATACATTATCTTTCTGTCATGTATAGATATCTGCATATCTATGTCAGCAAGCTAAGACGAATCTTTGAGTCTTAAAACTGCATATGTTTTATCTAAACTATGTATTTATTTTTTGTTCTCTCTCTCTCTGTGTTTATTCTTCATTGTTTGTGTGTAACTTTTATATTAAATAAAGCATTTTCTTTCAAATAATACTTAAATGTACCGTATATGGCAGCCTATAAGACGACCTTTTAACCTTAAAAAATTGCCCCGAAAATTGGGGGTAGTCTTATACGCCCAGTATAAAATGTGAACCTTAAATCCTGTGGTGTACGGGACGTTGTTAGCGCGGGTAATGATTGATGGTAGGCTTACCCCTGCCTTTAGACCGGCAGCCAGGGGCCTTCAGCCTAGATGAGAAGGATACCAATATTGGAGTATGTGGACATCTCAGGTGTAGCGTGGGATGTTTTGAAATGGCCGTCTGCCGGGTACCACTGGTTGGGTGTGACCCCTGGAGGCCCTTAAAGTGACCCTTTTTTCGGGCTAGCATAGATATTGGAGATACCACATAAAACCAACTTTACATGGTCAAGTACATCCCCCAGAGTGTAAAATGACTAATGCCAGACGAATAGCCCGCTGTTTTAGCCCTGCCAGACGGGCCAAAAAGGGCCAAAATTTTGAGCTAGCATAGATATTGAAGATACCGATCGGAACCACTTTTACATGAATGAATGAATGAGTATATTCCCCAGAGTAGGAAATGACCCATGCCAGACAAATATTCCTCTGTAATGGTGCCGCCAGAAGCCCTTAAAGTGAGCCTCACGACCCCCGCCACTCATCTAGGCTAGCACAAACATTGAAGATACCGAATGGAACCAACTTAGATTGAATGAATACATTCCCCAGAGTAGGAAATGACCCATAACCAGAACAAATTGCTTCCTCTGCAAATGGTGCCGCCAGAAGCCCTTAAAGTGAGCCCCGACCCCCGCCACTCATCTAGGCTAGCACAACATTGAAGGATACCTGCACATAAACAACTGCAAATTAACAGTACTTTCCTGAGTGTAAAATGGCAGATGCCAAACAAAATTATGAAAATAGCCATTGTCTTGCCCTTTCCTCAAATGTCTGTCTCAAATTTAAATATCCTTGTCTTGTCCTCAAATTGGTCGGGCTCCGGACCCCCGACAATACACACAAACCTCGATTTCCCGGACTAATAGGGGAGCACTGGTCCGGGAACCGCAAAAGTCCGGGAATCGCAAGTAGAAAAAAAAAAAAAAAGAATCCGAGCCATTACCACCCCCGGACGTTTATCCTACTCTAGTATTTACTGTCCGGCAACCGACAATATCAACTACCCCGCCGCGGATTTTACGTCGCTGAGCATGCAGCCACCTGGTGGGAGGCAGCAGAAAGTGTTCAATAGTCTCAGAACGTTCCTGCACAGGGGCAGTGGGGGTCAGGGACTAACGGAGGCTGTGGGTGAACCGTGAGTGTCGTGTGCCCAAATGTAAACAATACGACCGCTGAGCATGCTGCCACCTGGCGGGAGGCAGCAGAAAGTGTTCAATAGTCTCAGAAATGTTCTTGCACCAGGGGCAGTGGGAGTCAGGTGACTGACGGAGGCTGTGCAGGTGAACCGTGATTGTTGTGTGCCCAAATGTAAACAATACGACCGCTGAGCATGCTGCCACCTGGCGGGAGGCGCGGACACTGACCAGGGGTGACAGGAGACGCTCGGACCGCCGGAAAACTTGGTCAATTTACGAACAGGACCAGGCATTTCAACGTATTAAAAAAAAAAAAAAAAAAAAAAAAAAAAAAAAATGTCTGAGACTGACATATCCCCGGACCTCGGATTTTGTCCGGCAAATCCGATATCCGGGAAATCGAGGTCCGGGAAATCGAGGTTTGTGTGTACATGCCTAGACATGGCAAAACATGGAGAGCACCAGATAAATATTAGTAAGATGCTATGTAATAACTAGGAACCACAGTTTTTCATCCGAAAAATGTATTGACCAGAAATATGAACTTCCAACGAGACTTAAAACCTTCACAGAATTACCTTCACACGGTGACTAGTACTGAAATTATTTTAATTGCACATAATTAACAGAACAAGAGTAATGACACTGGAGACTACAAGGTATAGTTATGTTTTAGGTTAAGTTTGGTTAGTTTAGATTAAATTAGTTTAGGTAAAGACTATATTAAAATAAGCTAGTCAAGGTTATTTTATATTTTTATACAATAGGTTAGGCTATTTTTAGGCTGTTTCTTCACAATTCCACACAACTTCGATTCTTTAACAAACTTATGGCAAGCTAAACTTTGAAAGGCTTTAACTTTCTGTAAACTTTCTATTATCCATTTCTTCACAAAAAAAAATTACACATTTGGAACGAGGATAAAGAAACTGCATGGGAGAGATATAGCCTATAGTTTCAATAGTTTCTGTGGCGGTCACCAAACGGAAAAGATCCCTCACTTTTAGCAAAACAAAATCACTTGCTTTTAGATATTGTATCTATGATATGTTAAAAGTATTATCCTATATAAAAATATTCAGTAATAAGATAGTAAGGGACAGGAAACTCCCCACGCGAGGAATGTGCAAAATGAATGCCTGAAATTTCTATCGTTCAACTTTACTCTTATAAGTGACATTTGTGAAGTTGTATGATGCCGTGGCACATTTGGTTTGTTAGGCATGTTTAACTTGTGGTTAAAAAAAGATTTGTCGAGAGTAGTTAGCGCCAGTCTGCAAACAATATCCAATTTTTTGGTGTGTTATTAGTATGGAGCTGCAAGACATATATTTGATTTTATTACTACCATTTACCTACTACCTTCATGTCTAACTGGGTGGGAACACAAAACTCTGGATTAACCTACCCTACTACCTAGGTCCTAATGTACCTAGTGTTCCAAGTGTGGCTACTGTATACCCAATGCTCAATCTCATTCTTTGTCGAGTTACTAGTATAGCACAATTACTAGTCTGGATATTTGCTACAAATTTTGTTTCATGGGTTATAATCACTTACACACAACCTCAAATCAGTTTAACATCACATTGTACGTATTTATATGTATTAGTCATGTGTAATGTTTGCATAGTTATGTCTATTCAGTTTTGAGTTGAATTACGCTTATTTTTTAAAGACCTTTTTTGCTGCTTAGTTTCGAGAATTTAGACATTTTGGTAATTTTTGCACCCCTGGAACCCATTACAAATAAGCATTTGAAACTGCATATGGTGTTAAAAAACATGTCTAAGACCCATTTTGTAGGGGCTTCTGGCGGCACCATTGCAGAGGAACATTTGTCTGGTATGGGTCATTTCCTACTCTGGGGAATGTATTCATTCAATCTAAGTTGGTTCCATTCGGTATCTTCAATGTTTGTGCTAGCCTAGATGAGTGGCGGGGGTCGTGAGGCTCACTTTAAGGGCTTCTGGCGGCACCATTACAGAGGAATATTTGTCTGGCATGGGTCATTTCCTACTCTGGGAAATATACTCATTCATGTAAAAGTGGTTCCGATCGGTATCTTCAATATCTATGCTAGCTCGAAATTTTGGCCCTTTTTGGCCCTTTTTGGCCCGTCTGGCAGGGCTAAAACAGCAGGCTATTCGTCTGGCATTAGTCATTTTACACTCTGGGGGATGTACTTGACCATGTAAAGTTGGTTTTATGTGGTATCTCCAATATCTATGCTAGCCCGAAAAAAGGGTCACTTTAAGGGCCTCCAGGGGTCACACCCAACCAGTGGTACCCGGCAGACGGCCATTTCAAAACATCCCACGCTACACCTGAGATGTCCACATACTCCAATATTGGTATCCTTCTCATCTAGGCTGAAAGCCCCTGGCTGCCGTTCTACTTGGTAAAAACACAGATACTTTCTACTGAAATCACTTACTGTAATTCACATTATTTTAATAAAATAATAAGTGTAGCTAGATGAGTAAGCTGATCAGGACGTGTAATGTAACTATTTGTATGGTTGCAACCAGAATTATGTGTTGAGGAGTGCCATGTGCAACCGTCGTCCTATATATATATTGTACACAGAGAATATACGTGAGTGGTATATGAATTAACAGCAGGCAAGAGAGGAATTTGCATAGATGTAGGCCTTGGCATCAGCAGGGCGTGGGTTTGTTTATTTCTTCTTCTTCTTCTTTTGACCTTGTTTGCTTCTTTGTATAAGCTGAGTGGTCTACCTTGGAGGGTAGTCTAATACGGCGAGTATAGCCCAAAACCTATGTTTTTACTAGAAATTTTGGGGGTTGTCTTATACACCGAATCGTCTTATACGCAGCCATATACGGTATACTTATACCTATTTGAAAGTGAACCAACGCAAGGTTATGAATTAGTCTTGTCAATGTTCAGGAACGTATCCCCACTCAGACCATGTATTAATACCTTTGACATACGAGAATTTGATACATATATAAATAAATGGGCTCCGTGGATCTTATCTGCTCGTATCATTGCGAGTAAACTGTGTTTTGTTGGTCCTCTTTATGGGGGTACATGGACAACACTAATAATGCTCAAAGGGTACATGGAGGGAAAAAGGTTGAAATGCCCTACAGGGACCATGCAGAAAGTATGACCAAACCCTCTCCCCCTAACTATACATGAATATTTGCATTTACAACAGAATTCAAATGCTCTTAGAGGGAGTAGTGAACCTAAGCCTTTACCTCCTAAGGACTAAAGGTAAGACAAAAAATTCTCAATATCCATTTTTCTCTCATCAGGTTAGTCCAGTGCAGACTCCCAACAGTGTTGATCACGGCCTGTGTAACCATGTATACAGCTAATACTATCTACATTGACAGTGAGCTTGCAACACTTAAGAGTTACCACATACATCATGAATGCACCATAAACAATGAACGTCCAATAGTTGGCCCACCATTCTTGCCCTATAGTTCATTGAATTCTTTCCTTAACCCATGGGCTGCGGCAAGCCTTCCAGAAGCGCAATTTTCAATTGCATACAAAAACCGCGCCAACATTCGTAGAAGTCTACAAACTGTGTCACATATACGCCTTGATGTCAGCCCTCGATAACACACACCACCATCTGCCTAACTACGCTGTACGCAGAGATACTCCTTGGTTTTTTTCCCAAGATCTTGGGATTTAGGTCCTGGCGTTGGGATATTTTTTGTCTATCTTGTGACTTTTGGAGGGATTATTCAAGTATTTCTCCAGTAGTTTATCTCAAGGTACTGTTCAACGGTACCTATGCTTACCTTGAGATAAACTACTGGAGAATACTTGAATAATCCCCTCAAAATCTTTGGAAAAATCCCAAGGAGTGGCACCCCTGATCCCACCTCAGCAGTCTCTCGCCGGCGGTTTGGTGCCATTCGTGCCAGATATTTCAACTCCCGACCACAACCATACCACAACCCCATACGTTTGGGTTAAAAATATATATATTTCCGGATGCGGCTTTTTACTACCTTGATGTTGATGTGATTTTCATCAAATTCTGTAATGGTCACTGTTTTACTCACATCCCCGCACTGGTGGCACTAAAAAAATCTTTGCTCCCGCAGTTCCTGGGTTAATAAAACTGGAACACATCTTCATTATTCACATTCTACAAAAAGCAAGACTAGTAATGTATTTTGAGAATCTTAGATAAAATCATCAACTTCTACCTTTTCTTGAAGATATCTGCAGGATAAGGAGTATTGGGCTCTGCTTGTGAGGTCCTCAGGCGGGAAGTGGTGGAAGTCCAGCACAGAGGAATGAAGACTTGCTCGAGATTCTTCCATCTCCTTTCCTTCACTCTGATGGTGTAAAGGTGATTTCATAAGAGCTAATTGATTAAGAAATTAAATGTTCCTTAGCCTACGTATGATAATTGAGCTTGTCTTAGTATAATAAAGTTGTCTTAGTATACGTCTCTGATAGATAAACAGTATGATATATGTGTAGTTTGTGTATGTGACTTACACATTTGTGGGCATCATCCATAGATGATGCTATGGTGAGGGGTCAGAGGTGACGCTAATGGCCGAGCTAATAACTATGGCAGTGGAGTAACTTTAAGGTGGTTATTGAAACAATCAAATAAAATTATACTTGGACCCCATTTCATGCAAGCTCGCTTTCAAAAAATTCAGATTATAAATATTTCATTTTTGCACTAAAATCCGCTTATTGCAAAAAAAAATCAGTTAAAAGCAAAATTACTCTAAATATGCGTTGAAAGAATCCTATGTTTCCATTGATTTTACCATTGATTTTTTTTAATCAATGGGAAAATCAACGGGAACATAGGATTAGTTTCATATATTTTTTGCTGAACATACAATTTTCAAGAAACGTAACTCAAGCGTTAAACGGGGTCAGTCTTCTTCTTCCTGTTAAACGTCAGTTTTCCTATCATTTTTATGAGGTTAGACGGCCGATGATATGCTTCAAACTATTTCTATCCGTTGCCTCAACTTCTTCAACGCCCAATTCTGCCAGATCCTCTTCAACACACTGCCTCCATGTCTTCCTTGGCCTGCCCGATGGACGGCGACCTGGAACTTCCATTTTAACAGCTCTCCCCAATGCCTCACCACCTTCTCTCTTCTTCACGTGCCCAAACCACCTCAATCGCCTTACTCTCAGCACTGTATTCAGCTCCTTCAATCCACATATTCTTGCCACCTCTTCACTGGACACTTCGTCTCTCCATGTGATCCCAGTCATGTATCTGAACATTCTCCGATCACACCCAACCAACACATCCTCCAACTTCTTTGTCAAAGCCCATGTCTCAGAACCATACAGCAAAACTGATCTTATACATGCCTTAAATACTCTTCCTCTGTTTTTCAGTGGAATACAACTATTCGCAGACTTACTACTGTTCGACTTTACGACCGGCGGTAAATGCTGATAATTGTGCAAAAAAATATATATATATATTTTTTTTTTTTTTTTTACATTTGTACCTATAACACCTGTAGGCAGTGACTAAGGCCCGGATGGTAGGCCCTGAAGGTTCACTTTAGAGCTGTGATGGTTGGCCCTCGCCCATGGTGGTGCAGGCAGGATTTTTATAGTGATGCCTGTGATTAGAGGCTCATGCCGCCCCCGTGTCCTCTGATGCACTCGCAATCGAAGGTACAGTTAATGAGCAGGGCATGTGGGTGTTCTTAGGCCACTCGACAGTGCAGAAAGATTTTGGTTCTCATCGGGGATCGAACTCGGTGATACGATGGTAATAACAATAATGGACAATGAAAATGTTGATAAAATATGACTTATAAGATGATTATAATATCATTACACATATTATTTTATAATTCTGCCTGCGCCACGAGCGAGGGCCAACCATCACAGCCCTCAAATGAACCTCCAGGCCCTACCATCCGGGTCTTAGTAGTCACTGCCTACAGGCGCTATAGGCACAAATGTTAAAAAGAAGAAGAAAAAAAATAATTATAACATAGGCCGACTTACATAAGAACATAAGAATATAAGAAAATAAGGAAGCTACAAGAGGCCGTGAGACCTACACGTGGTAGTTCCTGTTACTTAATACTACCTACTTCCACCTTTCATCCACATTTATGAAATTGTCTAGCCTCCTTTTAAAACTCCCTATTGACTCCGCACTAACTACCTGACGACTGAGTCTATTCCAATCATTTACCACCCTATTTGTGAACCAGTTTTTCCCTATTTCCTTTTTAAATCTACTCTTTTCCAGTTTGAATCCGTTACTTCTTGTTCTACCCTGCTTACTAGCTGTAAGAACTTTTCCTACCTCTCCTTTATTATATCCCTTTATCCATTTTAAAACTTCTATTAGATCGCCCATTACTCTGCGTCTCTCGAGTGAGTGTAAATTTTATAGCTTCAATCTCTTCTTAAACCTAAAGTTACGCATCCCATGAATAATTTTGGTCATCCTTCTCTAATGATTCTAACAAGGCTATATCCATCCTGTAATACGGAGACCAAAACTGAACCGCATAGTCCAGGTGAGGTCTGACTAGAGGCAAATAAAGCTTTAGTATAACCTCAGCACTTCTACATTTAACTCCTGGTAATGAATCCTAAAACCCTATGAAAACCTTTTAATCCTAAAAGCTCGATTTCTAGCCTCAATACATTGTTGCCTAGGACGGAGGTCTGAGCTTACCCGCACTCCCAAATCTTTCTCACCTTCTGATATTTTCAGCGATACATTGCGTATAATGTACCTATTACCAGGATTTTTTCTACCAACATTAATAAACGCTACACTTGTCAATATTAAATTCCATCTGCCACCTGACTATGCCACACTCATTTAACTTCTCTAAGTCTCCCTTGCAGGGAAAGCCGCCCTTCGGGCTGCTCTATCTTTTAGTTTGTAATAGCAAAGCCGCATTGTCAAAGGAACAGCAGTCGGGATCGGGCGGCACCTACTTTGTCATAGCAATGGCAAATTTTCGTAGGTAAAGAGGCCCATTGGGAGACTTTATTTGCTGGTTTGTCTTAACATAGGTGTTTTGTCAAAGGATTCACCATACACACATCATGGAGACTGTATGTCACCACCATCACCTTCACACCTTAGAATATCCCCTTTCATTTCTTCATGGTACTACCTGGTTACAGTGGAAACTCTATTACAGAATAATTTGGCCAACCCCCTTCCCGTTATAGGGAATTATCCGCTATAGAGTGTGTTTGCTAGAACCCATTGCTACAGCACCAATATTCAGGTATTGTGTGAGTTTCAGTGTGCTCTGAAGCATGAAAATGGGGTGAGAAAAAATGATGTAAAAAAGGAATGAAAGTGATGTATACGAACATAGATGGGATAATACCAAGAAGGCTGGAACTAAGAGATAATTATTTATTAAATAAAGAACCAGACGTGGTGTGTCTAACAGAAACTAAATTATTAGAAGATGACCAGGTGATGATAAACAATAAATACAACAAGTGAAGAAGGGACAGGTGGTAGAAGAGGTGGTGGAGTTATGATACTGACAAAATTAAGTGTGAA
This sequence comes from Chionoecetes opilio, assembly GCA_016584305.1. Classification (NCBI taxonomy): domain Eukaryota; kingdom Metazoa; phylum Arthropoda; class Malacostraca; order Decapoda; family Majidae; genus Chionoecetes; species Chionoecetes opilio. Next base: position 177,565 of record JACEEZ010016272.1, on the reverse strand, counting down.
AGTAAGAAAAGTGGAGTATGGAGAAGGAAGAGTGGAAATAGTGAATGTACAAATAGAAATCAGATATAGAGAAACACAGACTATAGTGGCAACCTATGTACCACCCAAAACAAATACTTGGAATAAGGAAGAACATGAGAAAGTATTAGAAGACACCTTGAAGTACTTAAACAAAATAATCAAGAATAGTAAAAAATACTACTGGTTGGAAATTTTAACTGCAAGGAAGTAAAATGGGAGACATTTGAAGGAGGAAATGAAAATACCTGGGGAGATAGAGTGTTGAAACTGACAATGGAAAACACGATGACTTAATGGGTGACAGAAAACATAAGATATAGGGGAGATGACGAACCAGCAAGACTTGACCTAGTTAGTGTTAACAAAAGGTATAGACCTAGGAAATGAGATAAATCATGGGTGCCCTATCGGAGAAGTGACCATGTAATCTTAGAAATGGAGACGGAAGAGGACATAAAGGAGGAAGATGAATCGTACAAAAGGAGCAGAAGAGACTCTGGGAAAACTAACATGGAAGAACTGAAAAAATACTATGAAGAAATTGACTGGGAAGAAATGAAAGGAGGGACCGATGTACAACAGAAATACATTTTTCTGAGCATATATGAGAAAGGAATTGAAGAACCCGTTGCACTACATACACCAAAAGAAAAAGGAAAGAAAGAATGGTATAATGGAAGATGTGAGAGGGCAAAGAGAATAAGGGATGAGACATGAAAAAGAGTAAAGAGAAATCGAACACAAAGAAATAAAGAAGACTAAATTAGCAAGAAATGAATACCGTAGTTTACGGCTTATAAGATGCACTTTTTTCCCTAAAAAAATCCCTGAAAAATACTCATGCGTCTTCCAAGACGAATGTTGTAGGAGGTTAGCTTAGGTAGCTATTCAATTCAGCCTCTTATATAATGTAACCTCAGTACTTATCTGTTACAAGTATTTCAAATACCATAAGACATTCAAATCATTTAATCTGTTTTCACGCTGTGATGTTTACGGCAGTACTGGCGGGAGCCATTCCGCTTCGGCAGATTGGCGCCATCAGCCATTCCGTGTATAAGGAACTTTATTTGTTACATTAGATGAAAGTTTGTATACTTATGTACATGCAGCCACCACAAATACTACACGCATACAGGAAAATTCAAACAATACGTGGTGAGGCACAGGAGGCAGGCAACGTAGTGAGGCACGGGAGGACGTGAGAGGTGTTTACACTCAGGACGACAAAGCCAGACTCAGCTGATCGGCACGCCAGGCAGGCACGCAGCTGCACACCGCTGCAGTCGGGTTTGTTTTCACTCCCGCCGTCCAACCTACATGCACATGTTCAGCCAGCCAACATGACGATTTACTTTTACTATCGCATACAAGCTAGAAAATAAAAATGGCTGATGAGCAGTGCTGAATGAAGATAATGAATAGTGAGTGTGTTCTTGTGTGAAAATGACTGTATATCGGACAACAGCTTTGGTGGTCTGGTTTTTTTTTCTTTTTTTTTCTTCTCCAAAATCAGGGTGCGTCTTCCATGATGCAGTGTCTTATAAGCCGTAAAATAGGGTATGTGTGCATAAGGAGAGAGGAAGAGAAGAGTTATGAGAAGGATATAGTTGAGAAGTGTACGGAAGAACCCAAGCGTTTGTTTTACAGATTTATCAATGGAAGAATCAAGCATAAGGACAAAGTAGAGAGACTGAAAGAAGGAAATAAAATATATGAAGATCCGAAGATAATGAGTGAAATTTTAAATAAAAGATTTCAACAAGTATTCACAAAAGAATCGAAATTCAACAAACCGCAAGGAATGAAAAAAGTCAGAAAAGAGTGGAAAATAAAAAAAGGGGAGAAAATTTGTGAATTGTTGAAGGAATTAAAGGAGAGGAAAGCAATAGGACCAGACGGAGTGTCGAGTTATGTTTTAAAAGAGTGCAGAAAGCAGTTGGTTGAACCAGTATATGATATAATAAAGTGCTCATTAACAACAGGAAAAGTGCCAAAGGAGTGGAAGGGAGCAGATATAGTGCCAATATATAAAAATGGGAAGAAGGATGAACCATTAAATTATAGACCAGTGTCATTAACTAACACAGTGTGCAAGATATGTGAGAAAATAATAAAGAAGCAATGGCCGGAATGCTTAGAAAATGAAGGTATAATAACAGACCGGCAGTATGGTTTTAGGAAAAGGAGATCATGTGTGTCCAACTTAATAAGCTTTTACTCAAGAGTAATTGATATAACACAAGGAAGAGATAGATGGGCAGACTGTGTATATCTAGATCTTAAAAAGGCATTTCATAAAGTTCCACATGAGAGACTACTTTGGAAATTGGAAAATATAGGAGAAATTAAAGGGGTGATCAAAACCTGGATGGAAAGTTATCTGAGAGGAAGAGAAATGATAACAGTAGTGAAGGATGAAAAATCTGAATGGAGAAAGGTATTTAGTGGGGTGCCACAAGGATCAGTGTTGGCACCAATAATGTTCACGATTTATGTCAATGACATGACTGATGAAATAAAAAGTTATATAAGCTTATTTGTGGATGATGCAAAGCTATTAAGATAAATAAATAGCTATAAAGATTGTGAAACACTACAAAATGACCTGAACAAGATCTACGAATGGAGCAGAAGATGGGAAATGGAATTTAATGTGAATAAGTGTCATGTGATGGAAATTGGAAAAAGCGAAGATATAAATGGCCATATAAAATGGGAAATTAAATAATTACAAGGGTTCATGAAGAAAAGGACCTGGGAGTGATAATGCAGAATAACCTACAACCAGAAAAACATATAAATAAAATATTTGGAGATACGTACAGAATGTTGAAGAATATTAGAGTGGCATTTCATTACATGGACAGAAATATGATGTGAAAGATAATTATTACAATGATCCGACCCAAAATGGAATATGCTGCCATTGTATGGTCTCCATATAAAAGGAAACATGTGAAAAAGTTGGAGAGGATACAGAGAATGGCAACAAAGATGTACCAAAGCTAGAAGAACTTTCTTATGAGGAAAGGTTGAAGGAAATAAAGTTACCAAAACTTGAGCAGAGAAGAGAAAGAGGAGACTTAATAACAATTTTTAAACTGATAACTAAGATGGAAGAAACAGATAATGAGAGACTATTGACTCAAAAAACAAAGAGAAGGTCGATACACAAGAGGACATACAAAAAAATAGGAAAAGCGAGATGCCTGAACAACATAAAGAAGTACAGCTTCCCTCATAGAAATGTAAAAGTTTGGAATGGACTAAATGAGGAGGCGATATTGGCAAATAATGTGCACCAATTGAAAGAAAGACTAGATGAATGTAGATATGGAGACGGGACCACACGAGTGTAGCTCAGACCCTGTAAAACACAACTAGGTAAATACAGACTGAAAGAAGGTAATATGATATATGAAGATCCAAAAATAATGAGTGAAATTCTAATTAAAACTTTCAGCAAGTATTCACAAAAAAATCAAACTTCAATGAACCGTAAGAATGAAAAAAGTCAGAAAGGAGTGGAAAATAAAAATAGAGAAGGAGGAAGTTTGTGAATTGTTGAAGGAATTGGAGGAGAGGAAAGCAATAGGACCAGACGGAGTGTCTGGTTATGTTTTAAAAGAGTGCAGAAAGCAGTTGGTTGAACCAGTATATGATATAATAAAGTGCTCATTAACAACAGGAAAAGTGCCAAAGGAGTGGAAGGGAGCAGATATAGTGCCAATATATGAAAATGGGAAGAAGGAAGAACCACTAAATTATAGACCAGTGTCATTAACTAACACAGTATGCAAGATATGTGAGAAAGTAATAAATACGCAACAGACAGAATACTTAGAAAATGAAGGTATAATAACAGACCGGCAGTATGGTTTTTGGAAAAAAAGATCATGTGTGACCAACTTAATAAGCTTTTACTCAAGAGTAATTGATACAACACAAGGAAGAGATAGATGGGCAGACTGTGTATATCTAGATCTTAAAAAGGCATTTCATAAAGTTCCACATGAGAGACTACTTTGGAAATTGGAAAATATAGGAGAAATTAAAGGGGTGATCAAAACCTGGATGGAAAGTTATCTGAGAGGAAGAGAAATGATAACAGTAGTGAAGGATGAAAAATCTGTATGGAGAAAGGTATTTAGTGGGGTGCCACAAGGATCAGTGTTGGCACCAATAATGTTCACGATTTATGTCAATGACATGACTGATGAAATAAAAAGTTATATAAGCTTATTTGTGGATGATGCAAAGCTATTAAGATAAATAAATAGCTATAAAGATTGTGAAACACTACAAAATGACCTGAACAAGATCTACGAATGGAGCAGAAGATGGGAAATGGAATTTAATGTAAATAAGTGTCATGTGATGGAAATTGGAAAAAGCGAAGATATAAATGGCCATATAAAATGGGAAATTAAATAATTACAAGGGTTCATGAAGAAAAGGACCTGGGAGTGATAATGCAGAATAACCTATAACCAGAAAAACATACAAATAAAATATTTGAAGATACATACAGGATGTTAAAGAATATTAGAGTGGCATTTCATTACATGGACACAAATATGATGAAAGATAATTACTACAATGATCCGACCAAAAATGGAATATGCTGCCATTGATAGTCTCCATATAAAAAGAAGCATGTGAAAAAGTTGGAGAGGATACAGAGAATGGCAACAAAGGTGTGGTATATAGAGCCCTATATTTGAGAGTTTGAGAGTTTGTTGTGTTTGCTATAGTTTATTTAAGCTTGAAAAACATGTCTTTTTTTTTCTTGTCTTTTTTTCTTTTAATTGATGGGGTCCTGGAACCAAACCTATATTTTACCATTAGTTATGTGTTTCGTTATACGAGATTTCGCCTTACGAGTATGCCAGATGGAACCTAACTGCTCGTATCTTCGGGACCTCCCTGTGTATATATATATATATATATTATATATATATATATATATATATTATATATATATATATATATATATATATATATATATATATATATATTATATATATTATATACACACACAGTGGTGTACCCAGAAAATTGAAAAGGGGGGGGGGGGGGCAACAGAGCTGGGCAGTATTTAAATACAATTGTATTTAAATACATTTGTGTATTTATAAATGTATTTATAAATACATTGGTTGTCATATATTTAAATACAGTATTTAAATACTTTTATGAGTATTTAAATACATTGTATTTAAATACATTTAATATAAAAATTTTAATACTTTTTTATCAGTTAATTTGGCCATAAACCCGCCCAACTATCTGGCAACCCTGATGTTACAGTGAACCAGTGTTTTCCATGGCAAGGAATGTCCTGATTTCAAGGAAATTTAGGCCTGAGAAGGAAATTTCTAAGGAAACCCAAAATCTAAGGAAATCATTGCGAATCATTGCAAAATCTAAGGATACATTGCGTATGGTGTATCTATTACCAGGTTTTTTTTCTTTGAATGTTGGTAGAACCATACGCAATATATCACTGAAAAGATCAAAAGGTGAAAAAGATCTTGGGAGTAAGGGTGAGCCCAGACCTCCGACCTAGGAAACAATGTATTGAGGCCAGAAATAGAGCTAATACAGTAGAGTGTTAGGATTCATTACCAGAAGTGTTAAAAGTAGAAGTGCAGAAGTTATTCTAAAGCTTTATCTGGCTCTAGTCAGACCTCACCTAGACTATGCAGTTCAGTTTTGGTCTCCATATTACAGGATGGATATAGCCTTGTTAGAATCAGTGCAGAGAAGGATGACCAAAATTATTCATGGGATGTGTAACTTTAGTTATGAGAAGAGATTGGAACTATTAAAGTTACACTCACTCGAGAGACGCAGAGTAATGGGCGATCTAATAGAAGTTTTTAAGTGGATAAAGGGATTTAATAAAGGAGAGGTAGGAAAAGTTCTTATGGCTATTAACCAGGGTAGAACAAGAAGTAACGGATTCAAGCTGGAAAAGCGTAGATTTAAAAAAGAAATAGGGAAAAACTGGTTCACAAATAGGGTGGTGAATGACTGGAATGGACTCAGTAGACAGGTAGTTAGTGCGGAGTCTTTAGGGAGCTTTAAAGAGGAGCTGGATAGGTTCATGGATGGGGATGAAAGGTGGATGTCGGTAGTGTTAGGTAACAGGAACTACCACGTGTAGGCCTCACGGCCTCTTGTAGCTTCCTTATTGTCTTATGTTCTTATGTTCTACTAGCCGCAAAGCCGCCCTCCGGGCGGACTTTTTGGCTAGCTCCTGCGGAGGGCTATTGGTGGGCCTTTGGCCCACCACCTGTGTTTGGTGGGCCAAAGGCCCACCAAACACAGACTCTCCAGATAGCCCTTCTAGCTTTCCTGAAATCATGAAACCCATTCACTCACCCATTACCCATCACCCCCCACCCATTCACTCACCCATTACCCATCACCCCCACCCATTCACTCACCCATTACCCATCACCACACACCCATTCACTCACCCATTACCCATCACTCCCCATCTATTCTCTCACCCATCACCCATCACCCCCCACCCATTCACTCACCCATCACCCTACCCATTCACTCACCCATTACCCATCACCCTACATCAAGGTTTCCTCAGTTCTCGCAACCCACTTTTTTTTCACAATTCTCGCTAATAGGCTGCTAAAAAAAAGAAAAAAAGAAATGATCGGATCATTTCATAAGTGGGCTTAAAACCTTCCCCTGGTCAACCCGGTTCCAAAAATGTGCCATATGATGGGCTTGCGCCACGGAGGGCGGAACCTATACCACACACACAGACAGACAGACAGACAGACACACTTTTGCTTTTATTAATATAGATTGTTAAATCCTAAGGAAATTCATTTTTTTCGGACATGTTAAAATTTGTGTGTATTTAAAATGTAATTACAAATGTATTTAAATACAATGGATGTATTTAGTATTTAAATACATTCATAAAATGTATTTAGTATTTAGTATTTAAATACATTCAATGTAATTAGTGCCCATCTCTGGGGGCCAATAATATATATATATATATATATAATATATATATATATATATATATATATATATATATATATATATATATATATATATATATATATATATATATTATAAAATATATATGTATATACAGGTTGAAGTTCCAAAACTCGGCAACCTCGGGACCAGCGCCGAGCCGAGTAATGGAATTTTCCGACTATTAGAACGTAGATATATTAAGGGGGAAAAAAGCATGAAAGTCACATGAAAAAAATTCCTGGACGTTTGGGAGCCATAATACCAATAACAGACCTGTAGAAGTACACAAAATAACAGTGTACACAACTCTACAGTCACAACACCACTGAACAATAACACAAACAAATCGGCAGGAGAAACCAGCGGCCTAGTGTGGTGGCACCTAGCGGCCGACCCGGCAACTACGCGCCGGGTTTTGGGTGTTCTGCCGTGTTTTGGAAAATCCGGAGCCATAGCCGAGTTTTGGGTGTTGCCGAGTCTTGGGATGCTGAGTTTGGGAACTTCAACCTGTATATATATATACTATATATATATATAGAGAGAGAGAGAGAGAGAGAGAGGAGAGAGAGAGAGAGAGAGACGAGAGACGAGAGACGAGAGAGAGAGAGAGAGAGAGAGAGAGAGAGAGAGAGAGTACTATACTCTATAATTATATAATATAGTCCTCTATGATTATATATACAGGGAGGTCCCGTTATATGAGCATTCGATATACGAGAATCCGATGATACGAGATGTGTAAATTAGGGTCTATTTTCAACATACGAGATCGAAAATCCAATGCTACGACATTCAAACTGGGGTGAGTAAAATTATCAAGTTCAAAATACTCGCCCTACCACTCCCAGTCTGGACAAAGGGGGATTTGGTTGACCCCAGTCAGATCACCCCTAGCAAGCCGTGACCTGAAGGGTAATTAAGCATATGGCGCGGCCTGACATTTAGTGGTAATTAGCCAGGTGTGAGGCTCCAACCTTGGGACCGCAGTCAAGTCACCCCTAGCAAGGCATGATCTGAAGGGTAATTAAGCATATGGCGTGGCCTGATCCTTAGGGGTAATTAGCCAGGTGTGCGGCCCCAACCTTGGGACCGCTACACTACCCTCTTTTGTATCACGCGGGGTCCCCTACAGTACAACGTCTTTTTTGCTTGTTATGCATGTTTTATGTTTAATTAATGTGCAGTTATGTTATTTTGTGGGCTATTTTCTCTTTCAGAATGCTTTTTCTACAGAATAGGTAGTACAGTGTGGGTAATATAGACGCTGTGTGTTTGTTGTGTTTGCTATAGTGTATTTTAGCTTGAAAAACGTTTTTTTTTTTTTTTTTTTTTTTTTTTATTGATGGTCCTGGAACCAAACCTATATTTTACCATTAGTTATGTGTTTCGTTATACGAGATTTCGCTTTACGAGTATGCCAGGTGGAACCTAACTGCTCGTACCTTCGGGACCTCCCTGTATATATATATATATACTAGCTGAAAAGCCGCCCCCCCGGGCGGACTTTTTGGCTAGCAGGGCTTTTGGTGGGCCTTTGGCCCAATAATTGTAACACTTGTATTTTAATGATAATGTATTTCACACAACCATGAGTTTAATCTCAGAATCATTTTTGGGTTATCACAGAATCTGACAAAATATTACTGAGGAAGTAGAGCTAGTGAAGTAATAGGACTGAAGTAACTCTGAAGTAATAGGAAGTAGGCTAGTGAAGTAATAGGACTGAAGTAATAGGACTGAAGTAATAGGAAGTAGGCTAGTGAAGTAATAGGACTGAAGTAATAGGACTGAAGTAACTCTGAAGTAATAGGAAGTAGGCTAGTGAAGTAATAGGACTGAAGTAATAGGACTGAAGTAATAGGACTGAAGTAATAGGACTGAAGTAATAGGACTGAAGTAATAGGACTGAAGTAATAGGACTGAAGTAAAAGAAACCGTCCGTCAGTCGTGCGTTCGTTTCGATATCTTTCTTTTTTCATGCAAAATATCTCGCGTAAATTTTTTTTTTCTTCACAATTCTCGTTAACCCTTTCACTTACAAATGACGTCTTTGAGCGTCATCCAAAAATAATATTTTTAAATATTTATTAAAAATCTTAAAAAGCGCGCGGTTGACGTGAGATTCACTTGACCGTTGGAGCGAATTACAATATATTATATTAAAATATATTTTGTATAATATAATGTTGTATAATATTATATTATACAATATATTTATTAAAAAAAACAACTTTACGCTATCTTTCACTTCGTTGTATGGCTTTATTTTTGAGCGAATTACAATATATTATACTTCATTGGAAAGGAAATTTATTCAGCTATGTCATGGATGTAGAAAAATCTTCTAGGGATGATAATTTGGATTTTTGGCATATTATTTTTGGCCGCAAGGTGTTTTTTATTTTTTCACTTCTAACTCGAGGTTTTGTAAGTTATTTCAACGCTAGGTATTTTTTGAAACATGTATGATAGTAGGAAATGATCTTAGCTTAAAAACGAAAACATAATGAACTCGATACTTGTAGTTTAGTTCTAGACGCGTTTGAGTACAACTTTCCCCTGAGCTGACATTCGGTGACAAGGGTTTACGCGGGACAACAAAAGTGAATGCAATGGTGACGTGAAAGGGTTTAATACTAAAATTAAAAAAAAATAAAGGGATCGGATCATCCCAAGTGGCCTTAAACCTTCCCTTTGGTCGACCTGTTCCAAAACTGTGCCATATGATTGGATTGCGCCACTGGGGCGGAACATATAGCGGACGCAAACCCAGACACAACATGCACACACTTTCGATAATATATTATTATTTATATATTAAGATATATATATTATATAATATACAATAGGATACGCCGAGTCCAAATTGAAAAGTGAAATTTTGGGATTATTTTTCGAATTTGGCAGGGTGTTTTCTTATGAAAAAATGAATTTTAAGGGTAGTTTGTCCACTTCAACTTTTTGGTTTGAGCACTTCCTGCTATGCAAAAATGGACTTTTATATTTATATGCAAAACATAGCTTAATGTGCGATTTTGCATAGTAAGAATTGCTCAAATGCAAAAATGGAATAAGATAAAATCATCTTAGAATTCGATTTTACATAGGAAATTGGCATGCCAAAGTGGAGAAAAAGAATTTTTGTTATACGGCGTACCCTAAGTCCAGGGTACCAAAATAGTTGGATTGGGTTACGATGGGAGGAAGGACAAGACCAGGGCGATGGTGCCCGACAGCTATGGGAAACTACACCCAAGGTTGATCAGGGAGGAGCATGTGTCAGTGACAGAGGAGCCATCTGGAAGGTACCTTTGGCACTTTGTACCAGAGGACCCGGTGCCACCTGAGAAGCCTGCGTTCAAGGTGGCTCAGGCGCTCTATGATCTGCTGGTGACATACGACTCCACCGACTCACTAATCGTACTGCAAGGTGACTCAACTAGGGCCAACACGGGGTGGAAGGGTGGTACTCACGCCCATTTGGAGAAGATGCTGGGACGCAAGCTCTTCTGGAGTATATGCGTGTTGCACACAAACGAGTAGCCCCTGTCCCACCTTATCACCAGCATCGACGGGCCTACCTCATCTTCACGGGTCCAGTGTGAAGTCTGCTGTCCAGCGTGAATGAGATGCAGTACAACGCAGAGTTCAGAGGAGTGCCAGGCGGTGAAGATCTCACGGAGATACCAGAGTATATCCTGGTCAACATGTCCACTGACCAGCAGGTCTCCTACCAGCTGGTCCAGGCTGTGAAGCGGGGCGTTCTCCCGTCCGAGCTGCAGGAGATCAAGTGTGGCAAGGTGTCCCACTCCAGATGGCTCACCACAGTCCAGTCGCTCGTGTACATGTGGACCAGAAAGCATGGACTGACTGGCAATGAACTGAACACCCTGGAAATCCTAGTCAAGTACTGCCTGCAGGTGTACTTCAAACTCTACTACGACATCAAGGTTCACCACAGACTAGAGGACGGCCCCAAGCACATCCTCACGCAGCTCAGAGTGATGAGGTCGCAGCCCAAGAAGGTCCAAACAGCTGTGACCTTCTACGTGCGGACAGGAGCATGGTTCGCACACTCAGAATGTGTCTCCTCCTTGCTGATGGCGAGTCGAGTGAGGACGACGCAGGTTCGCCGTGACCCAGATTTTGAAGCTGAGGGCTGGCGAGGAGTATGGGGACACCAGTGTAAGACCTCGCATCACACCCAAGCTGAACTTGTCAGCCACCAGCTTGCAGACACTGATCAGCTGGCAGCCTGGCCAGGTGCACGAGCCGGCATTCACCTGTTCACTGTCCGGGGATCAGATCCAGGAGATCCTGGTCAAGCCGTACGAGGTTCCGGAGTTCTCTATCCACACTCAGAGCACCGAAAGAGTCGTGAAGCAGGTGACAGAGGCTGCGGCAGCAGTAGTGGGGCAGCAGGCCAGAGACGGGTTCATCCGGGGTCGGGCCCACCACCGGGAGACCATGCCCTGCTTCAGGTCTAAGAAGGACATGATGGACACGTTCTAGGCCAACGTAGAGGCTGTGACACTGTGATGTAGTGCCTGATGAACCAACTGATCAGAAAGAGCTTACCACGCTAGTCATTTGGAACTCATATTGGTGCATGATGCAATACACAGGACCAACCGGACACTGCGTACTCATTTAAGCATTATTCGATAAGGGTGCAATATAAAAGTGCAATTTTGCATAGTAAGAATTGCTCAAATGCAAAAATGGAGAGATAAAATCGTCTTAGAATTCGATTTTACATAGGAAATTGGCATGCCAAAGTTGAGAAAAAGAATTTTTGTTATACGGCGTACCCTAATATACATATATATAATATATTATATATCTACCGTATTTGCCGGCGCATAAGACGCAGTTTTTGCCTCAGAAAGGGAATGCAAAATTCACCCTGCGTCTAATGCGGCCATATTCCTAGTGAGAGGTCGGGCAGAGAAGGCATAATGGCCAGTGGTGTATTACTAAGGGAGTCTCGAGTGATCTGTGTTGAGCAGCAGACCCCTGAACACAAATTTGTAACTGTGTTACTAATAATATCAACAGTAATGCATAACACCAAGAAAAAGTTAGAGTTTAAGAGAAAACAAAAGGTGGGGCAACAAGGTGGCTATTTCTGCTGCCAAGATGGTCGTCATACGTAAACATCACCCCCCTCCCGCAGTCCCGCTGCCGCTCTCCACTGTAAATGTATGGGAGAAAGGGAAGGCCTTTATACCACCTCGATCCCTCAATCCTCACCCCTGTATCTCTATGGATAAGGAAATTGTATACTATAACTGGAAAGAGTGCTAGTAACAAGGCTGCAACGGTACCTGTAGACAGGACAGAAGCCTTCCACACATCACACCAAGACCAAGACCCATCACGGCGCCACAACTTTATCCGCCTCAAGGCCGAATCACACCATACCATCATGCCTTGGGACCTGTACCTTCCTGGGGAAAGGGATAGCCAACCCTGCGAATGTGATAGACCCACAGGTGTAAACCATGGCGAATACCTTTGATTCAACATCAGTGCCCTTCAACAATAACAAGAAGGTAGAGATACAGGAATACATGGGTAGTTTACAGGAACATTCGTGTGGGTCTCATGGCCTCTTGTAGCTTCCTTATTTCTTATGGTCTTATGTAATGTTTACTTAGTGTTTGTAAAACTTTGCTAAGCTTCACATGCCATAGTATGGTAATTTTAATTTTTATCTCTATAGCTTTTACTAAACCAAACCCCACCTTAACCTAACCTTATCTGATTTACTAACTAGCTTACATGGTGAAATAAAATAGATTCCGTCCGTCAGTCACTGCCATAGTTCGATTGGCCATGAAATGGGTCAAAAAGAAGAATTATGAAAGACCACGATACTGGAACAACCCTAGGACTCTATGGATAAGCAATTCGATATATACCGAATAGTCTGCTAACAGTAAACGATAGAAGACAACAAGCCTCCACACATACAACCAAACCAAGACCATCACGTGCCACAATTATAATATCAATCGTGAGCCATCTCAATAAATGCCGTTGTTACCTGACTTCTTGAAATTCAGTATAACTTTTCATCACTTTCAGCAGTGAATATGATCGGGTAATGCTGGAATACTTTGATCTCAAATCGTCCTTTAACAATTAAAACATTTATGAAGAGATAAGGATACATCGGTATTTACAAGGAATTATTTTTTAGATATTATGCTATAGTAGCTTCCTTATTATCTTAGGTTCTTATTAATGTGTCCTGAATTGGTCAAACATCTAACCTCGATTGCCGTATATGGTTTTTGAATTTATCCGATACTGCTTATACAGACTCCAAATTTTTTTTATCTTTTTTTTTTTTTTTTTAACTAATTGCCTTTGTCCTGTGTAAAATGAGTTTCGGCGGTCCAAGCGTACCCTGTAACTGGCATTAACCTCCCCCAGTGGCGCCATGCAGGGGTCAAAATACATTTAGAAACAAAATCACATCACTGGGCACAACCTAGCTGTCAAGCCCCTCCGAAATGTACCATTATATTTACTGAAATTATCGTAAACACTAGCCACCGCCAAGGCGCAGCATACTAACAGTAACTAAGCTAATGTCATAGGTAGATACATCATTAAATCTGAGCCTCCGATAAATGACCAGTTGGTTACCCACATACTCTCAGGAACATCTTTTAGACTTTTGTAAACTTCGCAGCCCCCGCCAGGTGGCTGCATGCTCAGCGGACGTAAAAGTCCGCGGCGGGGTAGTTGATATTGTCGGTTGCCGGACAGTAAATAAATACTAGAGTAGGATAAACGTCCGGGGGTGGGTAATGGCATCGGACTAATATATAATATATATATATATATATATATATATATATATATATATATATATATATTATATATATTATATATATATTATATATATATACAGGGAGGTCCCGTTATACGAGCATCGATATACGAGAATCCGATGATACGAGATGTGTAAATTAGGGTCTATTTTCAATATACGAGATCGAAAATCCAATGTTACGACATTTAAACTGGGGTGAGTAAAATTACCAAGTTATTTACTGAAGTAAATTACAAGTTATTTACTAAAATTATAAAGTCATTTACTGACTATATGATTTTACCTGAGGTTGTACGATATAATCAATCTGAAAATATGATAATTCTGGTGGCTCAGTACGACAATGTGGCCTACAAAAATTCCCAACCCTGGGCGAGAAGCCAGCAACGGAGGTAGTATGGCCAGCAACGACCTGCTCTCGCACTACCTAGATACTACTTTCCCTAATGACGGAAGCTACAAAGCTGATTGAAAGCTCCCTCGGTAGGTCGTAAACGAGTAGGAAGGTTGTGACTGGCTAAGGCGTCATCCGTCACCAGCCAATGACAAAGTTTTTAAAACTTCTCGACCAATAACAAGCCAGCGAGACATATTTCCGGGGAAGAATGGCATGCCAGACTGCCTCTCCCCACCTTCTGTCCCCGTCATCTAAAACTAATTCTCGTTTTATTTTGAATGCTTGCGTTTTAAGTAGTTTTAATGTATCAGATAGTAAGATATATAAGTAAGGAGCCTGTGTTGCTAGTGTATTGGTGGTAGAAGGTGTGTATGTGTGTTAAAATGGTGAATATTTGTGATATGGGGCGGCTCCGCGGCAAGTATTTCTCCGTCACTCTCTGCCCCGCCAGCTCGGCCAGCAGTCACCTCATCATAACATCTTTAAATCACCCTTATTTAAGGTGACACACGGTGCTACATTGATTTAGATAATGACACGTGGATATAACATCTCACCATAATCACTAAGTTGTATAATAACGAGTAATAAGACGTTTAAGCCTGCCCAAACCTACCGTAGCGGAGGAGGCGGTGGCCTGCCCGGTCCGCCGCCTCTCTCAAAAACTGCCGTCATCCGCCTCACCTGTGCCTTCCTGAAGAAGACAGTCAGCTCCTACGCCTGTGATAGCACCATAGGATATCACCAGTGATCATAGGATTCCTCAAAGGGTCCTCGCTTTCCTACTAAATAATTACCAAGGAGATCTCCGCTGGCGGCGGACATCAGCCGCCGCCCACACAACACAACACCCCGTTATCAGCTGTATAATATGTGCCTTCCTGAAGAAGTCAGGTCAGCTCCCACGCCTGTGATGGCACCATAGGACGTCACCAGGGATCATAGGATTCCTCAAGGGGTTCTCGTGTAATAGGTGTTTTAGTCTGAATAAGGATAGAAATAAGTTAGCTAGATTGATTTATTACCGAGAGAGAGAGCGAGAAAGTGTACGCCACAATTCTTGTAAAACCGATAATTCTTCCAGCTTGTCAAACAAAGATTAAGGCATAGATAACGAAAAGTGTAAATTCAGCCTTTCCTTGCCTTTCATGATTGGCTGAAGAAAAAGGGAGAACAGTGTATGTCTTGTCTCTTATTGGTACCTCCAAGTTGTGACGCGACATGACGTCATGTTCATAGGTTAGTCGTGAAAAGAATCTCACTTTTGAGGTAGATAACTTTTGGTCCACGTAAGACACACACGTGACTGAGTGTGTATAGTCCCACACGCGACCCGTGGGCAAAGACTAACATCACGAGTGAAACACGAGAGGCAGTGAACACGAGACACAGAGTGAGAACTTGAACATTCTACACGCGAGTGAACACAGAGATAGAGAGTTCCTGAACACTACAAGTGAATGAAAGTACTTTGTTATCCTTTATTAAAACCAAGAAAGATAACCAACTGATTATTCCAACCCATGCATGACGAAAGTGCATGACTACCGGTGCATAGCAAACCCGCACAAACACTCGCACCCCTACTAGATATTACCAAATTTTATGATAGCTTGAAAAACATTTCTTTTTTTTTTTTTTTTTTTTTTTTTTTTTTTATAATTGATGGGGTCCTGGAACCAAACCTATATTTTACCATTAGTTATGTGTTTCGTTATACGAGATTTCGCTTTACGAGTATGCCAGGTGGAACCTAACTGCTCGTATCTTCGGGACCTCCCTGTATATATATATTTTTTTTTTTACTTGCGATTCCCGGACTTTTGCGGTTCCCGGACCAGTGCTCCCCCCTATTAGTCGGGGAAATCGAGGTTTGTGTATATATATATATATATATATAATATATAATATATATAAATATATATATATATATATATATATATATATATATATATATATATATATATATATATATATATATATATAGTATATATATATATATAATATATATATATATATATATATATATATATATATATATATATTATATATATATATATATATATATATATATATATATATATATATATATATATACTGTATATATATAGAAAAAATATATAATTTATTTATTTATTCTTTGCCAGAGGTGGGGGGGCATGGCCGCATGGCCCCCACCCTCGGTATGCCACTGTATATATATATACTATATATTAGTATTTTTCTAATACTTAGCTCGCAGCACCCCACAGATGCTTCACATTTTATCTTTCCCTCATTGTGACCACTCACTCAATATATCAACTTAAGTGCACACTCAGGGGTAATAATAAGTATAAGTACACTACACTCCAAATTATATTTCATTGATAAGATATCAAACCCTTAACCTCAGACTCCTCATTCAGAGTCCTCTGGTGATAGTTCCAACTTGTGGAGGAGCATGTTCCCCTTCATGAAGACCAATCTCTCAAAATTATCGGAGGTCATATTCTCGCTCTCTTGGCCTTCATGATGTCCGACCCCTGAGAGAACATTCTCTCCACAGCTGCAGAGCTGGGTATGGCCGTGTTGTACTTAACGAACACAAATACCCAGGTGGCATGGGAAATCAAAGCATAGAAATACCGTATTTGCCGGCGGATAAGACGCAGTTTTTCCCCTTAAAAAGGAATGCAAAGTTCACCCTGCGTCTAATGCGGCCATATTAGCGAATGAGAGGTCGGGCAGAGAATGCAGAGCAGCCGGCGGTGTATTACTAAGGGGGTCTGGAGTGATCTGTGTTAAGCAGTAGATCACTGAGCACAAATTTATAACTGTGTTATCAACAGTAATGCATAATACACACAAACCTCGATTTCCCGGACCTCCATTTCCCGGATATCGGATTTGCCGGACAAAATCCGAGGTCCGGGGATATGTCAGAGTCCCAGACAATTTTTTTTGGTTGGGGGGGGGGGGGGTTGAAATGCCTGGTCCTGTTCGTAAATTGACAAAGTTGTCCGGCGGTCCGAGCGTCTCCTGTCATCCCTGGTCAGTGTCCGCGCCTCCCGCCAGGTGGCAGCATGCTCAGCGGTCGTATTGTTTACATTTGGGCACACGAAACTCACGGTTCACCTGCACAGCCTCCGTCAGTCCCCTGACTCCCACTGCCCCTGGTGCAGGAACATCTCTGAGACTATTGAACACTTTCTGCTGCCTCCCGCCAGGTGGCAGCATGCTCAGCCATCAGTATTGATGTATTGTTTACAAAATGTATTGTTTACATTTGGACACACGACACTCACGGTTCACCTGCACGGCCTCCGTTAGTCCCCTGACCCCCACTGCCCCTGGTGCAGGAATGTCTCTTGAGACTATTGAACACTTTCTGCTGCCTCCCGCCAGGTGGCAGCATGCTCAGCGGTCGTATTGTTTACATTTGGGCACACGACACTCACAGTTCACCTGCACTGCCTCCGTTAGTCCCCTGACCCCCACTGCCTCTGGTGCAGGAACGTCTCTTGAGAGTATTGAATACTTTCTGCTGCCTCCCGCCAGGTGGCAGCATGCTCACTTGCTCAGCGGTCATTTTGTTTACATTTGGGCACACGACCCTCACGGTTCACCTGCACGGCCTCCGTTAGTCCCCTGACCCCCACTGCCCCTGGTGCAGGAACGTCTCTTGAGACTATTGAACACTTTCTGCTGCCTCCCGCCAGGTGGCAGCATGCTCAGCGGACGTAAAAGTCCGTGGCGGGGTAGTTGATATTGGCGGTTGCCGGACAGTAAATACTAGAGTAGGATAAGTGTCCGGGGTGGGTAATGGCAGCGTTTTTTTTTTTTTTTTTTTTTTTGTCTGTTTAGAGGATAATTCCTGGACTTTAGCGATTCCCGGACTTTTGCAGTTCCCGGACCAGTGCTCCCCCCTATTAGTCCGGGAAAACGAGGTTTGTGTGTACTAGGAAAAGGTCAGAGTTTAAGAGAAAACAAGAGCTGGGGCAACATGATAGCGATTGTTGCTGTCAAGATGGCCGTGTCAGATGTAAACATCATCCACCGCCCGCTGCTGCTCTCCATTGTAATACGTCTGATATCCCAGGTCTGCCGCTTCACCTGGGATACTTCACTTGGCGACACCCTCCGTGCACCCACCAGGGGTCATTACCGCTCAGAAACCTCCCCGCACCCATGGAAAAGACAAACATCCCGCATATTAGATGTCGCCTTAACCTGCATTCGACTCGGGGCCACACAAGTTGACACAACAGTTGGAAGGAGATGATAGAAGGGAGGCAGTAAATGATGATGGAATTTTCGCTCGGACCGAGTACAGGGAGTTCCCGAAGATACGAGGAGTTAGGTTCCACCTGGCATACTCGTAAAGCGAAATCTCGTATAGCGAAATACATAATTAATGGTAAAATATAGGTTTGGTTCCAGGACCCCATCAAAGACATGTTTTTCAAGCTAAAATAAACTATACACCACCACACAAAACACAGTGAATTAAGAGTGTGACAGCACAGCAGGACAGAGCACAAATAAGTCACAATAAGCACATTAAGTAAACCAGCAAATCACTAAAATTGACTCACAAGGCACAAAATCAAGCAAAAAAGTCGTTGTACTGTAGGGTACGCCGCGTGATACAAGAGGGTAGGTAAGGGACAAGGGAGGGGTGCGCAGACCTCTTCCACTGCCCACAAACTCGTCTTTGCGCATCTGAATCATTGTACATCATCATACCGCCCTGATGCATACGTGGTAGAGCACGCAATTTGAACTTGGTAATTTTACTCACCCCAGTTTGAATGTCGTAGCATTGGATTTTCGATCTCGTATATTGAAAATAGACCCTAATTTACTCAGCTCGTGTCATTGATTTCTCGTATACCGAATGCTCGTATAACGGGACCTCCCTGTATTGTTGATAAATGGAATAGTGAAACAAGGAGCGTGTTAAAGTTTTATTTGAAGGAGTGTGAACGGTGAGAGGGAGGTGTAGTATCTTGGGGAGTCTGTCTATACAAACAAGGCTGGAGAATAGGCGTCGTGGCTTTGTAGTTTATTTGACAGCGAGTCATTGTACGTGGGGTCAAGAGGTGCGCGGCGTGTGTGTCTCTGTGTGTCCTGTGGTTGACTGAATTACCTGGCTGGTGCTGCAGTTGTGTCGGCGAGGTTAAGTCAGGTCAGCAGCGTCATGTCACCCTCTAATCCTGATTCCAGACAGGGGCCTAAGGCGATGCAGGTGTGTATTTACCTAGTTGTAACATACAGGAAAAGAGCTATGCTCGTACTGTCCCGTCTCCAAATCTACTATTATCCAGCTTGCCTTTGAAGTCCTGAATACTTCTTGCATTAATCACTTTTGCATCAAGGTTGTTCCAGGCTTCTATGCTTCTACATGGGAAGCTGTATTTTTTTATGTCCCTCTTGCATGTTGTCCTTTTCAATTTCTTCTCATGACCTCTTGCACTTCTATCGTCCCACACAAACAGATCTTTTCTATCAATTTTTTCCAGACCCATTGATGCTCTATACACTGCTATAAAATCTCCCCTTTCTCTTCTTTTCTCAAGAGTTGGGAGTTTTAGTCTTGAAAGTCTTTCTTCATATGGTAAATCTCTCAGGCTTGGAGCCATTTTTGTGGCTGCTCTTTGTATTCTCTCAATCTTCCTTACAGTAAACCCTCGCGTATTCGGACCGTCATTATTCGGACCTTCTCTCTCTCTCTCTCTCTTTTTTTTTTCTTTTTTTTTTTTACAATACGGCAGGGCGGCAAGAATTTATGTGAAAGCCCTGATTATCATAATTGCATTATTTCATTATTGCATCCCTAAATGTTATTTACGTCAAAAAAATTTAATTATGAACGTAGAGTAGAGGTCAAAGTAGTTGGCGTAGTTGACCAAAACGTCATCAAAACATTTCGGGAAAGTGGTTTCGCTCAGTTGGATATGGGGCCTGAGCCACAGTTGACTGCAGACCAGATCACCCGTATTCACAGCTTATATAAGATCAGTTTTAGTTCAAAAGAAATTGTGAGGGAGACTGGGTTACTCAACGAAAGGTTGAGCGGTGGGTTAAGAAATCGCAAGACTCGCCAACTGTTGAAAATCTAACGCACTTGTCTCGTCCTGGACACAAGAAAAAAGTTTCAAAGAAAACTTTGAATATTATCAAAAGACAGCTAGTGAAATCTCCTACCAAAACAGCAAGATAATTAAAGTTAATAAACCCACAGTTACTGCGTACAGTGTGTGTAAGGAGCGTGTCTCGTTCCATCCGTAAGGTCTTGCGATTTCTTAACCCACCGCTCAACCTTTCGTTGAGTAACCCAGTCTCCCTCACAATTACTTTTGAACTAAAACTGATCTTATATAAGCTGTGAATACGGGTGATCTGGTCTGCAGTCAACTGTGGCTTAGGCCCCATATCCAACTGAGCGAAAACACTTTCCCGAAATGTTTTGGTGACATTTTGGGAAATCACGCCGGGACTGACGATAAGAAACAATATGTCCTGGTCACTGACCATTAATGACTAATGATTTGAAAAACTGCAAGCAGGAAGTCAAGGCCGTGAGTGAGTTCCCAGACATCTTTTTTTCTTCAATCATTCCCCATAGGAAGCGCCAGGAGGGAATTAAAATAAATTTGTCAAGGAGCGTGACGTGACGGATGCAAGACTACGCCAACTTCTGTCTTCCACTGTATTATCTACAGATTCTTTGAATTTTTTGCCCGAATTTCTCAGATTTATGTAAATTTTGCAACACTGCTTTTTAGTCGTGCACCTGTTTTCTTATGGTAAACACCTCATTACCCGGTTTGTGTTCGGACAATGGCGAAAGAGTTTGTGGCTTTTGGGGCTGTTCCTGGCCTCCTGGAGGTGCTGTTGTTCCTCTGCTTTATCCTGGCTGTATTCCTGATATCCCCCACCTGTGAAGCCATCGAAAAAGGTATTGTCTCCGGAGGTGAAGCGGGAAATTCTTCAAAGGATTGATGAAGGTTGGTCTAGTTCTAGGATCATGGCACAGTATGATCTTGCTAAGTCTACCCTTTCTGATATTAGGAGATCTAAAGATAAGCTCTTGGGTTATTCTGCTGAGTTTTCTTTTGCTTCTAAGACTGGAAGAAAAGGCATAAGGAAGGTTATGGCTAAACCTTTGTCAGTAGAATTAGATCAATGTGTTAAGCAGTGGTTCTTGCAACATCGTACTAGGGGTGTGATGGTTCGTTGTTCGGAGATGAAGATGGCTGCTGAGAAATTTGCTGGAGAGATAGGTCTGCCAAATTTCAAAGCATCTGATGGTTGGCTTTATCGTTTCAAACTTCGACATGGTCTTACCAAGCGTAAGTCTTGTGGTGAAAGTTTGGATGCCTCGGAAGAGCATGCAGAGGAATTTCGGCAGACATTTAAGGATTTGATTAAGAAGGAAAATCTTTTACTTGAGCAAATCTACAATGCTGACAAAACAGGCCTTTACTATCGCTCAATTCCCGAGAATACCCTGGCCAGTGAGAAGGAGAAATCTGTGCCCGGTCGAAAACGGTGCAAGTCGCGCGTGTCTGTGATGTGTTGCGCTAATGCTGCAGGCACTCACCGCCTGACTCCTGTGGTGATAGGCAAGGCAAAACAGCCGCGTTGTCTCCGTGGGATAATGAATAATCTCCCAGTTGTTTATGACCATTCAAAGAAGGCTTAGGTTTACTACCAAGATCTTCAAGGATTGGTTTTATAAACATCTGGTGCCAGAAATTATTAATTTTCAGACGGAAGGAAGTCCTGCACTACAGCCGCAACCGAGTCCAAGCTCTCCTTCTCCTCGACAATGCACCCGCGCATCCTGTCGAGAGTGAGTTGGTTGGTGATAAAGGTTGTATCAGGGTCTTGTATTTGCCTCCTAATACGATTTCACTCATTCAACCAATGGACCAGGGTATTATCGTGGCTATGAAACGGCTGTACCGGCAGAGGTTTTTAGAGCAGGTAATGGTGGTGATTGACGAGGAAGACAGGGATGTTGGCCAGCTGACACTCAACAACCTGCGCAAGTATGATCTCAAATCTGGCATTTTCAACCTGGCTCGTTCTTGGAAGGATGTTTCAGCCAGCACCCTGTCTAATGGCTGGAATCATCTGATTCGTGGCACTGATCCAGTGATTGAATTTGAGGGATTTGAGACTGCTAACTTTCACCACCACATTGTGCAGGCTGGGGAGACAGCGACCGAAGAAGATGTTAGTGATTGGTTGGATGGTGATGAAGGTGACCCTGGGTATCAGACACTGACAGACGCTGAGATTGCTGATTTGATTTTACACCCGGATCAACAAGACTCTAGTGCCAATGATGATGACGATGACGTACTGCCGACTCGACCAACGGCATCTGCCGTAAGGCAGGCAGCAGAAACACTAGTTGAGTATTTGGAGCACCCAAATACTGAAGCTGAACTACGTGTTTTTGCTACCTCTCTACGGGAGATCCGTGATAGAATTTTTGCAACCCAGTCACTGGACACTACGCCAGACAACCATAGACACCTTCTTTAAACCAGCACCTTCTGGTCCTTCATCTTCACTATCCTCTAAAACTCCACCTTCGTCTCCTCTACTTATGGCTGCCTCACCATCCTCACCTGTTGCAGGCCCTTCAGGCATCGTCAGTCCAATGGAGAGTGACTCCGAATCTCCGGATTCACCACTGCCTTTGATCGTGAGTATCAGTGAGGGGGAGGAGGAGGTGGCTTTATAAGCTGTCACAAGTCGCCACTAGACCACACGGGAATTCTCATCATGACGGCATCAGATGTGGTGAGTGTAAATACTGTACTGTAGCCTATTGTGTATTTTTACTATAGATCTATTTATTTACATTATTTATCTTATGTTTAGTGATATTTGCATGACTTGGAAATATTCTGCATTTACCTAAAAAAAAAATTTTTTTTTTCTTCAAATCCTCGCATTATTCGGATTCTTGCATTACTCGGACCACTCCTTGGCCCAATTAGTCCGGATACGCGAGGGTTTACGTGTATTTACCTAGTTGTAACTTACAGGAAAAGAGCTATGCTCGTACTGTCCCGTCTCCAAATCTACTATTATCCAGCTTGCCTTTGAAGTCCTGAATACTTCTTGCATTAATCATTTTTGCATCAAGGTTGTTCCAGGCTTCTATGCTTCTATACGGGAAGCTGTATTTTTTTATGTCCCTCTTGCATGTTGTCCTTTTCAATTTCTTCTCATGACCTCTTGCACTTCTATTGTCCCACACAAACAGATCTTCTCTATCAATTTTTTCCAGACCCATTGATGCTCTATACACTGCTATAAAATCTCCCCTTTCTCTTCTTTTCTCAAGAGTTGGGAGTTTTAGTCTTGAAAGTCTTTCTTCATATGGTAAATCTCTCAGGCTTGGAGCCATTTTTGTGGCTGCTCTTTGTATTCTCTCAATCTTCCTTATATCCTTCTTTTTATGTGGTGACCAAATCACTGCCGCATATTCCAACCTTGGTCGAATCAAAGATGTTATCAATTTCTTAATCATCTCTTCATCCAGATATTTGAATGCCATTCTTATTTTCCTCAGCAACTGATATGTATCTCCTGTGATCTTGTTTATATGCTTCTCAGGTGACAAATTATCCGTAATTCATACTCCCAGATCTTTTTCGACATTTGTTTGGATTATCCATTCATTTCCCATCGAATACTTTCCTCTCTGTCTCTTTTTGCTACTGCCCACTTCCATCACTTTACACTTTTTAGCATTAAACTCCATTTCCCATAGTTGACTCCATCTGAAAATCTTATCTAGATCCTTTTGTAAATCCTCACAGTCCTCCTTACTTTCTACTTTTCTTAGTAACTTAGCATCATCAGCGAATAAACTCGTATAACTGTTCACTCCCCCTGTCATATCATTTACATAGACCAAGAACATCACTGGGGCCAATACTGATCCTTGAGGAACTCCACTTATCACACTGCACCATTCTGACTTCTGATCTTTTATTACTGTTCTCATCTCTCTGTTGCTCAAAGAGTCTTCCATCCACTTCAGCAAACCACCCTTCAATCCTCCTACATGTTCTAGCTTCCAGAGCAGTCTCTTGTGAGGTACTTTGTCAAATACCTTCTTTAGGTCCAAGTATATGCAATCGACCCACCCCTCTCTTTCCTGTGTCACATCGATCACTCTCAAGTAAAAGCTTAATAAATTCGTTGTACATGACATTCCTCCTCTAAATCCAAACTGGCCACCTGCGAGTGTGTTTGTCTCTTCCAAATATTTCATATGTGTGTGTGTGTTAGCGCCGCTACAGTGGTAAGCAAGGTGGGATAGGAGACAACATAGGCCTTTGTACCCTCAATCCTCACCCCTGTACCTCTACGGGTAAGGAAACTGTATGAGAGTACTAGTAAAAAGGCCGCAACGGTACCTGTAGACGGGAAAAAAGTCTTTCACACGGTACACCAAGACCAAGCAAGACCCATCACGCCACCACACCGTCCGCCTCAATGCCGAATCACACCATACCATCATGGTGACACGGTACCATCCAGTGGCGGCTCGTGATAAAATAAAATGGAGGGACTGCAAGCTTCACACAACAGTAGGATACATTAATTTTACCAAACTCAGGTATGAGTTGTAGTGGAGGTTCACAGATCTCAGGGCATGGTAATAGTGTTGGTAGTAGAGGGGATGGCTGAGGTGGTGATGGTAGAATTACCGTATTACTTGAAAATAAAGTCGGTACCACTTTATTTCAATCTTTTCATTTAATGTCAGCTGGGATAAGTTGATGTTTTGCAAATACTTCACTCGATTTTCCAGTCATAGGGTAATTAATTAAAGAAATCACGATCACCACACCGTCCACACGCACTGTAAACATGAGAGGGACGAGACTTAGCTGCCTCGACCGCAGCTCATTGTGTTCACATGTGGCGCGGCGGCGGCGCAGACATGAATCGTACAACAAATATGAAAGTAACTTAAAATTTTGGTCTGGTTTTAATGAAAATTAACTTAGTAACATATTGAAAATAATTAAATGATATATAATGACTTTTTATTGTGGTATATTTGTTAGTAGTGTATCAATTCTGCTGTGTCTCTAAACGAATCATGGATCTGGCAGTGAGTGTCTGGGGGTGCTGCAGCTCTGCAGCCCTATGCCACGAGCCGCCACTGGTACCGTCTCATCACATGTTAGAATTTCTTACATTCAAACAAATAGACGTGTTACACTAAACGGTGCGCCACCGTCACGGCTCCAATACATCACCGTCCTGTCACGTAACGGTTTCTGGGGAAGAGTATTTTAACGTTATGAGACTGTGCCGTGCTGATAATTGTCGTTTTCTCAAGGGTTTATGTACCCAAAACAGTGTTGTTCTTTAGAGTTCAACTAATCTTTTTCATCCAACAGAAGTGCTATTAATGCAAATTTCTTCAACCATAGCCTCTGAGGCACCATGTCTGCTAGAGGTAGAGGGTGAGCAGGAACTGCCGAAAATGACGGAACCGTGACGAATAGTGTGAATACAAGGCACAGCTGATGAAACGCTGCCGTGATTGCAGAGTGTAAACCAGCCTTCACCTGCACCTTCCTGAAAAAGACTAATCAACCCTCACGACTGTGATATTCATAGGTGTAAACCAGGACAAATATCGTCAATCCCGACAACGGTGCCCTTCAACAATTACAACAATAACAACAAGGTAGAGATAGGTTACCTCTTACACTGTTACCTAAATATATTCGAAATTTTTTCTTATTGGGCAACCACCGATTTCGAGGCCGAAACTTTAGTCCTCCTGAATAGTTTTTATGTGTTTTGAGTTAATCTGGCTCTCGTTTTTGTCGGAGATCAATGTTTGTTTACATGTGTGTGTGGGAGGGGGCAGCCTGCCCCTCCAGGTCCGCCCCACAAACATTGCTACGCTTCACATTGCCATATTATTGGTAATTTTCTTTTTTTCTCTATATCATCTGTTACTAAACCAAACCCCACCTCTAACCTAACCTAATCTGATTTAACCTAACTTAACTTTCTGGCTGAAATAACGGTAGATTTTTGGTACTACGTGTAATGCCATTATTATTCAATTGCGCTATGGGAAATGGGGCTCAAAATACTCAGAATGAAGAAAGCTACACGATAATGTAGGTAAGAATCCTACGACTTTTGAAAGCCCACTACCAAAATAATACCAATATCTATACTGCAAATTTTCCAGTCTAAACACATAGCAGAAAAGCAACAAAGGCATACCTACAACATTAAATCTAAGCTATACGTCATAGGTAGCAAAATATTAGAATATCAATTCGTGGGGGCATCCTGCAATTTATTATGACTCGATTTGGTTACCCTGTCATTCCCTTTACATTTTAACTAGTATAATAATTTTTCATTCACATTCACTTCACTGTGAATATTGTATTTAGGTACAGGCTCGTAATCATTTGCTTTCCCCTATAAAACTTATTTTTTTATATAACTTTTGATAAATTTACGATTTTTTTACCCCTCAAAAACACCAATATTTTTTTTTTTCCAAAACCTCCTTGTAAAATAGAGGTGCGTCTTATGCGGAGGTGCATCTTATGCGCCAGCAAATATGGTAATATATATATTTGTAATATATATACAGTAAAACCTCTAGTATTCGGACCCTCATTATTCGGACCTCCTCCTCCTCTTCTTCTTTTTTGAGACAGGGAGGTTAGAGGCCCAAGCTGCCAGGCAGAGCTTTTATTATCCATCACTGAGCATATACTTTGTATACTGGAACTGTGGCTTCGTTGTTGTGTCCAAATGTTGTATTGGCGAGTGATCTTTGGCCATTGAGCCTGGGGACAAGATCCAGCAACAGAGGTCGTATCTCCAGCTACCACCCACTCTCCCACCACCTAGATATTACCTGCCCTTACTACCGTATCCGCAAGCCTCCCTCAGTAGGTAGTAAACACGTAGGAAGGCCCTGACTGGCTTGGGCGAGTAATGACGTCATCAAACTTGTCATCAGTCACCAGCCAATGACAAACTGTTTCTAAAACTTCTCGACCAATCACAAGTCAACAAGACGTTTGACACGGCCTTTAACCCCTTCACTGCGGCTGGTACAAATACGGTCTTTCAGGTATTTAAGGGTTCACTGCGGCTGGTACATATATGGTTTCTGTATTTAAACTGCGCGCTCAATGATATTATGGGTAAATATTCGTTGTGATAGGCTTGTATGGCAAGTGTCAAGTGTTGCGATATAATAGAACCTCTTTTTCTGCTTGAGTGAGTTAGTATGACTAATAAGGTCAAGCGGTACAGTACTACGTGTTGACGCTGCCGCGCCCTCTACTTCAATGGCGAGGCTAAATAGTCAAGATATTCAATATATTCTTGATGGATATAAAACAGAAGTATGAATGAATGAATGAATGCATGAATGAAGCATTTATGTACCAAAATAAGCTGTATTATGTTGAGTAGTAAGTAGTTTCATTGTGCGCCTGGCAGCACGGTCACGGCCCTGTTGCTGCACTTTGACGTAAATCTTCACTTAGCTGGTAGCCTCCACCAAGACGAAGCATAGATTTTCTGGTATGGAATGGGCATCCTATTCATTTAGGCACTTTAAAATATGATCAGTAATTATTTTATATTTTAATTAAACCTGCCGCACAGGGGGGTAGGCCTATGAATTTGATATCCGCAGTGAAGGGGTTAAAGGTCGTGTCACACGGACACTTTTTCCGTTAGTGCTACGGGGTGGCCGCGGCAAGAATGTTTCCCCATCACTGGCTACCCCGCCACCTTTACACATTTAACGCGTGGGCTGCGGCAAGCCTTCCGGAAGGCTCTGCTGAGCGACTGCGGCATGCCTTCCGGAAGCACGATTTTATATTGCATATAAAAACCGCGCCAACATTCGTAGAAGTCTACAAACTGTGTCACATGTAGGCCGCTATGTCAGCCCTCGAAACCACACATCACCATCTGCCTAACTACGCTGTACGCAGTGATACCACTCCTTGGGTTTTTTCCCCCAAGATCTTGGGATATAGGCCATGGCCTTGGGATATTTTTTGTCTATCTTGGGATTTTTGGAGGGATTATTCTAGTATTTTTCCAGTGGTTTATCTCAAGGTAAGCATATGTACCGTATTTAGGATTTTGTTTCAATGTTTTCTTAATGACCTTAGGATATTTTTGTCTATCTTAGTATTTTTGAGGGTCAGTCTTGGGTCAGTCCTAAATACAGTACACATGCTTACCTTGAAATAAACTACTGGAGAAATACTTGCATAATCCCCTTAAAATCTTGGGAAAAATCCCAAGGAGTGGTTTCCCGGATCCCACCTCAGCAGTCTCTCCCAAGCGGTTTGGTGGCATTCGCGCCAGATATTTCAACTCCCGACCACAACCACACCACAACCCCATACGTTTGGTTTAAAAATAGATATATTGCAGGATGCGGATTTTTACTACCTTGACGTTGATGTGATTTTCATCCAATTATGTAATGGTCACCGTTTCACTCACATTGCCGCACTGTGGGCACTAAAAAATTAACAGCTCCCGCAGTCCCCGGGTTAAATAACCCTTGTTTAAGGTGACACGCGGTACTACACTGACCTAAATAATGACACGTGTATATAACAGCTCACCATAATCACTAAAATGAATAATAACTAGTAATAAGACATAAAACCCTGCCCACCCTGCTGGCGAGCGATCTGCCCCACCTGACGCCCTGCCTAACTCTCAGGACAACACGCTGTCATCCGCCTCACCTGTGCCTTCCTGAAGAAGACAGGTCAGCTACCGCACCTGTGATAGCACATAGGATATCACCAGGGATCATAGGGCTCCTCAAGGGGTCCTCACAGCCCTACAAACACCACCAAAAAGGAGGAGGAAATCTCCGCCATCATGATACTGCTGCCAGCTGCCGCCTGCCAGACGTAGGACTGACAGTGCTGTACACTACACCTGTACTGTATTGTGTATTTTTACTGTTATTTATTTATTTACATGATTTATCTTGTTTATTGATATTTGCATGACTTTAGAAATTTTCTATATTCACCTAGAATTTTTATTTTTTATTTATATAAATATTTATATATATATATATATATATATATATATATATATATATATATATATATATATATACAGTAAAACCCTTATAACTCGGCACTGTAAAACTCGCAATTTGATTTTTTTTTTTTGCCTATAGCGCGTGTAGGCAGTGAGCTCCAGGGGTGGGATGGCAGGCCCTGGAGGCTCACTCGAGGGCTGTGATGGTTGGCCCTCGCCCGTGGTGGCGCAGGCAGGATTCTTATAGTGACGCCTGTAATTAGAGGCTCATGCCGCCCCCATGCACTCGCACTCGAAGAACATAAGAACATAAGAAAATAAGGAAGCTACAAGAGGCCGCGAGGCCTACACGTGGTAGTTCCTGTCACCTAACACTACCTACATCCACCTTTCTTCCACATCCAGGAAGGTAGAGTTAATGGACAGGGCATGTGGGTGTTCTTAGGCCACTCGACGGTGCAGAAAGATTTCAAGTGGATTTATGGGTCTCACTCGGGATCGAACTCGGGTCTTCGAGAACGCCACTCGGTGATGCTAACCACTCTGCTATCGCCTCCCCTAAACTGCATCTCTTGGTTTTCACTCGGCATATCATACCCTCACAACCTCTTGTGTGAACATGTAAACAGAAAGTCGGCAAAAAATAATGTATCTCGGCATATTGCTGTTATAACTGCATCTCTTTGCTTACACTCGGCATATCCTCAGTCGCATAAAGTCGTGTTTTTGTCCTTTTGACCTTTTCCTGTAGGCTCAGGCTCTTCAATTTCATTCCCTTCCTGCTGGAGACACCCTTGCGTGATGGAGCTGACATCTTGATATACAGTACTGTATGATGTAATCCCAAAACACGTAAAATAGGTGGCAAAGTAAAGCAAAGGTCGGTTCCCAGCGCGTAGGCTGAGTCGTGTTTTTGTCGTCTAAGCACCGTCTTGGATTACGAATTCCAATCCAATAACACTTGCTGAAATGTGTGTTATACTACTTTGTGATATTGTTTGCAATGTTTTGCATTGATTATTATTTCGGCTCCTACCAAGCTTGTTGTGTTTTTGAAGCAGAAACCAATCCTTTTTCAACTTCGACAAAAAACGGAATTCGTATCCAAGACGGTGCTTGGACGACATAAACACGGCTCAGCAGCTGACAGCCTACACGCTGGTTCCCGACCTTTGCTTTACTTTGCCACCTATTTTATGTGTTTTGGGATTACATCATACAGTACTGTATTTCAAGATGTCAGCTCCATCACGCAAGGGTGTCTCCAGCAGGAAGGGAATGAAATTGAAGAGCCTGATCCTGCAGGAAAAGGTGAAAGTGCTGGCAAGGATGGATACAGGTGCGTCCATGCGTGCTATTTGTGCTGAGTTTGATATCAAATCCAGCACATTCTACCCGTTCACTGGTAAGTGTAGTTTTTATGCTTTTACAGTACTGTATTTACATTTTTTTGTTTTTTTTGTTTATTTTTTTTTTTTTTTTTAAAAGCATATCAGAGAAGGACATTGCATAACTCGGCACATTGAATAACTCGGCAAGGGCCAGAGCCCCTATCGTGCCGAGTTATAAGGGTTTTACTGTATACACACAAACCTCGTTTTCCCGGACTAATAGGGGGGGAGCACTGTTCCGGGAACCGCAAAAGTCCGGGAATCGCAACAGTCCGATGCCATTACTCACCCACGGACGTTTATCCTAATCTAGTATTTACTGTCCGGCAACCGCCAATATCAACTACCCCGCTGCGGACTTTTACGTCCGCTGAGCATGCTGCCACCTGGCGGGAGGCAGCAGAGTGTTCAATAGTCTCAAGAGACGTCCCTGCACCAGGGGCAGTGGGGGTCAGGGGACTAACGGAGGCGGTGCAGGTGAACCGTGAGTGTCGTGTGCCCAAATGTAAACAATACGACCGCTGAGCATGCTGCCACCTGGCGGGAGGCAGCAGAATGTATTCAATAGTCTCAAGAGACGTTCCTGCACCAGGGGCAGTGGGGGTCAGGGGACTAACGGAGGCGGTGCAGGTGAACCGTGAGTGTCGTGTGCCCAAATGTAAACAATACGACCGCTGAGGATGCTGCCACCTGGCGGGAGGCAGCAGAAAGTGTTCAATAGTCTCAAGAGACGTTCCTGCACCAAGGGCAGTGGGGGTCAGGGGACTAACGGAGGCGGTGCAGGTGAACCGTGAGTGTCGTGTGCCCAAATGTAAACAATACGACCGCTGAGCATGCTGCCACCTGGCGGGAGGCACGGACACTGACCAGGGGTGACAGGAGTCGCTCGGACCGCCGGACAACTTTGTCAATTTACGAACAGGACCAGGCAACTCAACGTTATAAAAATTAAAAAAAGGAAAAAAAAAAAAATTGTCTGGGACTGACATATACCCGGACCTCGGATTTTGTCCGGCAAATCCGATATCCGGGAAATGGAGGTTCGGGAAATCAAGGTTTGTGTGTATATATATATATATATATACTATAATATATATATAATATATAATCTCCCCATTATTCGGATCCTTGCATTACTCAGACCACTCCTTGGCCCAATTAGTCCGAATATGAGAGGTTTTACTGTATAAAGTAAAAATGTTAAGTAATCGGGGTCAGAAAAAAAATTATTATCTTCGTCTTCATCTGGGCTGCTGCCTTCTGAGGTATCCAAGACAGCCTGCTCAGTGACCTCGAACAGCAGTCTTGATTTCACGGCATCTACCTTCTCAGGGTTAAGAAGGCGGACCCAGGCAGCTTGAAGGAGTGGATTGCTGTCAATCAATCATTGGGGGCATACACCGAGGGGCGCGTTGCCTCGCCCACCCTACGACGACAATCCCGGGGGTCACCACGCGTGAGTCCCCATGCAGGTTCCTTTCCCATACCAAGCAACTCTCGACAGGAAACATCAAATTGCCCCAGCCACAAGCCTTGTGGGCGCCCTCTTGGCCTCCTCCACGCCGGATTGTCTCTTACAGATACAACCCGATGGGAAGGATAGTTTTCAGGGTAGCGTGCCACATGCCCATATAGCCGAAGTTGGTGCTGACTTACTATGCATGTAATAGTCCTCAATTCAGTCTCAAGGTACAATCGCTGATTTGACACGTATTCATCCCAGCGATACCCCATGATTCTGCGGACACTTATTACCAAAGGCATAGATTCTTCTCTTTAAGTCGCTATTTAGTGTCCACACAACCATAGAGTAAGACAGGGATTACAAGCGACAAGAAGATCCGGATCTTTGTCCTCCTGCACAGGTACCGACAAAGCCAATACTCGTGCTGAGCGAGTCCATAGCACCGTGGGCTATGCCAATTCCGCCGTAAGACTTCTTGACGTGACCCGCCATCATTATGGACTGCGCTACCAAGGTATGTAAAACTTTCCAACATCTCAATGTCCTCTCTGCACGCATGAATAGACTGTACTATTTCATCTAGTAAGCCTCTAAACACCTGGACCTTGGTCTTGAGGCAGGAGACCTAAAGTCCCAAAGGCTTTGCCTCCTCGTGCAGCACCTCAAGAGGACCTCCAGGACATCACCAGGACCTCCAGCGACTCAGCAAAGATTACTGCATCATCGGCAAAAACAAGATCAGTGATCTTGATGTTGCCGAGGGATACTCCACAATCCCTTTGATCTACAACTTTGCCCAATACCCAATCCATACAAATGTTGAAAAGTGATGGGGCAAGGACGCACCCTTGCCTCACTCCTTATTAAAGGAAAGAAGCTGTATACACCTCCCCCACACTTCACAGCACTCTCAGTCCTAGAGTACAGGATTGCTGTGGCCATCAAAAAATCCATTTGATCAAAGAGGTAGAATCACTGGTGGGCAAGCAGCGTTCTCTGGATGGTGCGTGTAGCCGCACAGGAATCATGTTCAAAATTGAGTTTGCGGACATATTTGCGTTTGCGGAAGTGCTTCCGCAAACGCAAATCCGCAAACATTTACACTTCCGCAAATCCGCAAACTAATTCGGACTTCCGCAATTTGCGGAAGTGTTTGCGGAAGTACCCACCTCTGTTGCTGAGCAGGGCAAGTTTTTCTGATAATCCTAGGAACTTCCTAGGAATGTTTATAAATACAGGCTACTGCCTCAATGTCTTCCTCGCCCTGCCCCGTGGGCGACGACCTGGCAATTACACTCCAACAGCTCTCCCCAATTCCTCATCACCTTCTCTCCTCTCCAAGTGCCCAAGCCACCTCAATCTCCTTACTCTCAGCACTGTACTCAGCTCCTTCAATCCACATCTTCACTGGACACTTCATCTCTCATGTGATCCCAGCCATATATCTCAACATTCTCCGATCAAAACCAACCAACACATCCTCCAACTTCTTCGTCAAACCCCATGTCTCAGAACACTACAGCAATATTGATCTGATACATGCTCCAAAAAATACTCTTCCTGTTTTTCAGTGTAACTGAATGCTCTTGTTTATCAGCAGTCCCGCTATCTCTCTCTACTTTATCCATATAGTTGCTACCGGTGTTCTTACTGCTCGCTCCACTCCACCCTCGCTATCTAACATGTAACCAAGATAACAAAACTGTTTCACTTTTATTTCACCACCATCCACTTTAAAAGTTTCAACCTCTTCCTCTTCTGGCAGTCCCTTTGCCTACCAATACTCAATTTTTTCTATTTGTTACCATGCAATTTTTTTTAATGTCTTCTTTCCTTGCTACCTATTTTTCATTGAAGCATTCACAGCCCTAAACCTCTCACATTCAATATACTACTTCTAGCTACTACAGACTGTTCCCTGAAAGGTCTCACTTCATCTGATCCTCATGCCATTCTTCCATCTGATCCTCATGCCATATTCTGCATTCCTACTAGTATGATTCACTAATCCTTAATAACTATACACTACTGGTGACTTCTCTAGAGGAACAGCTTTCAATTTAACAACTATAATATAATGATTAGAAATCTGTCCTGCAGCTCTCAAGACATGTCCGTCTCTTAGATAACTTTTATGCTATGAATCACCGTGTAATCATTATTTGACCCTGGCTCACTCTTGGTTTTTACAATATCCCTTTCTGATTTCATCTACATATATTATGAAACCTCAGTCTACTTAGCTTATATTAATTTAATTTATTTCAAGTAGGTGATGTGAATTATCTTTGCAAGTAAAGCATCTACCCAAACATCCAGTTCTACTGTTACTCCATTCAGTTTCCACCCTGCCTTGGCAATACCCAGATTTCCCTCCTTTCCTCATATTTCCTTCCCCAAACAGTAGTACAATTACCCATAGCACCTTATCCCATGTCTATTCTAACCCACCTTCCACTTGTTTGCCTTCACCACTCAATCTAAACATTTCAACCTTACTGACAAAGGTGCATATTATCTGCTGTACACTGCATCTGAGTGACACAACTTATAACTTGCTTGGATTTTCCTCACTCATGCCCTATAGCATGGGCTCATGGAACTAACATATCTTTCTCATTATTTCACCCATCTCAAACCTCTTTTTGGCTTCGCATAACTAAGCATCTAGTTTTTACAAAATATCTTTGGGGACGTTTGTATTTTTTTCCTGACCACCGTTTACTTCTCAGGAGAACGAAATCTTCATAAATAATATACAATCTATTTCAGACATCCGTTCCCAAAATTCCCCCAAGGTATGGGCCATGAAATAAATCTCTATTTATTCTTGTCCTTGCAGGCTCTAACCTTCACTCTTCTTTTTTTACATCACAAAAGACTGGCCAAGGGCAATAAAAGGAAGTAACAAAAAGCCCACTTAGTTGCCGGTCTCTATAAAGAAGACAGTAAGATAATATAAAACCAGGGTTGGGCCAATTTAGTTCATTAGGTGTCTTGTTACTCCTCTCTTGAAAAGATATGTCGTAGAAAGGAGGAAAAATAGAAACAGAAAGAGCTCCAGTTTACCAGTGAAGGGGATGAAAGAGTGAAAATACACACTGATTAACTCTTGCACAAGATGGACAGAATAGGGCTGAGAATGAGTAGAAAGTCTTGTGCAGCGAGGCTGCGGGAAGAGGGGAGGCATGCAGTTAGCAAGTTCAGAAGAGCAGTGAGCATGAAAATAACGGTAGATGGCAAGAGAAACAACATTGCGGCGGTGATTTAAAGATTGAAGACAGTCAAGAGGAGGGGAGTTGATGAGACAAAAAGCTTTTGACTCAACCCCGTTTAGGAGAGCTGTATGAGTGGATCCCACACAAATATGAGAGGCATACTCCAAAGACTACTGTATAAGACTAATATAAGTATAAGTATAAGTATAAGTATAAGTATAATGTATAAGTATAAGACTTGTTACTGGCACTCCGCGCCAACCCGCTCATGACTAGTGGAGGTTGATCAGCAAGATAAGTGTTTCATGAATACAGTAGACTGGTTTATCAGTATAAATGATATGCCGTTATCTTCGTACATGTTTGTTCTATAGTATTATCATTTACAAAACAGTATAACACACTAAAGAAATGCCATTATGAGACAAGAAATATGCATTCACTTAAACTCTTCGCCATTTAATATTTTGAGACAACTTTTAACATGGAGCATATCAATAGAAGCGGCATTCATTAGCACCATGCATAAATTAGCATTAACTAAATAAATAAAATCATCAATCAGATCGGCAAGGTAATAAAGTGTTCCATGAATACAGTGGACTATGGTTTATCAGTATAAATGATACATTGTTATCTTCGTGAATGTTTGTTCTATAATTTTATCAAGTAAAAAACGTAGAACACACTAAAGAAATGCTATTATGAGACTCTGAAGAAATATGCATGAACTTAACAATAATTCACTTAAAACTCTTCGCCATTTCATATTTTGCGAGACAATTTTCAACATAAAGCATATCAATAGAAGCGGATTTTATTGCTTTCCATTGATATATTTCGTTTTCTGATAAATGAATTAGCACCATGCATAAATTAGCGTTAACTATATAAATAAAATAATCAATTGGGTAATTTTCCAGATTAATTCATCAGAAAACGAAATATATCAATGGGAAGCTAATAAAATCCCATTTCTATTGATATGCTCCATGTTAAAAAAAAAGTTGTCTCGCAAAATATTAAATGGCGAAGAGTTTTAAGTGAATTATTGTTAAGTTCATGCATATTTCTTCAGTCTCATAATGGCATTTCTTTAGTGTGTTTTACTGTTTTTTATTTGATAATATTATAGAACAAACATTTACGAAGATAACAGTATATAATTTATACTGATAAACAATAGGAAGGGAAATGGGAGTGAAGTTCAAAAATGTCAGGAATTGCGGCATTGGCCTCTACTGGAAATATCCAAACTGAGTAGCAAGTCCAGTATACAGTAGTCTTTGCATACTCCATACATAGGTGAATAAGGCCCCTGTACAGAGCAAGCAGCTGGGGGTGAGAAAAAAATGGACGGAGATGCCACAGGTCACCTAACTTCATATCAGCTGTTTTAGCAAGATATGAGATGTGAGATTTCCAATTCAGTTTTAGTAAAGGTTTAGTCCTAGAATGTTCATTGCAGAAGAGGGAGACAGTTGAGTGTCGTTGAAGAAGAGGGAGGGAATATTGTCTGAAAGGTTATATCACGTTAATAGGTGAAGAAATTGGGTTTTTGAGGTATTGAACAAAACAAGGTTTGCTTTGCCCCAATCAGAAATTGTAGAAAGATCAAAAGTTAGGCGCTCGGTGGCATCTCTCCGTGAACCACTTAGTTCCTGTTGAGTTGGACGTCTAATCAACGACATTGAAAAATGCAGGGTAGAATCATCAGCGTAGGAGTGGATAGGGCATTGACTTAAACGATCATTATTGAATAATAGAAAGAGTGGGTGATAGGACAGAACCCTGAGTAACACCACCATTTATAGACTTAGGAGA
Organism: Chionoecetes opilio; assembly: GCA_016584305.1. Taxonomy (NCBI): domain Eukaryota; kingdom Metazoa; phylum Arthropoda; class Malacostraca; order Decapoda; family Majidae; genus Chionoecetes; species Chionoecetes opilio. The sequence goes on along the minus strand of JACEEZ010016272.1, from coordinate 140,271 downwards.
AGAACAATGACCGTCTACAGTAGCTGCAATAGAACGGTTAGAAAGGAAACTTACGACAAAGGTGCAGTGAGGATAGAAACCGTATGAGGGTAGTTTAGAAATTAAAGATTTTTGCCAGACTCTATCAATAGCTTTTGATATGTCAAGGGCAACAGCAAAAGTTTCACCGAAACCCCTATAGGAGAATGACCAAGATTCAGTTAGGAAAGCTAGATCACCAGTAGATCGCCCTTTACGGAAACCATACTGACGATCAGATAGAAGATTTTGAGCATAGATGCTTAACCCCTTCACTGCGGCTGGCACAAATACAGTCTTTCCGCTATCTAAGGGTTCACTGCGGCTGGAACATATAGGGTTTCTTTATTTAAACTCCACGCTCATTGATGTTGTGGGTAAATATTCGCTTATAGGCTTGTATGGCAAGTGTCAAGTGTTGCGATATAATAGAACCTCTTTTTCTGCTTGAGTGATTTAGTGTGACTAATAAGGTCAAGCAGTACAGTACGACGTGTCGACGCTCTACTTCAATGGCGAGGTTAAATAGTCAAGATATTCAACATATTGTTGATGGATATAAAACAGAAGCATGAATGAATGAATGCATGAATGAATGAAGCATTTATGTACCAAAATATGCTGTATTATGTTTAGTAAGTGGATTCATTGTGCGTCTGGCAGCACGGTCACGGCCCTGTTGCTGCACTCTGACGCAACTCCTCACTTAAGGCGGCGTCACACTAGCACTTTTTCTGTCTAGTTTTTTTCAGCAACTTTCTAAAAACTAACAATTTTCTGACTGCAAGCCGTCACACACACACAATCGTTCGCCTGCACTACCAGTCAGCTGTTCCTTCGACTGTAAACAAACATGGCTCCGACGCCAGGGCAAGCTATCGCTGGTATACACTTTAATTATGTGTATTATCAATAGTAGACCTAATATCGACCTAGAATATCAAGGCCTTCTTGGTGTACAAGTCTGATCTGTGGTCCCAGAGACAAGGGTGGCCTCGTATGCATTCAACGAGAAATTCTTCTGAGCTACGTGTCCACAGCATTTCGTCTATAATCTTAAGTTGAAGTCTTGAAGAGTGAGAAACAAATTTTGAGTGCGTCTTGAAAAAGAAACACAACAATCAAGTCATGCGAGAGACTGTTGGCTGTTATATAGAACCGGCTTTTAAATGTATCTACATGTACAATAGTCACTTAGTCACAATATTTTTAATACTTTCAAATGTATTGAATTATAATTTGCAAAAAATTACTGAGTTATATCGAATATCTTTAAAGTAATCACTATGGATTTTGATTTGATTATGAAAGTCATCTTCAACTTTCCATATGAAGACGATCATGATCATCTGACTCAGACTGACTGTCAGACGGAGAAACTAGACTGAACGAGAAAAAACCAACGGAAATCGTAAAACTACTGAAAAAGTGCTAGTGTGACGCCGCCTTTAGCTAGTAGCCTCCACCAAGACGAAACTGATTTTCTAATATGGAATGAGCATCCTATTCATTTAGGCAGTTTAAATATGATAAGTAATTATTTTTACTTTTAATTAAACCTGCCGCACAGGGGGGTAGGCCTATTAATTTGATATCAGCAGTGAAGGGGTTTAGGATCTTCTTATTAAGTATAGATTCAAAAGCTTTAGAAAGGCAGGAAGTCAAAGCTATAGGACGGTAGTTTGAAGGATTAGAACGGTCACCCTTCTTAGGAACAGGTTGAATGTGAGCAAACTTCCAGCAAGAAGGAAAGGTGGAAGTAGATAGACAGACGGAAATTTTGACCAGGCAGGGTGCAAGTACAGAAGCACAGTTTTTGAGAACAATAGGAGGGACTCCGTCAGGACCGTAAGCCTTCCGAGGATCTAGGCCAGAAAGGGGAAAGAAAACATCATTACGAAGGATCTTAATGATAGGCATAATATAGTCAGAGGGTGGAGGAGAAGGAGGAACAAGCCCTTCATCAACCAGAGTGGAATTTTTAGCAAAGGTTTGAGCAGAGTTCAGCTTTAGAAATAGATGAGACAGCTGTGGAGCCATCTGGGTGAATCATACGAGGGAGAGATGAAGAAATATTGTTAGATGTTAGATGTTATTAGCAAGATGCCAGAAATCACGAGAGAAGTTTGATTCAGAAAGATTTTGACATTTTCTATGAATGAAGGAGTTTTTGGTAAGTTGAAGAAAAGATTTGACATGATTATGGGTAATATTATAGGCAACGGAGATGGATAGTTATGGTACTGTCTGCAAGCCCCCTCTCTAGCTCTCTATCTTGGACAGTATGAGAACAATCAGTTAAACCAGGGTTGATGAGCTTTAGGATTAGAAAAAGTGTGGAATGTACGCCTCCATGCCAGAGACAATAACCTCAGTAATGCGCTCTGCACAAAGAGATGGGTCTCGGACACGGAAGCAATAATAATTCCATGGAAAATCAGAGTATTACTGCCTTACGTCCTTTCACTTAGCTGATATGAAATACCAGAAACACCTCCGCTTATGTGGGTCTCGAGGGGGCACTGGAGTGATAGGCTAAGGACAGGTTACAGAAATAAGATTGAGATCGGAGGAACCCAACAGAGAATAGTTTCACACAGTAAGCAGAAGGGTCAGTAGTTAGGAAAAGGTCAAGAATGTCTGGCGTGTCTCCAAGGCGGTCAAGAATACGGGTAGGATGTTGCACCAGCTGCTCTAAGTTTTAGAGAAGGGGTGGGGAACCATTTTACTACCAAGGGCCATTTGGATATTCAAGACATCATTCGCAGGCCATACAAAACTATCAACTTAAAAATCAGCCTGCTTTTTTTGGCCGACGAGAACCATACGTGAATTATACGTGTCTGTCCCGTCATCTATGTGTCCTATCCGTCCCGTAATGGACATGCTAGTCCCTTAAAATTTACGTTATAAGTATTATGTATGCACTTAATAACAATTTATGTTGGTATGAAAAAAAGCTCCTAGATTTATTGGATTTAGTCTTGCCTGTGGTTGCCTTGGCAGGGCCTGATCAAATAGTTTTGCGGGCCTTATACGGCCCGCAGGCCGGACATTCCCCACCCCTGTTCTAGAGCAGTGGTTCTTAACCTTTTCAGAAGCGCCGAACTCTAACGAAAACCTCCGCACACTAGTCGAACCCCTCATATATGGGAAGAAAAATCATTAATAAAATTTACTTAGAGAAATTGCTTCAAAGTTCATGAGTATAATTGAATAATAATAATACATTCCATTTTCATTGATAAAAAATGGAAAAAATTAATTGCCTCAAAATTCAAAAGTATGGATAATAATAATGATAAACAAGGATCAAATTTGGTTAATAATAAGAATGAAGGAAGGACTCGAAAGCAGTGGCGTATATAGGTCCTTGGAAAGGATGGGGGCGCAAGGGTGACCAGGATAGTTTTAAGGGGGGGGGAGGACCGAAACGAGTCTCTACAGCTGGTGGGGTCTTTAGATGGGGAATGGGGGTGGGGGGATGAGGATGGGGGGTCTGGATTTTTTTTTTTTATCAAGCATTTTTAGGGGAATTTTGAGGCCCCAGGAGGAATTATTGCACTATTATGATATTCAATGGCAAAATGTTTTTTGGACAAAAGTGCCAAAAATGTCATGGCCAAGTGGCCTCCCCCCCTATATACACCACTGCTCGGCAGGTTGAGAGGCGAGCGAGCACACACACACATACACAGTACACACCCATAATTAACTCTCCCTCCACCGCACAGCGTGAATTTACGTTAATTTTGCGTATAATTTACTCTGGTGAATAATCCAACATTACAATAATAGCTGAATTGCAATGTTTCGGAGGGCCTCTGCCGAATATCTGAGACTGGCTCACCGAACCCCTGGAGTTCGGTCAAACCCAGGTTAAGAACCACTGTCCTAGAGGATAGCAAAGTTGTAGGCTTGTTCACCAGGTTGGTCAGTGAAAGAAGATGAAAGCCAAACCTGGTGGTGAACATTGAAATCCCTAAAGGAAATTTCTGAAAAAGGAAAATGAGATGTGATGCACTCCACTTGGGATGATTAATAGTTGAACAATTCGACATAGTCCGAGGAGTTAGGTGAGATATAAAGCACAGATAAATTTAGTAAGAGTGACATTGAAGTCGAAGCCAGATGGTAGAAAATTTATAAAGATTCAAGACCGTGGGCAAGAGAACAAGTGATGTCGTTATGTACATATACGTAACAGCCAGCTTTGGATTGAAAATGAGAATAGAGACAGTAAGAGGAAACAGAAAAGGGACTGCTGTCAGTGCTCACAGATATCTGTATTTTAGGTGAGAAAAAGATGAGGATGATGATCCACAGATTGAAAGTTAAATCTAAGACCACTATGTTGTATAAGTTTATAGAGGTTAGAGGAAGTATCAAGACACCTCGAGTCATCACCAATAAGACGGTCCGACCTGGGGATATTTGTGGTCCCCTCCCCAATTAGACTCCCTAGTCTTTACTTGCACCTCTCACATACTCTGGCACTCTAACCCCATATTTCATTGGGGGTCATCCCAGGGCCAGACTCAGGGGTGGCTCTATGGGGCCTGGGCCCCAGGCCAGGCCTCCCACCAAATGTTGGGCAACTTGACATTTGATATTTTTCATTACCAAATCAAGGCAGATTTGGTAATGAAAAATCCATCTCGTAATGAATAAGCATGATTTGATTTTGGATTTAGAGATGGTAATGACATCAATTTCTGAGTATCATGGGTCAGTCAGGAGTCATATCGTGCAAGGGAGTATATTGTTATGAAAGTGAGAGGGTTAAAAAAGTATTTTCCTTTAGCACTATGCAAATTTGAGGCTTGCGATGGGCCCCTAACCAAAACGAGCTTCAGGCCCCTCATATCCCAAATCCAGCACTGGGTTATCCTCTGGTACCCAACGCAGCTACTACACTCGAACATACTTTTCGTCATTGCACTTTCTGCCATTGTTTCTATATGACCAAACAACCTCAGTGCTGCAATCTCACAAAAATCTTTTGAATCCCCATGGATCCTGGATGCTCATAAGCAAATTTCTACATGGGATGTTAATAACTTTTAGACTATCTGCACATGTCTAGATTTATAAATTATGTGAAATAACAAAAGATTGTTTCTGAACACAAATAGCACTGCAGAAGTATGAAGCATTCCAATTATAGTACGGCCTCAACTCCATATACGAAATGATACTAGAAAATAAACTCCCATCGCCATGAAATATTCAGTCATGTCATCATCAATACATCTTCTTAGCAAATCTTCACATTCTAGTCACTCGTTGCTTTTTAATTTGGCAATATTACTTTGATTCAAATGATATATGAAAGCCAGCACATGTCATCACTTGTGTTTAGCAAAGCACACTTAAATTGAATTTAAGTTGACTTCCTCTAGTCATAAATGCACAATGTGATTATTCTAAACATATATCTATGTGCAAGCTACTGACACTTTTGATACTGATTTAATACCCACATAAATGTACATTATTACTTGTCCACTTTCTACCACTTTGTTCCACACCCAGTCACACAAAAGGCTTAAATAGAAGTCTGAAGTCCGGTATATATTTTTATTATCTTCAGCCAGAAAATACAAAGCTGAAACTAAAGTACAACAAAAAAAAAAACGCAACTTTGCCCAGGATACAGTGCAAGGTCCACACCTCCCAGTAAGGTACTATCACTGTGATGGGAGGAATTTCAACCCTACCACAGTGGTAGTTCCTACCTAGGTCAGTGCATCACCAAAATCTTGCTATCCTAAAAATACTACCACTGGAAATAAAGTTATACTAAGACTAGTTGAATAAGGAAATAAATTAATTACCATTTCCCAAACATGAATTAAAACTTTAAAAAAATTATTATATTAACTCACCTTTCCACTGCCTCAGAAGATTCTAGTAGCAGTGGCCTGGATGAGTGTGAATCTCTAGTCATGACTAGAAACCACATGCACCAGAGACACACCCATCCAGTCCATGCCACACACTCCACCAACAAGAAGGAACCCAACCCCATGAAGACAAGGACACATCACTCACCTTCACCAGCAAATCCAGCACCTCAAGTTCTCCTCTATGTTGGTCCAGGCTGTGAAACACTTGTGCTATGTTGTAAAGAGCAGGGATGCTGGTTGGGCTTCTGTCCACTGTATTCTGGAGCTTAACTAATGCAGCGTGAGGCTTCCCTATCTTTGCCAGTCCAAGTCCTCCAAGGTGAGAAACCCAAGCTTGCATCCTTCCCTCGCAGGCCACATAGCTAATTTTCTGCAATGTGTCCAAGCTGCAGATATATTCACCTTGCTGGTACTGGCCTACAGCACATAGGAACCTGGTAAGTGTTCCAATGTATGACTCCTCTGGCTCTATTAGGGGCATGGGCAAACCCTGGAGCAAGGAAGCAGACACCCTCAAGAAAGTAATGAACTGTGATAAGTCCCCACTAGAGCCTAGCGCATCTAGAAACCAGGGAGGGGGAGATATGCCAGGCAGCCACTCACATGCCCATGCAGTGGCATCAGCCTGTAATACTGGCTGGCCCCAGGCATCAGGCATCAAGTTGGCACACAGAAGGAACAACACTTGGGTAGCACCACACTTCCACTCTGGCTTCAGGAGACTTATCAGTTCAGGAAACTCTATTCTGCGTCCATCATCCACCCCTGCAAGGAAAGCTAGTCTTATCAAACTACCCTGCTAAGTATTCCCATGACACCAAAGCCTTTCTGAGATGACAAACTAAACTTATGAAGATTTGAGTCTCTAATCACAAGTTTTGAAATGAAAGATTATGTTTACAGTATAAATTTACATATTATATAAAATTATACTGCAAACATAATCTTCCATTTCAAAACTACAAACTTCCATTTACAGTTAGAAGACAGATTTAGTTTATGGATTGAAACTTCAATAATAATGCAACATCAAAAGTAAGTCAAACAGAAAAAACTCTGCACCATCAAATTATACCTCAAGCTAAGCCACCACCTATCAAAGAAAAAATTAGAAAAGATATAATACCAGTTACCATTGTCAAACTTATTACAAATGGTCAGTAACACCCACATCTCTCAAGGAAAGTGAAGACCATATCCTGAGGCAACAGTAGAGTGAAGCCATCAGGGACAGTGAAGGCGGTGTACAGGAGAGTAGTGACCAGCTCACACTCCTCCCCAAAAGTGCTACTTGAAGGGCAGGACAGAAGCCATGAATCAGCCAATTTCTCTAGTGTAGTGATAGGCTCACGACCAATCTGCAACACAATAATAGAACATTCAACAAAAGATTTATTTCCCAGTACATTTAATGCATTGCATGAGGTTCACTCAGCTTAGCAAAGCTGATTCAACAATTCAGATGCTTAAGTCCAGATATGATAAACCATTCTATAGACTATATTGATTTTCAATTATTCAGTGATAAAATCCCGAATAGCATCTGCTATTCAACTCACCCTTCTTTCTCCAGTCCCCCCTAAAACACCAGTTTGAATGGACCTGTCCCATAACTACATCACAGCTTGTTTACCGCGGTGCATTGTAGCAATAAGTCGCTCATGAGGCTGAGCAGGCTGGCTCTAGTGAAGAAAGGCGACACTGTCCTTACTTAATATGCCTCATCCAAACTGTTGTGTTGCAATAAGTTGATAAATTTTTCTTTACAGTTCTACCAACTTTTAAAAGCAGAATAGAATAGAGCGAAAAATTGGATAAAGCTATTAAGAAATACCAATTTGCAGACTCGCATAAGAACATAAGAAAATAAGGAAGCTACAAGAGGCCGCGAGACCTACACGAGGAGACATCAGACACACTTCTCAAAAAAGTAACTCATTTCAACTGCTTGAATCTTAGACCTATGACATTTATTCCACGTCCAGGTCTCACTTGCATGTTACTGTCAAAATTATCGTGCTATCTCTAAGCGCCTTCCTTACTCACTGTCTTTCTCTCATCACGCACCCCAAGGATCCCACTACTTTCCTTCCTTGTAGTGCTCTCTCTCTCTTACCTCCCCTTCCGTGCTTCCATACTTGCACAAAATAGAGCCATTATCTGTCCATTCATCATTATTTTACATTGCTTCTGTCTCTCAATTCTCCTTCTATATTGATCTTCAAACTCAATAACTTCACTCTTTAGTCTAAAATACCATCACTTTACTTTTGGCCACATTAACTTCAAGTTTCCTTCTCACACAAACAGTGCTGAATTCATTTACCAATTTTTGCAAATCTTTTTCACTCTCTGCTAGTAGCAAAGCGCCATCTGTAAACACCACTATAGTATTGAACTTTCCTTTTGTATTATCTGTACTACTTATTATACAGTATAGTACTCTACACCAACATTACCAACCTTTGCTTTCGTTTATCCGATTAATCCATCCATAAACAGGGTGCATAACAACGGTGACATCACGCACCCTTGCCTCACGGTACCTGATACTCTCGTCTACCAAAATTCTCATCCCGACACAAATCAGGAACTCTCACCGACGGTAATGGTTAGGTTAGGTTACCGTTAGGTTAGGTATACATAATCACAGGTAAAAGCTTTTATATAAATATATAGTTGTTGAAAATAGAAAGAAAGAAAGTTATAACTCTCGCCAATCAATCAATCAATCATTGGGGGCATACACCGGGGGGCGTGTTGCCTCGCCCACCCTACGACACCACTCCCGGGCATCACCACGCGCGAGTCCCCATGCAGGCTCCCTTCCCAAACCAAGCAACTCCTGACAGGAAGCATCAACTTGCCCCAGGCACTAGCCTTGTGGGCGCCCCCTTGGCCTCCTCCACGCCGGATTGTCTCTTACAGATACAACCCGATAGGAAGGATCGGTTTCAGGGTAGCGTGCCACATGCCCATATAGCCGAAGTTGGCGCTGACGGACTATGCAGGTAATGGGCCTCGATTCGGTCTCACGGTGCAATCGCTGGTTTGACACGTAATCATCCCAGCGATACCCCATGATTCTTCGAAGACACTTATTACCAAAGGCATCCATCGATTCGCCTCTTCAAGTCGCTATTTAGTGTTCATGTCTCATAGCCATAAAGTAAGACAGGGATCACAAGCGACTTGAAGAGCCGGATCTTTGAATGTCCTCCTGCACAGGTGCCGACAACGTCAAATACTACTGCTGAGCGAGTCCATAACACTGTGGGCTACGCCAATCCGTCGTAAGATTTCTTGATGTGACCCGCCGTCATTATGGACTGCGCTACCAAGGTATGTAAAACTTTCCAAGATCTCAATGTCCTCAACGCACGCATGAACAGACTGTACTGTTTCATCTCCAGGAGAACCTCATTTAACCGGCGTTTAAAACAACGGCACTAATCGACCCAGGCATTAATTAGGTATAATTATTTCAAAAACTTGAGAAAATTGGCAGAAATTTTGTTCAAATTTGGCGGGGTACGCAGGGTTGATAACCCTGCGCCATCTGGTGGTAGTGACGAGTAGTCTTTCCCGCGTAGTCTACCGTAGATAACAGTGAAGTCGCCAGGTCAACTTTTTTTTCTGTTTACAGTCGTGTGGTGGTGTTAATACTTACATCTCTACATCCATGATTTCAGGAAAGTTAGAAGGGGCTATCTGGAGAGTGTGTCATTTTGTGTTTTCATCTGTGTCATATTATGGCTATAAATGAACAAATGACAAAAATATCTACAAAGTGGCTACCAACAGTAGAGTCGCCATCTAGTGTTTATTTACCGAGTGACGTACCGCAGCTGTCGTCGCCCGAAGAAAAAAACGCAGTGAAATTTGAAACCGTATATACTTGCAGATACAAAGCAGTAAACAACGCTGAAACAGGGTAGATTATACAGTCATGATATAAACTATTGTGTATCATCTTCAGTGGCACATAAAAATCAGTAGTGATGCTACAATTCGTAATATATGGCGCCTGGCGACATCACTGCAGGTGGCGACTTTACTGTTATCTACGGTAGCCGCCATAACACTTGTGTTGTGTGCCGTATATCTACACCTCCCTGTGCCGTTATTAGTGGACCAATGTGCTAGTTATCCATCACCAAGATGCCTAAGGTCACCGAAAAACATCGGCGCAAGGTGCTAACCCTGAAGCAGAATTTCATGAGAAATTGGGTGTAGAAGAGAAGTGTTTTTTTTTCTGGATGACTACAACGCTTCAAGGTTCGGCATGGGATACGGAAGCTTGATTTAAGTGGGGAACAGTTGTCTGCCAATGTTAAGTCAGCCATTGAGTGAGTAAAAGCGTCTTTACAGTATTCTATATGTTTGTATATGTTAATGAAACCACATTTATTAAGTAGAATGCATTTATTGGGATTTTGGGCGATTTCATAAGAGTAACTCAAAACAACGGCAAAATGAGTTATCCGGCATGCTCTCCCCCCGCCGAGGGTGCCGGATAAACGAGGTTTTCCTGTAGTAAGCCTCCAAACACCTGGACCTTGGTCTTGAGCTAGGAAACCTCAAGTCCCAAAGGCTTTGCCTCCTCGTGCAGCGCCTCGAGAGCCATCACCAGAACCTCCAGCGACTCAGCAAAGTTAACGGCATCATCGGCATAAACAAGATCAGTGATCTTGGTGTTGCCGAGGGATGCTCCACAATCACTTTGATCTACAACTATGCCCAATACCCAGTCCATACAAGTGTTGAAAAGTGATGGGGCAAGGACGCACCCTTGCCTCACTCCTGTATTCACAAGAAAGAAGCTAGATACACCTCCCCCACACTTCACAACACTCTCAGTCCCAGAGTACAGACCAGTCATCAAATCAATAGTCCTTGCAGGAATCCTGCAAAGTTGCAGAAGATCCCAGAGTGACTCATGATGCACTGAGTCAAACGCCTTCTTGAGATCAACATAGACTGCAAGCATCCCGTCGAAACTCACGTCGGCGTTCCACCGACCGTATCCTACGAAGCGCTAGGATACGGTCCGTTGTTGACTTACCAGGCGCGAACCCAGACTGCTGAGGTCTCTAATGTTGCAGCAGATGACTGCGGATCCGCGTCAGCAATAGATGGGATGGGGACGAGAAATCCGGTAGACGAAAGTTAAGATAATCCTGCCTCACAACCCCTGTTAGAATTAGAATGCCTTCACTCACCCCATCCAACAACCTTCCACCCACTCCACAACCCTTCAATATACATCCCACATTCCTTCCCAGTCTACTCTGTCATATGCCTTCTCTAAATCCGTGAATGAAGCATCCTCTTGTCTTTTGCTAACAATTTCTTAATTATCAATCTCATATTAAAGATCTGATCTGTAACTTTCCCAGTTCTAAATCTGCCTTGCTCCTCACTAATCTTGCCATTTGTGATTGATTGAACCTTGTACTCTTCCAATTAAGATTTTACCATAGTTTGCCTCATCACTGTGGAATACATGGATGACTCAATGAAGCTAAATATATGCCAACCTGGTAACAACATTGCCTATCCCGCTAATTGCAGCCCTAGATTTTATTTAGTTACGAAATCTACTGTGGCCAACCATGGATAGAGCCAGAACTGTCCTTCAGTTCACAACCAAATACCAAAAGGAAATAAATTCAATGACATGGGTCATGCAAACCCTTAAGAAAAATAAAGGTTCACTAAAACAAGAAAGAAGGCACCCTCTCAATTTTCAGACGAAACTATATTTTTGTGATAGATTTTGATGTGTTTTGAAAGAATCTGACCTTTGTTTTTTTTGGCAATCACTATTTTTTTTTATCCTTGACCCCACCTGTGAAAAACTAGTGATTTCCAAGAAAAACAAACCAGATTACTTCAAAGCACATCAAAATCATCCAGAAAAATATGTCACGAATAAAACTAAACTTAATTAACTGGCTGCTGTTCGTGAGGCACTGAGGCATGCCTGGGAGAGGTGCCCGGCCCACGGTCTGGACTACACTGATGATGAAGGCTGAGTTTCATCCATTTATTCTTATCAGAAAATTTTTGCCCGTGATTTTGACCGAAGTAACAGTTTTCCAAGAGGTTTGAAGGTTAGTAGAAGACGTACTTGACAAAAGGTTAGTCATTCATAAACGAGATAAGGCAGGGCTAAATCTAATCTTAACCGAAATATATCATGCCCTGTAAGACCTATAAAAATATATATGACCCAAGACATTTCTTCTGTAAAACTAGCTCAACCTACATAAACCTTATAGAGCATAAATTAACAATTAATCTATCATTATTGTATGTGGGGTACCTGAACTGTTCATTCAGACTGCATGCAATACCTACATTTGAACTGTTCACTGCACAAGTGGCACTTGCCAAAACTGCAGTGATATAATAAATGCTTCTAAGAGATTGCATATTATTTTTACTACCTTCATGCATCTATTTCGACACAATTCCCCCCAAATTTTAACATATCGGAACATAAATTGTGGAATCCATATAAATACTGTATACTCAACCCTTCCTTGGCTATCGTCCATTCAGCTATCACGCATACCTAAATGTACCTCATCCCTTGGCTATAGCGCACCACGCTGACGCGTTTCGCGGCTATCACGCATCCTTTTTTATTTTGGCCTATAGCGTCTGTAGGCAGTAACCTCCAGGGGCTGCGATAGTAGGCCATGGAGGCTCACATGAGGGCTGTGATAATTGGCTCTCGCCTGTGGTGGCGCGGGCATGATTTTCAAAGTGACGCCTGTGTTTAGAGGCTCATGCTGCCCCCATGTGTCCTATGCACTCGCCGTCTAGTGTATAATTAACGGGCAGCATGTGGGTGTTCTTCGGGCACTTGACGATAGCCGAAAGATTGTGGCAACTGGCGGGATTCAAACTCGGTACACCGAGCTTGCCACTTCCAGACACTAACCATGTCTTTCACGGGGGGTCACCGCCTCCCCTGAAATGTACTGTCCCTCAACCTTCGGTATCAAGCTACTAAGTTTTACAGCTATCACGCCTTGTATATCTGCACAAACATGTCTATCGCACTGTAGTTGCCATGGCTGCAGCCAGTCTCGGCCAGACCGAGTAAGGGCTTGCGGAATGGTTAGTCAAATAATGATGTCAGGGGGTTGCATACACAAAGTTTGTTACTGAAGGCCAAGAAATCCTGATTAACTCTAATATTTGAGTGCTAAGCACTAAAAGTGTATTCACAAAACCTTTTTTAGTTTTAAGAGTACTGTTAAGGCCTTAAATGTGCCGGGGAGCACCATTACCTCTTCACAATCAAATGTTGGCCTGTTGTGGCCGCTAATCAAGATGGCGGCCCACGTAGGACATTTCTCATCAGCTGTGCATATCTAAACAAACACGAAAGGTGTATACAGTTGATTATGGTATGCTATTATCATATGTATGCTTGGTATGGGAAAGGAGTCTGCATGGGGACTCGCGCGTGGTGACCCCCGGGAGTGGCGTCGCAGGGTGGGCGAGGCGACGCGCCCCCCGCCGTATGCCCCCAATGATTGATATTATCATATGAAAATAATAGTCCCGTTTTCAATCATTATAACATTGAAATGGAGACTATGTTGCCCAAATACCCTTGAAACTGTCAACATTTTGGTTCATTTAGCATTGCTGAGCTGTTTGTTAGGATAAAATTGGTACTTTCAACGAGGAATTAAGAATGAGGTCAAAAGTGCTCTTTTTCCCACGTATTTTGATGTGTTAAAAATTATTGTGACATTAAAGATTGTAGGAAATGCCTCATTTTGCCATTATCACCCCTCCTTAGTTCTTAGTGTTGTTTAGGACCACGAATATCCGTTGAGGAAGCATATGAGCCCTGGTGATGTATTATGATGCTATCACAGTCGTGGTAGTTGATCAGTCATCAGTCTTTCAGGAAGACAGGTAAGGTAAGGCGGATGACAAGTTACTGACAATGTGTCGGCAGGATGCTATCAGGTACTAAGGATGAAAAGATCTACACGATGATGTAAGTTAAATTTGTTAGTTTTTAGTGCCCAATACCGAAATTATACCAATAATTGGGGTGAATGGGGAAGAGGGTGGTGCTGGGTCTTGAGTTTGTTTAAATTTGGCGCGCGAAAGTTCCCGGCAACCTGCACATAAAGACCAATCGAGTGGTGCACATTTTTTCCGGAGAATATTTCCTGCGATTTCTGCCCAAGGGATATATAAGATACCTTGATCCTATCTAGACACTTTGCAAGTACCAACTATAAGGTTATTGACTATACAAAGCGCCACCACGCCAGGACGAACTTGGTGGACTCGAACCGCTGACCGAATGCGCAGGGACGCTGCACACGCTAGCCAGTAACACTACCAACCGCGCCACCCTGGCAGGTTTCTGCCCCAGGCAGCAAAACCTGCACATATTCCCCGGTATTTGGCCAGTGTGTACCACCCTTTATTCCCAGACTTATTTTTCTTTCCCTATCCCCAACAAACCTGAGGACCTTGTGGGGAAGCGGGGTTTTAGGTTGGGGAAATAAAATTTGACGGAAATATGGACTTCCCGGAAGTTAGGGATATAACCCTCGAACTTTAGGGAAAACTACCCTAAATGTTAGGGAACTTTATCTAAATTTTGGGTAATATCCCTAGTCAGGGAGTTCCCTTCACTGAAGGGAAAAATTCTAAAGTTAAGGTCAATTTTCCCTACATTTCAGGGGTAAAGCTGCACAACTTTATAATAAAAAATTTCACCTCTACCCAACAAACTTGGAGACCTGGTCGGGAAGGGGGTTTTGGGTGGCGGAGACAAAAACAAACAAACAAAAAAAAGTTATTTATGCTTCTAAAAAAATAAGTGGCCTAATCTAAGGAAATATCTAAATAAATTAAACCTAACCCAACCTAGCCTAATCTGGCGTATTAAGCTCCTAGCCTCTGCCTTTGGACTTATAATTTTTCAGGCACCTCAGACTTTGCAGAGGCAGTGTGGTATAAAATGACCTGACCGCACACTGGAACCTTTGCAGAAATAAAGTAGAGTAAGTGTACTATATGCTGCTGTAACGTCATTCAGGTAGGTTTAGAGCAGTGCTTATGCAGTTTAACCGTAGAAGGTCCTGGGCATGGCTCTAACGCGTCTACCTTCTCCTCCTCAAGTGGTACAGGCACCACAAATTGTTCAACTGGCTGGCGTGTTGACTGGCTTACATAGTCAAGCAGCAGCCAGAACAAGTTCCTTGAACAGTAACCATAGCGAGACTGTCAGACTGACAAGAATAATTGAGGCGTGCTGTTCTGCCACGTCAAATGACGTTATTTCTTTAGATTGGCCGAAAATAATAAACAAGCTAGACGTCATAGAAGAGAATCGCTTTCATTCACGGAGAATGGTAACGTGACACTCACCCTACCCCTAACAACCAACAAACTAACGAACGCATTTCGGCTTGAGCTGATTCGTGAGTCGGAGGTAAGACATTCAAACTTAAAAGTTCTTTTGCGACGTTACTATTCATTTCCGACGGCTGATGTAGTGGTTAGAAATAATGCAAATGGTCAGAGCTACAAGCTGATGATGGTAATAACTGCATGCCTTGTTATGTTTTAAACTGCAGTAGAACCGATTACCGTTAGGTTAGGTATACAGAAACACAGGTAACGGCTTATTAGATATAGGTAGTAGGTAAATATTATGCAGGAGTTGGCGGCGCCAACCAGCCGCAGCAGTCGGGCAATCACGCAGTCAGATTTGCTTATTTGGTATTATTCTAGTGTTTGCCCATACCCTCTCCCCTCTCCCCCAAACAAGCTTGGGGACCTGAGCGAATGCGGGATATTTGGCTGAGGTGCAAAATATGCATTGCAACCACATAGTTTTTGAGACAGGGGTATTGTAAAAATTCCCTAGATCTAGGAAAAATGGATTGGATTTCTTCAAGTCCAGAGACGTGTGAACCTTACGATCCTCACAAACAGAATGATGACCAGAGTGTCAAGCCTCCCCCTTACCCCTCCCCCTTAAGAGGCAAGGTTTTTCGGTGACCAAATTTTGTTAGGTTACTGGGGGTTCTAGGGAGGCAGAGCCTCCCCGTTAGGTTAGGTTATATTAGCGGGTGATTAATGCTGGGTTAGGTTAGATTATCGGGGGGTCGAGCTACACGCTTGGTTAGGTTCAGTTAGATAACCGGGAGGTCGAGGGGGACAGAGCCCCCCGCTAGGAGATTAGGTTAAATTTTCCTATCTCGGGTATTTTGGCTCTCCTACATAACTCCAAAAATACGTGTTTCCGACGCATTATTTGCTTCCCACCCAAAAACCCCGCATTCCCACAGGTGCCCAAGCTTGTTTGGGGGAAGGGGGAGAGTATGGCCAAACACTAGAAATTTACCAAAACCTAATCCAATCCTATCAGAAACCTAACCTGAATCTAACCCAGCCAACCAACCATAAACATAACCTAACATGGCTATTATTATTTACAAAATATGTGCTATATTTTTTGTGGTATTACCTTACACTAGGACCAAAATTCCCTACACAATTGGGAGTGGGGTTTCTGTTTACCTTATTGGATTCTAGGAAACACTCTCTCTATGAGCTTCCGTCGTAAATCATTACTTTTGGAGATAATGACATGTTGTTCATAGGGATGGGAGAGTCAAGTGTTTACGTGCCTAACTTGATTCATGGGAAGCGTAACTTGTTATGAGATGAGATTGGAGCTATTAAATTTACACTCACTCGAGAGGCGTAGAGTAAGTGGCGATCTGATAGATTTTAAGTGGATAAAGGGGTACAATAAAGGCAATGTAGGAAAAGTTCTTACGGCTAGTAAGCAGGGTAGAACAAGAAGTATCGGATTCAAGCTGGAAAAGTGTAATTTATAAAGGAAATTGGGAGAAACTGGTTCACAAATAGGGTGGTGAATGATTGGAATGGACTCAGTCATCAGGTGGTCAATGCGGATTCTGTTGGAGTCTTTAAAAGGAGTCTGGATAAATTCATGGTTGGGGAAGAGAGGTGGATATAGGGTAGAGTTTAGTAACAGGAACTACCTCGTGTAGGTCTCGCGGCCTCTTGTAGCTTCCTTATTTTCTAATGTGCCTCTCACTCTTCTTCCTCTTGTGACCTGCATCGCCTGTTCTTCCCTTGCCGCGGACACTTTTTAATGCAGATTTGGCTTTAGGTAGGTTAAAGCGTGGGATTAGGTTAGGTTAGTGAGTCAAAAGGTGGGGTTAGGTTAGTTTAATTTTCATATCTCATACACTCCTTCCTATTAAAAACATCTGATATCTCTGAAAGTAGTGATTTGCGACGGAAGCTCCTAGAGATAATGTTTATTAGAATCCAATAAGGTGAACAGAAACCACACTCCCAATAGGCCCATAGACGCAGAGGCCAGAGGTCCCATGTACTAATATATTTACATTTTTTCCGTTTTCTCGTGCGGGCAACATGAGTGACTTCATTTTTTCGTAAATAGTTTTTTTCGTTTACTCCACATAAGAGCCCCTCTCTGTAATGACGTTACTTTCATAGTATCATGAATTACTCACATACATATCCCATACACTTCAATCTCCATGTTAATCACAACCTTCGTATATATGAATGAATATCTGTAGTACATATTTATGTCTTATACATGATTATTAAGAACGTGATATATATGAGGTACATCAGTATTGTTGTTCAAGTGAAGTATGATTGCAAGAAAGTTACGGCTCAAAGTGGCATAGCATATGTATGTAGTAATCTCCGAAAAAGGTATCAGGAAGATACGCTGCCAGACGTACGATCGCACGGGTGGCTTCCAAGGGAGGGAGGGGGTGCTTGGGATAAAGAACACGTGTGGTAGTCTGAAGTGTCGTACCTCAGGTATCAACACACTGTGGTAAACATTATTGTTTCTTATATACTTTGCTGGTATTCGTCAGTTGCATTTATATCGGGCAGGGGTATATCACCAGGGGTGATAACCCCTGGTGCCCAAGTTGACTCAGTAGAGGAAAGTGTCCTGGAGAAAATTTGTCCGCGCTTCTAACGAACGCTGTGGTGGTCGCCTGGGGCCGTTCTATAGCTCATTCGAAAGCTCTCGTCGTGCTCCAGATGGACAAAATCGTAGTTTACTCGATTTCTCAATTCCAATATTCGAAAACGATCGTCAAAGTTTAGTACTAAGAGACACCCATATGGTTGTGTGCGCACGCTTAGTTGTGCCTGAAACGTCAGCTTCAACATTTCACATGGAAAAGGAGAGAAACAAGTAGAAAATGCTTCAGGGTAGCCCTGAAGACATGAAAAAGGGAAGATGACTCTTGCGGGTGTTGTTTTGTAGATCAAGAAGTGTCAAGAAGGGAGACAAGGCTAGTGTGGACATGGGAAAGATTGCGAAAGAATAGAAACAAGGTGGCAAAGATGCAAAGCTTTGGAAAGGCAAGAAACTAGGTGTCACTCAACATTTGTCCTACCACGAGTGGTATCAGTCGGCAAAGGACAAATGTTGAGTGACACCTAGTTTCTTTCCTTTCGCAATCTTTCTCATGTCCAAAGGCATCTTTGCCACCTTGTTTCTATTCTTTCGCAATCTTTCCCATGTCCACACTAGCCGTTTCCCTTCTTGACACTTCTTGATCTACAAAACAACACCCGCAAGAGTCATCTTCTTGACACTTCTTGATCTACAAAACAACACCCGCAAGAGTCATCTTCCCTTTTTCATGTCTACAGGGCTACCGTGAAGCATTTTCTACTTGTTTATGTATAAATCAAGAAAGTTCTCTCTGTGAAGGAAAAGTTTTATATTTCTGGCCCTTCATCCTATAATAATCAGGAATAGTGGGCGTGCAGTGAATCATTTCACAAATTCTTATTCTACGATTAATGTCCCATTTTCATTAAAAACATGCGAGAAAATTATATACATATATTAATGTAACGGAACAGCAACAGAAAAGGTCTTATAATAAAGCCCGCAGTTGTAAGTTTTTACAATAAAAAAAAATAGAAATACTGGCGTTGTGTGGCAGCCCCAGCTTTCAATGTCTATAGGCATATTGTGTAGGGAATTTCGGTCGTAGTGTAAAAATTTACCTTTTTTGTTTCCGGAAGTGAATAACAACTACTGCACATTATACTGAGCCGAAAATAATAAGAGAAAAAGTAAGCTACAAGCCATGTGGAGCCCGCCAACTTTGCAGAATATTAACCAGGTACGTACATAGACCACTGTATAGGTGTCTTGCACTGACGTCACGACCTAGCGTCTTCAAACCAAATGCCGCCGTCTTCAAGCCAAATCTCGCCCGTCGGAGCGAGCTGGAGGACCAACAAACTTCACTTGCCGCCCGTGTTAGCCAGCTTATGGTAATTTTCCCCTACCAAAGATATGTTTATCAGTATAAAAGATATACTGTTGTCTTCGGAAATGTTTGTTCTATAATATTATCAAATAAAAAACCGTAAAACACACTAAAGAAAGACCATTATGAGACTCAAGAAATATGCATGAACTTATTCACCAACTCCAGCTCCCATTTAATATTTTGCTCGAAAACTTTTTACATGGACAATATCAATAGAAGCGGAATTTCATTAGCTTTCCATTGATATATTTAGTTATCTGATAAATGAATTAGCAGCATTTATAAATTAGCGTTAACTAAATAAATAACCTCATCAATCGGGAAAAATTACAAAGTTCATGTTATTTATTTAGTTAACGCTAATTTATGCATGCTTCTAATTTATTTATCAGATAACGAAATATATCAATGGAAAGCTAATGAAATTCCGCTTCTATTGATATTGTCCATGTAAAATGTTTTCTAGCAAAATATTAAATGGGAGCTGGAGTTGGTGAATATTAAGTTCATGCATATTTCTTGCGGGTCTTATAATGGCCATTTTTTAGTGTGTTTTACGGTTTTATATTTGATATTATAGAACAAATATTTCCGAAGATAACAGTATATCTTTTATACTGATAAACATATATTTGGTAGGGGAAAATTACCATAAGCTGGCAAACACGGGCGGCAAGTGGAGTTTGTTGGGCCTCCAGCTCGCATTTCCCGCGCCTGTCGCAGCCACAACAAGGGCTGTGACGTCACGTGCAAGACACCTATACAGTGGTCTATGCCAGGTACTATTATTGAGTCGTGAAAATTTGGAACTCTCGCCGACAGGGACGAGAGATCCAGCAGACCATAAACCTCCCCTTTATGAGCGCTTACCTTTGAACTTTTTTTTAATTTTTCAGGCATCTCAGACTTTATAGAGGCAGTATGGTTTAAACAGGCCTGACCGCACACTAGAACTTTTGAAGTACAGTATATGCTACTGTAATGTCATTTAGATAAGCTTGGAGCAATGCAGTTTGGTCCCATGAGTCTCAGCTCCCTGGCCGACGGTCTGAGTTGCCAGTTATGTATTTCTGCTGCAGTGTTACCACGCCGGGCGAGTCCCTCTCTCTCTCTCTCCTTTCTTTCTTTTTCATCTACTATTTCTTCTCCCTCCTCCTCTTCCTTCTCCCTCTTCATTCTCCACGAGATGAGAGAAAGAGAAAGGAGAAAGGAGAAAGGATAAGATAAGATACTTTTATCCTATCTAGACACTTTGCAAGTACCAACTACAAGGTTATTGACTATACAAAGCGCCACCACGCCAGGACGAACTTGGTGGACTCGAAGCGCTGACCGAATGCGCAGGGGCGCTACACACGCAAGACAACAGCTCTACCAATCGAGCCACCCGGTATCCGTTGATTCGGGCCGCCAGTTGAAACAGGCCGCCTATAGTAGCATGCATACCCAGCAGACAGTATACTTTGTGGTTAAGGTTAGGTTAGGTATACTTTGTGGTTAAGGTTAGGTTTCATTAAAACCTATAAGGTTATGCATAAATGCATTCTTCTTCTTCTTTCCAGGTGGGGAGCTAAACCGCGGTTTTCACCCGGTTCAAAGCCTATTTTCCGGCTGGCTCCCTCAGGGCTTGTATGATTAGGCCCTAACTCTCTGCTCTTTTTACCCAAGCCTTTTCTAAAAATACTTTAACCCCTTCGATGATTCTTCTATTTGTGGCCTGTACCCTACTCAAACCTAAAAGAAATTCCATTATCCCATCTATGTTCCCCTCTGCCACTCTATCCCACTGATCCCCGCCTACCTCCCGTGCCACTATTGCTATAAGCCGCTCTTTCCTCATCATACCTTGGACACATTAATACCAGGTGATCTACAGTTTCATCTAGTCTACCCATACACATTTGACATATCTTGCTTCCTTCGTTTGCCCATCTATATGTTCTACTATTGACCTCCAAAGATTTAGTCCTTGCTTTAAATATTAAACTACTCCCCAAGCTACCATCATAAAAGACCTCACACTTTGGTGTGGTCTTCCCCTTGTACCAATTCAGAGAATTCTTACCCTCCATCCTCTGTCTCCACATCTCCCTGCCCTGCCTCTGAACTTGGTCTTTCACCTTTCGCTTTAACTCCCCCTCACTAGACTGGTGTATCCTATCTGTGAAACCCTGTAACCCACATTTCCTCTCCCACCGTCTGCTTGATCTATCCCATTTACTACTCTGCCCTATCTACTCATAAACTTTTCGAGCCCACCTGTTTTCATCCATTTTTCTAAGCCTGATTTTGTAATTAAGCACTGACTTTCCTATTCTCTCCGCAAAGGTACTCCACCCTGCCTCTCCCCTGATCGCCTCCACTGCTACATACCTGTTTGCCTCTAGTGCAAGTCTACCTACCCTGTTCTGTACTACCTCTAACTTGTCTAGCTCTCCTACTGTCCACCTCATACACTCTGCCCCATACATGAGGCTCGGTACTGCCTTGGTATGCATTTAATATAGGCGGCCTGATTCAACTGGCGCCCCGAATCAACTGTATCCGAGCCACCCTGACGGGTAGAGAAAGGAGAGAGAAGGGAAAGAAAGGAGAGAGAGAAGAGAGAGAGAGAGAGAGAGAGAGAGAGAGAGAGAGAGAGAGAGAGAGAGAGAAGGGAAAGGAATGAGAAGGGAAAGGAATGAGAGAAGGGAAAGGAATAAGAGAGAAAGGGAAAGGAAGTAGAGGGACTCGCCCGGCGTGGTAACACTGCAGCAGAAATACATAACTGGCAAAGCAGACCGTCGGCCAGGTAGCTGACTCTCTCATGGGACCACACTGCTACACGAGTGCCTGCAGTTTTGCCAAACTCAAGTCAGTTTCGGCTTCGAAATCACGGTAAACTAAACTGAAAATTTACCACCACCAAGCCTGTCATCCCTAAACAAACAGCGCAGGTCCCAACCCTCACCATCATGACGCCATCTCCAGCCAACCCCCTCACAAACAGCACGACCCTTGCCAAGTTGCCAGGACCACATGCAACACAGGAAAAATTACGTAGAGCAACTTGAACAGCCCAACTCGCTGTCTCCGCCCTACCGCACCTGCCTTCCCTCAGCGTACACACCCTACCATTGCATTACTTCTCCCAACCCAGGCATCCGCCTTGTCTGAGTTGTCTCGCCCGTCACACTTTAACCTACCCACTTAATTTAAGATTGGCGCCGACACAATGGCGCCAAAACTGTTCACAAGGCTAGGTACACCTAAGGGGGTGCTGGGGCAGGTACGACCTTAATTAAGATGGTGGGTGCACTCACTCACCAGTACTCTGAGCGCCAGGGCTCGCAGGACATCCCGGCGGGTAGGTGCGGGGAGCGAGGGTATGTGTGACGGACCCATTCCATGCTGCGCGACAGTTGTGACGCCTCTCCTTTGTTCCCCATGATGGCGGCGTTGGCTGCCTCCTCCACCACCGATGCCGCGGCCACAACCTCCCACGCCCCACACAGTCGCCATCGCCACTGATTCCTCTGCTCTGCCACCCTGCCTTGATTTTCTCTGGTCTGGATGATGCTCCTGCCTCCCGCTGCTCCAATAAGGGCTTGGGATGCAGCAAGTACTGGGTACGTGACGTCGCTCGTCCTGCGCAGAGAAGGAATGAGGAAACGGTTGTTCCCTTTCCCGCGCAATGGCCATCTGCCTGTGACGTCACGGCCTGAGTTGTGACGCAGGCCGCAGACTGAACTTTTGTAGCCCACATTATCGTACCGAGCCACCAGAATTATCTTATTTTTAGATAAATTGTCGTACAACCTTAGATAAAGTAAATGACTTTATACATACTCCATTGAATTCAGCTTTCCTCATATAAAAAATATTTCCTCCTCACCAAAATATATCAAATCATGACACAACTCAACACATTTAACAACATTCCACATAAAAAAAACTTTACGAAAATGAATAAAATACACTGTACCGTAGATAACATAGTAGTAGTCGCCAGGACAACGTTTCTTTTCAATTTGCAAACGTCTGGTGGCGTTAATCCTTACATTTCTACATCCATGATTTCAAGAAAGTTACGTAGAAGGGTCTATCTGGAGAGTCTGTGTCATTTTGTATCTTCATCTGTGTCATATTATGGCTATAAATGAACAAATTACAAAAATATCAAAAGCGAGTGGCGACGTTGGTAACGTGTACGGTGCCGGTACGGTGCTAAGATCGCCAGCTACTACCGGTAGTATATATTATATATATATATATATATATATATATATATATATATATATATATATATATATATCCTCCTGTCAGTTGCTGTCTGTTGTCGCCGGAAAAAAAACGAGTAGCTAGTGAAATTTGAAACCGTATATACTTGCAGATACAAAGCATGAAACAGGGTAGATTATACAGTCATGATATAAACTACTGTGTATCATCTTCAGTGACACATACACATCAGTAGTGATGCTATAATTCGTAATATATATGGCGCCTGGCGACATTAGGGCAGGTGGTGACTAAAGTGCTATATACGGTAGAACAAAACAAAATAAATGTATCACATTATAGGTGTTTTCTGCGGGTGATTTTTGGTTGCAATCGGAAAATTTTCGGTTGCAAACGGTCACAACAACAACAACAAATGATTGCGGGTCGGGCCAATCATCTTCCCTGGATGGTTGAACAGGGATCGAAATTTGAGCAACCGAAAGATTTTCGGTTGCAATCAGGATCCCCGCAGAAAACGCCTTATGACCCAAAAGAAGCTGAACTTTACCTAAAACTCTACCTACCGTAGATAACAGTAAAGTCGCCAGGACAACTTTTTTTTCTGTTTACAGACGTCTGCAGTGGCGTTAATAGACTACTTATATTTCTACATTCATGATTTCAGGAAAGCTAGAAGAGGCT
The DNA here is from genome assembly GCA_016584305.1 of Chionoecetes opilio. Taxonomy (NCBI): domain Eukaryota; kingdom Metazoa; phylum Arthropoda; class Malacostraca; order Decapoda; family Majidae; genus Chionoecetes; species Chionoecetes opilio. The sequence goes on along the minus strand of JACEEZ010016272.1, from coordinate 116,060 downwards.
ATCTGGAGAGTCTGTGTCATTTTGTGTCTTCATCTGTGTCATAGTATGGCTATAAATGAACAAATTACAAAAATATCACCAGAGACGCGACCAACAATAAGGTCGCCAGTTAGTGTTTATTTACTGAGTGTCCTCCCGCTGTCGTCGTCGCCCGAAAAAAAACGAGTAGGGAAATTTGAAACCATATATACTTGCAGATACAAAGCATAAAACAACGCTGAAATAGGGTAGATTATAAGCTACAGTCATGATGTAAACTACTGTGTATCATCATCAGTGGCACATATACAAATCAGTAGTAATCATAGGTGGGCGCGATAACGAAAAAAATTATCACGATAACCGATAAATCGATAACGATAACCTTATCGGCGATAACTGATAATCGATAACTGGCGATAAATTTATCGCCCGATAAGGCGATAACCGATAAATCGATAAATCCAAAATTCCGATACTAGCGATATCGATATTGATATTTTAAATAAAAAATCTTAAATGCTATCAGTAAACTGTAAAGCCGGCCACACACACACCGGCGCGGCCTGTCCGGCCGCCAAAAAGTGGCGGGGCATCGTTCGCCGGACGAGACCCACACACACACCGGCCGCCTCATGAAAATATACAGTACACGTCGGACCACCATGATGACAACATGAATCCGCTGTCCGAAAATGACTTGTTGGTGATGGCTGCATATGCAGCCATATATAATACCTATATATAATACGTCATACTATATATAATACCTATATTATTATAAATACAATTATAACTGGTACAATTAGTCATTATCTGGCCGAGCGAGGGGCGGGCCGCGCCGGAAGGCACCCACACACACGCAGGCGGCAGGCCGCGCCGGACGGAATTTTCAAGCGTCGACTGATTTTCATCCGGCCGCTGCGACAGGCCCCGCCGGATGAAAAACACCCCCACACACACACCGGCCGCCTCTAGCCACGCCCCTTTTCGTCGGCCGGACAGGCCGCGCCGGTGTGTGTGTGGCCGGCTTTAGAAAACCCTTCATTTACCTTTTGCACACTAATATCTTCTAAATTCAATGTTTATCCTGTCTCTTCACTAATGAAAACTACTGTTTTTAACTGTTTGTGGGTTTAGACCATTGTTCGGTTCCCAGCTCGGACCTATCTATTTCTGCCTCCAAGGCACGCGCGGCTCGCCCCTGTGCTAAACTGGAACCAAAAATTAAATTATCGATTATCGCTAGTTTGGAACCAAAAGTATCGGCGATACCGATGAATCGATAACGCGGGAAAAAAATTATCGGATAACCGATAACCTGATATCGTTATCGCGATAACGCCCACCTATTGTAGTGACAGAGAGCTTCACAGAGAGGTGTCACTTGGGCCGCGCCATTTTGGATTTTGAACAGGTGACGCCGCTATGCGGATGGTGCAATTCGTCAAAAGTGTCACAATGCTTATATCATTACTATGCACGGTGTTGTGCCTTTTCAATACCCTAAGACGCAAATATATGTAGTATTACGTTAAAATAATGAACTGAAGTGGTTACAGGGTTCCCAGAATGGACCAATTTACTCACACCTAAAACACGGAGTATTATAAAGCTTTGGGTGCAATATAGGCTACATATCACTGTACTCATATTCTATTTGCTGAGAAATGCACCATAAATGAAATATATGGCCTTTTTGGGGCCAAAATATCACAACACGGCGGAACGCGCTGTGATTGGTTGTGACGTAGTAACTGCAGACTCAGATCTCGCCTGATCAGCTGATCGGCTTGTTTTGGCTCAGCAAACCGCAAATTATAGTTTTATTTTACTAACCTAACTAACTTGCATTACCCCTACTACCGCAAGATGACCAGTAATCCTCCTTCAAGTGATGTAGTAGGTATTCACTGTGTTTGTGAATATGTAAGTTGTAGTTTATAAGGAAAAAGTGGATAGACAGAGCAAAGTGGCCCGTGACACCAGACAAGTGATGACTTCTGGGATCGGCATTCCTTATAGGGAGCTTAAATGAACCTGCAATGACATGTACAGCTAGACAGATAGACGAACTCATAGAGGAACAGGTAGAAATGTATGGTTAGTAAAGGTTGTAGTGGTGAGTAGAGTGACGAAGGGTGTATGTTTTGCTTATGTGGGGAAAGAAAGCCATACATTTCTACATGTTCCTCTATGAGTTCGTCTATATGTCTAGCTTTACATGTCATTGCAGGTTCATTTAAGCTCCCTATAAGGAATGCCGATCCCAGAAGTCGTCACTTGTCAGGTGTCACGGGCCACTTATCTCTGTCTATCCACTTTTTCCTTATAAACTACAACTTACATATTCACAAACACAGTGAATACCTACTACATCACTTGAAGGAGGATTACTGGTCATCTTGCGGTAGTAGGGGTAATGCAAGTTGGTGTATTAGTAGGTAGTACATAATAGTAGCGGCCGCTTTACAGCTGTTTTGCTCTGTTGTCTAAGCTAGTGACGTCACAACATGGCGCCAGTCGTTTTAGAGCGTATACATTTTCCTGTACTTAAATTGGCTGTATCATCAAAAATACTGTTCACATAGAAAAATCAACATCACTGCCCAACTATATGAGGCTTGAAGATGTCAAATCAATCCTTACCTCAAGTAGAGTAAACGGGTCCATTAGGAGTTCCCCTAAATTTGGGGGGGGCTCAAAAGTGTCAAAATGCTTATATAATTACTGTGCACGGTGTTGTGCCTTTTCAATACCCCAAGACGCAAATATATGTAGTATTAAGTTAAAATAATGAACTGAAGTGGTATTGATGGATGTATTTTTTTTATTACACCTTTTGTTCCTTTTGTATTTCATACCGAAGCCCCGTCATTCCAATAAATTGTCTCCAATCTGAATACCCTCTCCCCCCCACACACATTTTGTTTTGGCTGAAGTCAAAATGGGTGGGTGGTGATGGGTAATGGGTGAGTGAATGGGTGGGGGTGATGGGTAATGGGTGTGGGGTGATGGGTGAGTGAATGGATGTGGGGTGATGGGTAGTGGGGGAATGGGTGGGGGTGATGGGTAATGGGTGAGTGAATGGGTTAATTTTGGGGGGGTGATGGGTAATGGGTGAGGGAATAGGTGGGGGTGATGAGTAATGGGTGAGTGAATGGGTTGGGGGTGATGGGTAATGGGTGAGTGAATGGGTTGGGGGTGATGGGTAATGGGTGAGTGAATGGGTGGGGATGATGGGTATGGGTGTGGGGTGATGGGTGAGTGAATGGGTGGGGGGTGGGGGGTGATGGGTGAGGGAATAGGTGGGGGGTGATGGGTAATGGTTGAGTGAATGGGTGTGTGGTGATGGGTAATGGGTGAGTGAATGGGTGGGGGGTGATGGGTAATGGGTGAGTGAATGGGTTGGGGGTGATGGGAAATGGGTGATTGATTGATTTAATGCCAAAAAGGTGAATGTGCCAGACAAAGGAAATGGGTGAGCGAGTGGGTGGGGTGATGGGTAATGGGTGAGTGAATGGGTGGGGGGTGATGGGTAATGGGTGAGTGAATGGGTGTGTGGTGATGGGTAATGGGTGAGTGGAGGAATTCCCTCCCTTCTTTGACTCCTTATTTCTTTCCTCGTCAGTTCCTCTTCTGACTCTCTTCATCCCTCCAATTTCTTCCTTACTCCTTATTCCTCCTTTCCTTCTCTCATATCTCCTTCCTTCCCTCTCTCCCACCTTCCATTATCACCCCATCATCACAAAAAGGAGGAGCGATTCCCCCTCTATCTGCACGGGCGACTGTCAGTGCGTGCACCAACCGCTAGGATCGCTGTCGTCCATGAAATCAAAATGGCGCGCCATGTTATATCGCCCGAGTGACACCTCTCGGTGAAGCTCTCTGGTAGTGATGCTATAATTCGTAATATTTGGAGCCTGGCGACATTATTGCAGCTGGCGACTATACTGTTATCTGCCTCAAAAGAAGAGGAAATCTTGTTCCTCCTCATTTCATCCCTTGTCTGTCACATGGCGCTTTTTCTGTTCACTCCTCGGTGAAGCAAGGGGGCGGAGCTTACCCGGTGGGCGGAGCCAGCCTATAGTACACCCAAAACATTGGCCCGTACCAAGAGCAAAGACACTCTACAATCTACAACAATTAAGGCAGGTTCACACTGAGCTTTTTTCGGCATTTTTGTAGACGGAGAAGAGGTCTGGGTCAGGACCGGTATTACCAAAGAGATCATAGTTAAGAACGTTTATCATAGCTGGACAAAATGGCCCATTTTAGTCACAACTGGCTGGCGGATATCATTAATTGTGGGGGGACTATCACAAACCGCGCGGGAGGCTAAGGCCCGTACCGAGAGTTGAAGGCGGTAGAGGGACGAACAGCGAGGTAGCGACGAACGGGAAACCTTCCATTTGTTACCGAGAGTCGACATCGGAGGTTGGTTGAGATCTCGCGCCTGCGACAATATAGTGGCAACAGTGCTGCTTCAAATTGCGTAGCCAGCCGTACGACTAAAATAGTGTATAATGCGAATTTGCCCTTATACTCATCAAAAACATCAACAGAAACGTTGCGATCGGCTATGAAGTTGGTGAAATATATATTTAATGAAGTTAATTAACAGTAGAGGCGTGTATACGTAAGTTTCTCTACCGCTCATGTGAACATATGCGGTAAGAGAACCGTCCTGGCGGGTTCTGGCAGCGACCTTCATGATGGCGGCGGCTCTAGCCACTACCTTCTTCTTCTCCTTCTTTCTAGGTGGGGAGCTAAACCACGGTTTTCAGTCGCAGTTCAAAGCCTATTTTCCGGCTGGCTCCCTGAGGGCTTGTAGGATTAGGCCCTAACTCTCTGCTCTTTTTACCCAAGCCTTTTCTAGAAATACTTTAACCCCTTCAATGATTCTTCTATTGGTGTCCTGTACCCTACTCAAACCTAAAAGAAATTCCATTATCCCATCTATGTTCCCCTCTGCCACTCTATCCCACTGATCCACGCCTACCTCCCGTGCCACTATTGCTATAAGCCGCTCTCTTTCCTCATCATACCTTGGACACATTAATACCAGGTGATCTACAGTTTCATCTAGTCTACCCATACACATTTGACATATCTTGCTTCCTTCGTTTGCCCATCTATATGTTCTACTATTGACCTCCAGAGATTTTGTCCTTGCTTTAAATAATAAACCACTTCCCAAGCTACCATCATAAAAGACCTCACACTTTGGTGTGGTCTTCCCCTTGTACCAATTCAGAGAACTCTTACCCTCCATCCTCTGTCTCCACATCTCCCTGCCCTGCCTCTGAACTTGGTCATTCACCTTTCGCTTTAACTCCCCCTCACTAGACTGGTGTATCCTATCTGTGAAACCCTGTAACCCACACTTCCTCTCCCACCGTCTGCTTGATCTATCCCATTTACTACTCTGTCCTATCCACTCATAAACTTTTCGAGCCCACCTGTTTTCATCCATTTTTCTAAGCCTGATTTTGTAATTAAGCACTGACTTTCCTATTCTCTCCGCAAAGGTACTCCACCCTGCCTCTCCCCTGATCGCCTCCACTGCTACATACCTGTTTGCCTCTAGTGCAAGTCTACCTACCCTGTTCTGTACTACCTCTAACTTGTCCAGCTCTCCTACCGTCCACCTCATACACTCTGCCCCATACATGAGGCTCGGTACTGCCATGCCTTTCCACAACCCTCTTACTACCTCATACCTGTTTGCCCTACATCTTGCTACACTACCAAGCCTTCCCACCCACTGATTTGCTTTTCCTATTTTATCCTGTTTCGTCCTATCTGCTCCCTTCCCATCTACCGTGATACCTAGGTATTTATATGACTCGGTGCGCCCTATCCTCAGGTCTCCCATTTCCCAACTCCTACCCTCATCTGCTGCCTCTCCATTTATAACCAGGACCTGACTTTTCTCACTGTTAAATTTCATCCCAAAATCCCTCCCATACTGTGCGACTATATGTAGCATCTCCTGAAGTTCTCCACTGTCCTCACTCATGACAACTATGTCGTCAGCATATAGTCAGCGTCAGCACCCCTCTATCCTGAACCTCCTTAATTATTATCACTAAAATCACTTATTGCCGCATATGTAATACCTAATAATCTTATACTTATACTTAAATACATATTGGCAAGAAAATTTTTAACATATCTCTTAATCCCTCCAGATTAGGAATGTAATAAAAATTCATCGAAGGTTGCGGCGAAGACACGGGGATAGCCGTGTCTTCAACCTTGACCGCCACCGCGTCCCTGCTCTTCGTTCCAAAATTACAGGGTTTTTTATACGTCTTATGGTAAGCGAAGGTCTGCCGCTCGTCGTTCTACCGCCTACCGTCATGACTCTCGGTACGGGCCTAAGAGTGGGTTCACCGAGTTCTAGCGCGACTATGATAACGGCTCCGCGACTATGATAAACTTTCCAGCTGTTAACAGGGCCGAGACACAATAACAGCCTCAGTGAAGAAATATTCGCCCACATAGGGATGCGTTGAGTGAGCTGAGTGATGCACAGCTGATTAGGAAATACCGAGTAGACCGTGTGAGGGCTAAGAGTGAGTTCACCGAGTTCTAGCGCGACTATGATAAAACTTTCCTTCTGTCAACAGGGCCGAGACACAATAACAGCCTCAGTGAAGGAATATTCGCCCACATAGGGATGTGTTGAGTGAGCTAAATGATGCACAGCTGATTAGGAAATACCGAGTAGACCGTGTGAGGGCATATTGTTCCTCACCAACTTTGTACAAACAGCTTTTAGATCGAAGACATCGCCATCTGGCAACTCTGTTTCGTGTTTACACAGATACTTCTCAACGGTACAATCTATATGCCTTATTTTTGGGATGATTACTACATACTCTCTGTGTCACTGCCCTAAACATGTTTAAACATAGGGAAGAAGTATCAACCCATAAAACGTTGGTCAAAGGATGAATTTACTGAATTATATAACCATTTTAAAGAAACAATGACGCTATATTTAGCAGACGCCTATGATAAACAATTGTGCTAGATTCCAAATTTATGATAAATGGCGTATGATAAAAATGTATCATATCCAAGAGTTATGATAAATATTTGTCATAGCTATGATTAAGTTTTGGTAATACCGGTCCAGGTCTGGGTATGGCTGGTGTCATGATCGCCCTAGGTTAAAAAAAAAAAATCACACACCGCTCGATCGGTCTTTTATCGACCAAGCGACCGAGAATTTCGCGCGCCAAATTCAAATAAATGCAGAAGCCAGCACCACCCTCTTCCCAGTCACCCCAATTATTGGTATAATTTCGGTATTGGGCAATAAAAACTAACAAATTTAACTTACATCATCGTGCAGATCTTTTCATCCTTAATTTGAATCCCAATTTCCCATGCCAATGGCGATACATATAATACCGAAAATTTTCCGTTTTAGCTACAGCTAGAAACGGTTGTTAGTTTAAATCAGATTATGTTAGGTTAGACGTGGGGTTTGATTTAGTAGATGATATCAAGGAAAAAATGAAACTATCAATACTACTTCATAATAAAGTGCGCGAAAACTTATCTTTCGCGCGCCAAATACACACAACCTAGCCCCTAGCCCCTGTAGCGCGACGTGACCCCTGAACCTGCAGGTCAGGCACGGGAAGTCAGGGACGACCCTGGTCGTCAGCACGAGCTTGACAGACGACCTACAAAGCGATACCAAAGACACTACAACGTAGAGTGTCTTTGGGCTATATTCAAAAACTTTTCTCCACCCGTTGTGTCGGGCCGCGGCATACAGGAATCATTTGAAAACATCGACTCGTCGCGCTCCACTGGTTGCGTTGAGTCAGCTGATTGCACATCCCACCTCCATCCCGCTCTGCCTTATTCCATCCTATTTCTTCCCAGACCATTACAGGTGAGTTTTCAAGACAACCGAGAGTAACATACATACCTTGTGAATGCACACGTGTCATAATTAAGGTAAAATCAGGTCCAGGAGGCCTTATATAGGTGTGTGAAGTTGTGAGGAAGCCAGGCGGCGGCGGGAGGATGGAGGTCAGCCATTGTGTGGAGCAGTACTGGCGGGCCGTTCAAATGTACCCTCAAGCATAATTCGGGCCCATTTTTTCTGCACCAACGCCTCAGACAAGTGGCGAACACTAACTAAGCTATTATTTTAATGTCAGAAATTATAAATTTCACTAGTAAAATGTATTAGATATGTATAAAACAGTCAAAATACTGATGCCGCTTTGGGCTCGCTTGTGTTGGTACGACTGTCAAATATCCACCAGTCGGGGCATTTCTTGTAGATGCCACCAGTGGAGGTACGACGGTGGAGAATCTCCACCGGCCGGGATTTGACGAGCATTCTTGAATATAGCCTTTTGGCGATACTAAGCAGAATAGGTCACAAGAAGAAGAAGAAGATTTGTCTCCCGAAACGAATTGCGTGTGTGAACGTAATCTCCGCACTAGTCCGCAAGAGATCGACTTCTCCGTCTACAAAAATGCCGAAAAAAGCTCAGTGTGAACTTGACTTTAAGATACCTCAGTAACCTCACTCCGGGGTGTCCTGTGGTGCGCGTGAGGTCGACCGCCACCGTACGGCAGGTGTTAACCAGTCTGCTGGCCAAAGGTGGGCACCAAACCGTTAATCCGTTAATCGTTAATTAACGAAGTTAACATTTTCGTTAATGATTTAACTTTTAAGTTAACTTTGGAAATCATTATCGGACTAATTAACTTCCGTTCCATTTAACTTCCGTTAACTCAAGTCCGCTAACCCAAAAATTTCATAAAAACCGGTAAACGTTTAAAAGATTCTATTATTTTCAGATTTTCAATACAGATGTAGGGCCATATTCAAGAATTTTTCTCCACCCGTTGTGTCGGTTTTTGGTATACAAGAATCAAAATACGACGCGACGCGTCGAGCTCAGGGGTGGAGGTATGTCAGCTGATTCCCGACAACTTGCACATCCCCCCTTCATCCCGCTCTCCACTCATTCCATCGTATTTCTTCCCAGACCATTACAGGAGAGTTTTCAACACAACCGAGAGTAACATTCATACCATGTGAATGCACACGTGTCATCATTAAGGTAAAATTTGGTCCAGGAGGCCTTATATAGGTGTGTGAACTTGTGAGGAAGCCAGGCGGCGGCGGGAGGGTGGAGGGCAGCCATTGTGTGGAGCAGTGGTGGCGGGCCGTTCAAATGTACTCGCACGCATCACTCAGGCCAATTTTTTCTGCACCAACGCCTCAGACAAGTGGCGAACACTAACTTAGCTATTATTTTAATGTCAGAAATGATAAATTTCACTAGTAAAATGTATTAGATATGTATAAAACAGTCAAAATACTGATGCCGCTTTGGGCTCGCTTGTGTTGGTACGCCTGTCAAATATCCACCAGTCGGGGCAGTTCTTGTAGATGAGACCAGTGGAGGTACGACGGTGGAAAATCTCCACCGGCCGGGATTTGACGAGCATTCTTGAATATAGCCCGTAGAGTCTTAGCATATTTAATATTGTACGCGTCATTCTTTTAACCCCGATATAACGGCACTTATTATTATAAATAACTTTTAGGAGCCATATAAAAGTAGGAGCCATAGGTCACTCAAGGACAAGGCCCAGAACTTGGTCAAGACCTGGTTGGAGACCAACTTCAAGGACTTGCTGACAGATGCTGCCTTTTTGGGTGAGCAAGTGTTGGTGGACTTGTTCATCAAGTTCAACACTCCAGTGCTGCAGTGGAGCGTTTGTTCTCTATGGGCAAAGACATCTTGAGGGCCAAGAGATCATCCCTGTCTGATGAAAACTTTGACATGCTACTTTTCATGAAGGGCAACATGCATCTCATGAACAAAATGGAGAACGAGAAGAAGAGGAAATATTAAATTATGTATATATCGTGTTTTTCACTTTTTTATTTTTATTTCTTTCGGCCACTTTATCAATATTTTTTTTAGTTAATACTAATATTGTGTTTCATTTAATTTTTTTTTCACCCTTTTCTGGCTCTAAAAGCCTTTAAAAACCTAATACAAGGCCAAAACTATGAAATCAGCCTTTTTTAGGTTTTTTTTAAAGTTAAAACTATAAAATCTGCCTTTTTTAGAACATAAGAACATAGAAAATAAGGAAGCTACAAGAGGCCGCGAGGCCTACACGTGGTAGTTCCTGTCACCTAACACTACCTACATCCACCTTTCATCCCCATCCATGAACCTATCCAGCTCCTCTTTAAAGCTCCCTAATGACTCCGCACTAACTACCTGTCTACTGAGACCATTCCATTCGTTCACCACCCTATTTGTGAACCAGTTTTTCCCTATTTCCTTTCTAAATCTACGCTTTTCCAGCTTGAATCCGTTACTTCTTGTTCTACCCTGGTTAAAAGCCGTAAGAACTTTTCCTACCTCTCCTTTATTAAATCCCTTTATCCACTTAAAACTTCTATCAGATCGCCCCTTACTCTGCGTCTCTCGAGTGAGTGTAATTTTAATAACTTCAATCTCCTCTCATAACTAAAGTTACGCATCCCTTGTATCATTTTGGTCATCCTTCTCTGCACTGTTTCTAACACACTATATCCATCCTGTAATATGGAGACCAAACTGAACCGCATAGTCTAGGTGAGGCCTGACTAGAGCCAGATAAAGCTTTAGAATAACTTCCGCACTTCTACTTTTAACACTTCTGGTAATGAATCCTAATACTCTATTAGCTCTATTTCTGGCCTCAATACATTGTTTCCTAGGTCGGAGTTCTGGGCTCACCCTCACTCCAAGATCTTTTTCACCTTCTGATCTTTTCAGCGATACATTGCTTATGGTGTATCTATTACCAGGGTTTTTTCTACCAACATTCATAACGCTGCATTTATCGATATTAAATTCCATCTGCCATCTGACTGCCCACTCGTTAAGTTTATCTAAGTCTCCCTGCAATATGTTTACATCAGACTGTGATCCAATAATCCTACCTAACTTAGTATCATCAGCAAACTTGCTGATATCACTGCTAATCCCACTATCCAAGTCGTTGATGTAAATAAAAAATAGTAATGGACCCAAAACAGACCCTTGTGGAACTCCACTTGTCACCAGTCCCCATTCAGATTTAGAACCATTAATTGTAACCCTTTGTTACCTATTACTTAGCCAAGCTCTGATCCAATGAAGAACCTTCCCATCTATACCATGAGCCCTAACCCTATTTAAGAGTCGCTCGTGTGGTAATTTGTCAAATGCCTTACTAAAGTCCAGATATATTATATCATAATCCTTATCATTATCTGCCGTCTCATAAACTTTCCTATAAAAATTCAATAAATTGGTGAGACATGACCTATAGCGCATTTTCGCGGCCGCTCTGGCCCAGTCTGGACTGGGCTAGTCCCGGGCGGCCACTGTTTTTGCGAGGCAGTTTAGACCGGGCTGGAACGGACTGGGCCAGGCTGAGCCAGCGAGCAGGATCAGGTTGGACCAGTGTGGGGAGAACTGGCGCATGCGCACTACAGTCAGCGGGGAAGGCGACCAGGAGCTTCTCGTGCTGCTGATAAGACATGAAACACCATGATGGTCGACCATAAGACTATAGTATCACAGGCGTGGTAGTTGTAAAGTCTTCAGCATAGGTTAAAAGGCGGACGACAAAAAGGATATTGACAAGATGGACGCCTGCCGCCTCCACAGTTCAGTTCAGTACCGCCCACTCGATCCCCCAGCCAATAGGAACGACGAATGGGACGGGGCCAGTCTCGATGTATTTTCGCGACCATCAGTCCACCCTGACCCGGTCCGGACTGGACTGAACCAGGGCGGTGAACGTCACGAAAATGCGCTACTACCCTTGGTGAATCCATGTTGTGAATCATTGATCAAACTATGTTTATCTAAGTGCTCTCTAATGTTTTTTGCAATAATAGATTCCAATAATTTACCCACCACTGAAGTTAGACTTACGGGTCGATAATTTGACGTTAGTCCTCTGTCTCCCTTCTTAAATATGGGTACAACATTTCCTTTCCTCCACAATAATGGCACATCGCCTATCTCAACCGATTTCCTAAAAATGTGCACTAACGACTCACTAACAACCTCCTTGCATTCCTTTAATACCCTGGGATACACTTCATCTGGTCCTGGCGATTTAAAATTTTTCATTTTATCTATACCCTCTTCCACCATTTCCCTAGTTATCACAATATCTTTGAGTTTCTCCTCATCGCTTCCTTTGAACATCTGTTCACTATCAGGTATCGTCTGTGTATCTTCCTCCGTAAAAACACTTAAGAAATAATCATTTAGACTCTTACACATATCCTCATCCGTATTTAAGACCTCCCCCTGTCCTGACCTTAACGGCCCAACTAATTCCCTTGTCTTGGTTTTATATACCTGATAGAACCCTTTTGGGTCCCTTTTCGCCTGTTCTGCTACTTTAATCGCATAATTGTTCTTAGCAACTCGAGTTAATTTCTTCACTGTCCTCGCCATCACGTTATACTGTTCTTTGTTTACCAATCCTGCCTTGAACCTTAAATAAATGTTTCTTTTTACTCCAATGTTGTGTTTTAAATTGGTGGTCATCCATTTTAGATCACTCTTTCTGGACCTTATTTCCCTATAAGGAATATTTCTTTTCTGTCCGTCAATTATATTCCTTACAAATGAGGTATAATCCTCATCAGCCCCGACCTCACTTCCATTTCTAATCTCTCTAATCACCTCCTCAGCCCTGACCTCACTTCCCTGTCTAACCGCTCTAATTACCTCCTCAGCCTCGACCTCACTACCATACCTAACCGCGCCAATTACCTCCAGGTGCCTTCCTAATCCTTCATAATTGGCCTTTCCAGCTGTCATCCCCCTATCCTTACCCTGGGAAAATTTCTTCCCCTCCATCCCACACCTCTTATTAATAACCTCCAGGTGTCTTCTTAATCCTGCATAATTGGCCTTTCTGAAATTAGGTACTCTATGTTTATTGCCACTTAATTTTCCAACTTCCCATTTCAAGCTAAATCTGATCTCATAATGGTCGCTATTATCTAACTTTCCCCCGACCTCCACATCTGTAACTAAATCGTCTCTATTTGTCAGCAATAGATCTAGAATATTATCTCCTCTAGTAGGCTCCTTGATTGCTTGACTTAGGAAGTTATCCTGGATTATATTTAACAATTCATCTGCGTCGCTGTCACCTATGATTAAATCCCAGTCTATATTCCTAAGATTAAAATCTCCCACCACGCATAGTCGATTATATCTGCAGGACTTGTTTATTTCTTCCCATTTAGGAGCTGAATCCTCTTTACATAAGTTTGGAGGCCTATACACTACACCCAAAACCATTTTCTCAGTTCTCTCCGTAACCTCTACCCATATAGACTCTATGCTGTCATCTGTTTTTATAACATTATTAACACAACACTGCAATGCATCTCTTACATAAAGCGCAACTCCTCCACCTCGTCTGCCTACTCTGTCCTTGTGAAATAACTTATACCCAGCTATCTCGACTTCCGGATCGAATACCTTTCCTGACATATCCAACCATGTTTCTGTTAATGCTATTATATCAAAATCCTCTACACTATTTATTCCTCTCAGGAAATCTATCTTTTTTTAAATACTCCTACAGTTTGTATAGTAAACCTTCAAGCAACTCCTCTTTTTTTTGTCAATTTTCCCTTTATCTTTAACTAAACCCCTCCTCTCTCTCTTCTTACGGTTCACTTTAGTTCCCTGCCTTCTGAAACTCCTCCTAGTATCGCAAGTTTTCCTTACCCCAACCCCAGTGTCTACTCCCCGGTTCTCTATCTTAAAAAATCCTGCAGTGCACCTACCTCCCTTTCAAGGGATTCAGACAAGATCTGAACTCCTTTCCTCGAAAAGTGCACCCCATCCCTGCGGTAGAGGTGGTTATGCCCGAAAAAGAGGTCCCAGTTGTCTACAAAGGCCCAACCATTATCTTTGCAATGAAGTGCCAGCCGGCCATTCAAGGCAATAGCCCTGGAGTACCACAAGTCGTCAACAAAGCGTCTTGGAATGACACCACACACCACAGGGAACCCATCCCTGTCCCTAACTTTACCTACAGCTTCCTTGAACCGCCGTAGCAATTCCTCACTTCTTACACACTCAACATCATTTCCCCCAGCGCTCAGGCAGACGATGGGCTTTTTCCCTTGATCCGCCATGCACTCAACTATCTTGTTACTAACATAACCTATCCCCTTCCCTGGGTAACTCACCGACTTCATGCGCATCCCTTCCCTGTCACAGAACCTGCTGTCAAGATGCCTAACCTGACTGTCACCAACAACCAAGATTTTACCTTCGGGTAATGATGTATCATCCACCTTCCTTACCTCCGTATCTCCCTCTTGCAGCCCTGAAAGTACCTGAAATGAGTTCGTGCACACAACATGGTCATCGTTTACCTTTTTCTCCATCGGGCGGGCTCCATGATCAACTACCTTCCAAACACCAATCCCTGGTGACTTACTGGTGACCTTAGTAGTCTCTTGAGTCACATCTCGCTCTGGTACCCCTACAGTTACATCCCTCGCATGTGCCCCTCCACTCACTCCACTTGGACCTTCACCTCCACACTTAAGAGAACGTATCTCTATTTCCTGCTTCATTACAACACTTTTCAATTCATTCACTTCACTTGCAAAGCTCATTTTCAGGTCTTCGATCGCCTCCAGAATAGTCTTAAGCGCATCTCCACACCCTTCACTACACTCTCCCTCGACCCTTCTCACCTCAGCCTCCTTCATTCCTACCACACTACCACTCTCAACCCCCGTAGGTAGAAGCACACAACACCACTTCTCTCTCCACCTCCACAACACTCTCTATCACAGACGTAGCCATTCTAATCCCTAGAGCTCAACCAAACACAACCTCACTCCACGGAGACGTCAGGTGAACTGAAAACTTTTTTAACTCTAAAGCAAAAAAAAAACTATAGTTTTTTGGGTTCTAAAGCCCTTAAAAAAACCCATAAAGGCTGATTTTATAGTTTTGGCATTTTTCAAAGGTGTTTTTAGGTGGTTTTAGAGCAAAAACAGATTTTTTGTTTTTTTCTAGAATAAAGATTAACGTTAACGGTTTATCGATAACTTCCGTTACATTTTTAAAGAATTAACTGATTAACGGTTATCGAAGTTAATTTTTTGGATAACGGATTAACGGTTAACGAAGTTAAATTTTTGATTAACGGCGCCCACCACTGCTGCTGGCCCATTTACTTGCTGCATATGACTATCATATAGACTATGGTTTATCAGTATATATGATATACTGTTATCTTCGTAAATGTTTGTTCTATAATATTAACAAATAAAAAACAATAAAACACGCTAAAGAAATGCTATTACGAGACTGAAGAAATATGCATGAATTTAATATTCACTTAAACTCTTCGCCACTTAAAACTTTGCGAGTCAACTTTTAACATGAAACATATCAATAGAAGCGCAATTTGATTAGCTTTCCATTGATATATTTCGTTTTCTGATAAATGAATTACCACCATGCATAAATTAGCGTTAAATAAATAAATAAAATCATTAATCGGGCAATTTTCCCGATTGATGATGTTATTTATTTCGGAAATATGTATATGTACAGCGGAGGGAGGCCACGAGGATCACAGAGAGGAGGTGTGGAGTGCTCTCTATGACGGCCGGAAGGTTTCTGCTGGTTCACGGTCACGAGGGCAGGGACCGCGAGGAGGTGCGGGGGAATTTTGGTCACCCAGAGTCAGGTCAACCACAGCTGCGTGGCGTGACCTTTAGGGGTAATTAGGCAGGTGGCGTGACGGCCAACATTGGAGTCTTCAACATTGTCATTTGTACTACAGTACTCCCCTTTTCACAAAAAAAAAAAAAAAAAAAAAAAAAAAAAAAAAAAATAAATATATATATATATATATATATATAATTATATATATATATATTATATATATATATTTATATATATATATATATATATATATATAATATATATATATATATATATATATATATATATATATATATATATATATATATATATATATATATTATATATATATATATATATATTATATATATTATAATAATAATACGTGAATGAACAAAGACGCTGTACTACTGCGTTCGGAAGAACCGTGGGCGATGAATGACTCACCCCGAGCGCGTTGTGTAGTTCTCAGGAACGAAGCAGTCCATAAACTCCCCAGCATCGCTGTCCTCCTATCCGATGTGTTGAAGCGATGGGTAGAGCGAATTACAGGTTTATTTGGACCCCCAGTACAGCCACTGCTTAGAATAGGACCGTCGGTCAGCTACTGATGATGATGATGAGTGGGGGATAGACAGGTTGGGTGAAAGAAGAATTAAAGAGGAAGAAGATAAGTGAAGGAAAGTATGAAGGAAAGTCGAAGATTGGATAGATGGCGGGCTAACCGCCTTGCTATATTTTTTATAAATTTTTTATTTTATTGTTAGTCGCTCTCTTTTTTGTATTTCATCTTTATCAATTGATATCTATTTAATTATTATCATATTATGCTCCCTTTAAATTTATTTCTTAACATCCCAGACTGTCAAAACTCAAAAGACAGATCAGCATCTAAAAAAAAATGAAAAAAGACAAAAGTAGAAAAAAAGAAAAGAAAAAAAAAAGTTGAAAATTTAGCTAATAATTCCTTCTTATCAATCTGTGTATATTGGGTATGGTTTTATTTTATTCAGCTGAATGATTGGTTTCCTGAACCAACCATGTTCCCTGTTGTCATTGTTTGCAATTATTTCCAAATATAATGAGTCTTGTAATATATTTATAAGTCTGTATTTTGTGTTTTGACCTCTGTCATATAATGTTGTGTTTATTGCTTTCAGTTTCCCTAATTGGTGTAGTTCTGCTGTGTTTCTTTCATATGGGTATTTTTCATCGAAGGGGTACCTTAATGTAATCGTCCAGACCCATTTTTTTTGCCTTATTATGTTGAATGTACATTCAAAACACCTAATCCACCAAAAATAATTGATTTCCAGTCCTTATTTCCGTAAAAACACGACTTTTGTAAAAAGCGCGCGAATTTTTTTTTCTTCCCTCCAACAGGGCTACGAATATTATTGATGACGTCACAGGAGGAGCTCCGATGTAAACAACAGTCTTCTGCCTGTGTGACACCTGTCGCCAAATGTGATGATGAGCGATTGTAGCTACTTCGGTGTCAGACAGTGAATCTGTCGGTGTTACAGATCTAGAGTACGATGCTCAATCTGAGACCGAAATAAATGACGCTGCTCGCGTATATGAGGAAATTAAACGAACCTCAGATTGTGATGGGAGCCCAATCCTATATGTTTGAACCAGAATACGAGGCGGACGAACAGATGTTAGGCAAAACAACCCCTTACACAAACACCCCTTAACACAACAACCCCTTACACACAAAAAACCCCTTACACACAACAACCCGCACAACAACCCTTTACACACAACAAGCCTTTACCACAACAACCCCTTACACCAACAACCCTTACACAACAACAACCCCTTACACACAATTACAACCCCTTACACACAACAACCCCTTACACACACACCTTACACACAACACCCCCTTACACACAACAACCCCTTACACACAACAACCCCTTACACACAACAACCCCTTACACACAACAACCCCTTACACACAACAACCCCTTACACTCACAACCCCTTACACACAACCTTACACACAACACCCTTACACACACAACCCCTTACACAACAACCCCTTACACACAACAACCCCCTTACACACAACAACCCCTTACACACAACAACCCCTTACACACAACAACCCCTTACACACAACAACCCCTTACACACAACACACCCTTACACTCACAACCCCTTACACACAACAACCCTTTACACACAACAAGCCTTTACACACAACACCCCCTTACACACAACAACCCCTTACACACAACAACCCCTTACACACAATTAACAACCCCATACACACAACAACCCCCTTACACACAACAACCCCCTTACACACAACAACCCCTTACACACAACAACCCCTTACACACAACAACCCCTTACACACAACAACCCCTTACACATAACAACCCCCTTACACACAACAACCCCTTACACACAACAACCCCTTACACACAACCCCTTACACACAACAACCCCTTACACACAACAACCCCTTACACACAACAACCCCTTACACAACAACCCCTTACAACACAACAACCCTTACACACAACAACCCCTTACGCACAACAACCCCTTACACACAACAACCCCTTACACACAACAACCCCTTACACACAACAACCCCTTACACACAACAACCCCTTACACACAACAACCCCCTTACACACAACAACCCCTTACACACACAACCCCTTACACACAACAACCCCTTACACACCACAACCCCCTTACACACCACAACCCCCTTACTCACAACAACCCCTTACACACAACAACCCCTTACACACAACAACCCCTTACACACAACAACCCCTTACACACAACAACCCCCTTACACACCACAACCCCCTTACTCACAACAACCCCTTACACACAACAACCCCTTACACACAACAACCCTTAACACAACAACCCCTTACACACAACAACCCCTTACACACAACAACCCCTTACACTCAACAACCCCTTACACACAACAACCCTTTACACACAACAAGCCTTTACACACAACAACCCCTTACACACAACAACCCCTTACACACAACAACCCTTACACACAATGTAACAACCCCATACACACAACAACCCCTTACACACAACAACCCCTTACACACAACAACCCCTTACACACAACAACCCCTTACACCACAACACCCCTTACACACAACAACCCCTTACAACAACAACCCTTACACACAACAACCCCTTACACACAACAACCCCTTACACACAACAACCCCTTACACACAACAACCCCTTACACACAACAACCCCTTACGCACAACAACCCTTACACACAACAACCCTTACACACAACAACCCCCTTACACACAACAACCCCTTACACACAACAACCCCTTACACACCACAACCCCCTTACACACAACACCCTTACACACAACAACCCCTTCCTACACACACCCCTTACACACAACAACCCCTTACACAAGTATGTTACACGCCAGTCCACCCCATTTACTACCACACGCCAGTCCACCACATTTCCTACCACACCCCAGTCCACCCCATACACCCCGTCTCCTACCACACCTCACCCACACCCAGTCAACGCTCCCGCCACGCCTGCCCCCCCGGTTGGAGCCCTCACGCCAACACTGGTGGGAGTGGGAGTCTTGGTGGTGATAGTGATGGTGGTGACGCTGTTTGTGTGGAGGAGGCGTCGAAAAAGTCAGGAGAACACAACAGCATCCGGTGAGTGAGTGAGTGAGTGTGTGTGTGTGAGTGTGTGTGGTGAGTGTGTGTGTGTGTGTGTGTGTGTGTGTGTGTGTGTGTGTGTGTGTGTGTGTGTGTGTGCGTGTGTGTGTGTGTGTGTGGTGTGTGTGTGTGTGTGTGTGTGTGGTGAGTGTATCACTATAAATCCTTGCAAATTTCAACTTCCCGTTCCGATCTGCCCGAGTCCGCCGCACAAATCTCTTCCACACATTTAACATTGTCGTATCAGTCGGAAACGTGTGCAAAATTTTCTGGAAAGGCACAGCTGTCTTGCTGCACCCATGAAGGATGCATGCATGTGGCATATCGCAAAAAGAATCTATCAGAAACACCCAAAAATCTTCAAGTACTATATTTATCTCTTGTGTTTACGTGCTTCTGATCAGCGCGGGAAGAGGAGGCTTCCACTTCTGACGTCACCGAGCCGTGCTGTGTCGTCTGCAAGCCTTGAGGAGCGTTTTGAGAGCTCGGGAAATTTGCAGATTTTTATTGCGGATTATTTAAACACGGCTGACTGGATGCAAAAAGTGACAACATATTGTTGATATACTTGCTAATGGCTATACTTTGATTGCATTAAATCAGGAATGATGAAATGGTCTGAACGATTACTTTAAAGTAATCGTCCAGACCATTTCATCAATCCTGATTTGATGTAGTTAGAATATAGCCATTATCAAGTGTATCAACAATATGTGGTCACTTTTTGCATCCAGTCAGCTGTTTTTTAATAATCCGCAATAAAAATTTGTAAATTCCCCGAGCTTCGAAAACGCTACTGGCAACTGGCAGACGACGGCACCATGGCTCGGTGACGTCAGCCCAGGAGCTTCCTCCTTCCCGCGCTCATAGAAATACACGTAAACCTAGGCAATAAACATAGTACTTGAAGAATTTTGTGTGTTTCTGATATTTTTTTTTTGCGATATAGTATACACATGCATCCTTGATGGGTGCAGCAAGAAAGCTGTGCCTCTCCAGAGAAGTTTGCACACGTATCAGACCAATAGGCGAGAAATTGTAAAAAATGTTGGTACGTCGGACGAGGTTGGTGCATTTCGGTGAAGGTAGGGAAACGGGTGTGGGTGTTGGTGGTTGGGGAAGGGGGAGGGTGTTAGTGGTGGGGGAAGTAGGTGGGTGATGGTGGTGGGGGAAGGGGATGGTTGTTAGTGGTGGGGGAAGGGGGTGGGTGTTAGTGGTGGGGGAAGTGGGTGGATGTTGGTGGTAGAGGAAGTGGGTGGGTGTTGGTGGTGGGGGAAGGGGGTGGGTGTTGGTGGTGGGGGAAGTGGGTGGGTGAAGGGGGTGGGTGTTGGTGGTGGGGAAGTGGGTGGATGTTGGTGGTGGGGAAAGTGGGTGGATGTTGGTGGTTGGGGAAGGGGGAGGGTGTTAGTGGTGGGGAAGTAGGTGGGTGTTGGTGGTGGGGGAAGGGGATGGTTGTTAGTGGTGGGGGGAAATGGATGGATGTTGGTGGTGGAGGAAGTGGGTGGGTGTTGGTGGTGGGGGAAGGGGGTGGGTGTTGGTGGTGGGGGAAGGGGATGGTTGTTAGTGGTGGGGGAAGTGGGTGGATGTTGGTGGTGGAGGAAGTGGGTGGGTGTTGGTGGTGGGGGAAGGGGGTGGGGGAAGTGGGTGGATGTTGGTGGTGGGGAAAGTGGGTGGATGTTGGTGGTTGGGGAAAGGGGAGGGTGTTAGTGGTGGGGGAAGTAGATGGGTGTTGGTGGTGGGGGAAGGGGATGGTTGTTAGTGGTGGGGGAAGGGGGTGGGTGTTAGTGGTGGGGGAAGTGGGTGGATGTTGGTGGTGGAGGAAGTGGGTGGGTGTTGGTGGTGGGAGAAGGGGATGGGTGTTCGGTGGTGGGCAGGGCTTGGAAACGGTTTAAGGGAACGAAAACGAAAACCGAAACGAACGAAATTATGCTCGGAACAAAAACGGAAACGAAAACGTTATCATATTTACTGTTCCTGAGCAAAAACGCTATTTTGAAATCCCTGTAACCGGTTAATAACGTTATTTTTTCGTTCCATGCCATATTTGGTCACTAATCCATTTTCACTTCCAGTAGCCAAATGATTTAAGTAAATGCATCTGTATTACATACATACATCAATTAAGTCTACTGTATTTGTTCACTTGGCAATTGACGATGTGGTTTTGTTTCAAATAGTATCATATGCACCACTTTTCATTTAATTTGTGAAGAATAACTATTTTTTACCTTATATAATTATGAATTTGTTTTCGTGATATGCATCACGTTCCCTTATTTTATTACACCTTCCAATCGTGCAATCGTTAAACTATTATACTGCAGTTTGGTTTAAGAATATGCTTAGATTAATATCCAGCATTCGAAAAGGGATTATATATCGTGAGTAGTACTATGTGCTTAAATTTTTAACTGTGTTCATAGCCCAATGCTTGGTGCGCCGAAAATACGAATTAATATAGTTTTACCATTATATAATAGATAATTTGGGATTCAAATCTTTACGACGACTGAGATTGCATACTCCTACACTACGCTTCCTGTATTGTATATGTAAATGTTTTGCCTTATTTAAGTCGTATAATAATATAGTTCTTACGACATCTAAGGGTTTGATTTTGTTGGATACTATGCACCATGAAATGTATGGCTTTATTACCATCTATAAAAATGTAGTCATGTATAGGTATTATTATTTATTAGAGCTAATAGCATATTCATTACATGGTTTGAGAATAACGTTCTAACCAGTTTTCATTTCGTTCTAACCGGTTCAGGAACGTTATGTTTGGAGGAGGAACGAAAAACGAAACGTTAATAATACTGTTTCTGATCGGCACGAACCGTTTGATAAATTATTTCATTTTCAAGCCCTGGTGGTGGGGGAAGGGGGTGGTTGTTGGTGGTGGGGGAAGGGGGTGGATGTTGGTGGTGGGGGAAGGGGATGGATGCTGGAGATGGGGGAAGGGGATGGTTGTTGAAAGTGGAGATGTGGGTGGGAACGGGGGTGGATGTTAGGGGATGTGGGTAGGGGAAGGGGATGGGTGTTGGAAGCGGGGATGTGGGTGGGAACCAAGGAAGCTAGAGTACAAGGAAATCTGACTCCACAGTAAAGTTTGAAACCCGTACGGTGCTGCCATCTATGTCGAACACAGGGTGTCTCTCTAGCTTCCTTGGTGGCGATGGTGGTGGCACTTGCCTCGCCGCAACCCAAAACCCTTGTGTTGCCTCAGAAAAATATTCATATTTCTTGGCTTTACTCATCTCTTACACAAGATAGGCCTATTTTGTTTGCATCAGTGAATCAGGCAGTGATTGTTCAACAACAACATACCATTCATAACTCAATAGGGTAAAAAATAAAGTCATGACTGACTATCACAGGAGTAGGCGAATTTTTAGGTTTTCAGTGCATTGAAATGTTGTACTCCTACCCGATATTACCAAGCTACCAGATAATATTTATGAAAGCTTACGGCAAGGTACCGTGGAAGATTTTTTTTTTTCAAATCAGTTGTGCAATAGTCCATTTTAGTGAGTTATGAGTCTATACAATTCATTTTTATATGACACTAGCAGAAACACCCGTCGTTGACTGGGTTGAAAAGAGGTGACAAAATTGTTCTATAAATATTCCAAGTTATTCACTTCGACTGTTTTGAACATATATAACAAATGTATTCTAAATTTCATCTAGATGGTAGAGCTGTTCCCTTCTGGCCAATGTATACGAATTGACTTAACTTTTTTGTATATTCTGCATTTTAATGCGCCCATTTTAAGGGGGGGGGGCTAATTTTGAGAATTGGGACTATTACCATTGTCTTTCTCGGGAAATTCTACATATGAATAATTTTTTTGTTTTTATGTATATTCTATTGCCTTTCTTCCTATAGAGCAGTGGTTCCCAACCTTTTTGGGGCCGTTACCCAAAATGCACATTTTTCCCAGGCCCATTACCCCTAGGCTAGGTAGGCTCTAAACTTATGTTTGCACGGGTTGGTTTTTCACTTGTAACATCTCAGGACTGACGTAGGTGCGAGCGCCGTAGGTGCGAAGCCCTTCAAGGCGTGGGGTCTGGGGCCCACTCAAGGGCCCCAGAAAATGTTTTAAGGTTTTTTGCATGCTTTTCCTGCAATCTGACGTATATTTGGGAGCAAATTCTCATTCACAAACCGATTAATTTTATATGGATATATACATTTTAAACCACCGTCTCGCACCTACACCCATAGGCGTATGGGGACTCGTTGGTTTGGGGGGGCAGAGTTGTTGATTTGCCCGAAATTTCACACAAGTAAAAACACTCTTTCTACGGAAACCCTGCATGAATGCAAGGGGGGAAAATTAATTAAACGTTCTTAATTGTCAGTGATTCTAACCTCATAAAGTGACATATTGTGCAAACGATTTGCAACATTTTCACTCGAAAGTTCTGACAAAATAGTGTTTTCTATACCATTTCTGTAGTGAACATGGGGTTGTAATGTAAAGAATAAAAAAGATGCGAGGGAAGCGACCACAAAAAAATTGAAATTTTCATGTTTTAAGAGGATATTAGGCCAATGTAACTCGAAACCGAAGAATTTTATGCTCCACATTCCCAAAACTACACCCTATCCAAAGCAGAGGGACTACAATACCTGCCTGGATAAATTGCCCGAATTTTTCGGATTTTTGGCCGTGGGACCCATGGTCTAACCTTCTTTGTGGGCACATCGTAAAAAGTTTTTCAGGTTTTCGGCATAAAGGTGTACAACTGCACATATGCCACACACTAGGTGACACCAGATTAGTTCACGCATAAATTAACTTTCAATTTATTTATGTCATCTACACATTCACACGATCTGCTCATATACTTTTCATAACATTAAAAAATACTTTAAGTTCAGTTGCCTCTATTACCCCTGAGATACCAGGGGTATCTCATTACCCCTGAGATGGGTGGGCTGAGATAAAGCCAAAAAAAAAAAAAAAAAAAAGGGGGGGGGGGGGGGGGGGGGTGTTTAAGCCAAGGTATGGCGAGTGCCATACCTTGCCATACCCAAACGACGCCACTGCACAGGAGTGACAAGACCCACTTCGCCCGGAATCGCCACCTTACGAACTTGTAGAGGAGAACGTCGATTGCCTAGAGAAATGGTTCTTGAAGCACTTCGGGCGCACTATATTTGCCATGGGACGCACGCCGCTACCAGAGATGAGCGGTCCGCCTCACCATGTCCACCTACGGCCCAACACACGCCCCCACGCAGTCCACGTCCCAGCCACAGTCCCGCTCCACTTCTTTGACGAGGTACGACGACAGCTGGACGACGATGTTGACAAGGGCATCATCGAGGCGGTGCCCGCAGGCGAGCCTACCGAGTGGTGCTCCAGCATGGTGGTAGAGCCAAAAAAGGACGGAAGGCCCCGTCGCACGGTCGACTTTCAGCGTCTCAACCGTGCGAGCCTCAGAGAGACACACCACACCAGGCCGCCCTTCGACCTCGTCTCTAGCGTGCCAAAACATGCATTTAAGACCGTGGCAGATGCATACTCGGGCTACCACCAGGTCCCCCTTGACGAGGAGAGCCGCAAGCTCACAACATTCATCACCCCCTAGGGGCGCTACCGGTACCGCCGCACCCCCATGGGCCACTGCGCTTCGCAGGACGCTTTTACAAAGCGTTTTGACGACACCATCACCGACGTGTCCAGGAAGCTCAAGTGCGTGGACGACACTCTACTCCACGACAGCAGCGTCAGCGACGCCTTCTGGCACACGTACGACTTCCTCCAGAGGTGCATGGAGAGCGGTGTCACCCTGCGACCTGCCATGTTCCGCTTTTGCAGGAGGAGCGTCGCCTTTGCCGGCTACCTCCTGGGCTGGGAAGGGTACCAGCCAAGCTGCGACCTCGTCAACAGCATAACCGACTTCAAGATGCCCGCCCAGCCCACCCTGACTGACGTGCGGTAATGGTTCGGCCTCGTCAACCAGGTCGCACCCTTCCTGGCGGTCGCCCCTGTCATGGAACCCTTCAGGGAACTACTCAAGAAGCCGGGTGGGAAGGCAGTGTACTGGGACAAGCAGTTGGAGGCGCTCTTCACCTCCGCAAAAAACACTATTGGGCGATTGGCGGACGAGGGACTGCGCTTCTATGATGTATCGCGCCCTACGGCAGTCCTCACTGACTGCAGCCGCCAGGGTATTGGCTTCCTTATCTTTCAGCAGTACTGCGAGTGTGTCTCCGAGAAGTCGCCGCTATGCTGCCCTGGCGGGTGGAAGCTTGTGCTCTGTGGCAGCCGACATCTCACAGCGGCCGAGAGGAATTACAGCACCCTCGAAGGGGAAGCGCTCGCCATCGCCTGGTGCCTGAAGAAGGCACGCCTCTTCCTCATTGGCTGCAAAAACCTCACGCTCGTAACAGACCACAAGGCCCTCACAAGGATTTTCGGAGACAAAGAACTCAAGGACATAGCCAACTCAATAGCTCCTCAACCTGAAAGAGAAGACGCTGATGTTCACCTTCCGCATCAAGTTTTTTTTTTTTTTTTTTTACATCACAAAGAACTGGCCAAGGGCACAACAAAAATGGGTAACACAAAGCCCGCTTAGTTGCCAGTCCCTATAAAGAAGACAGTAAGAGAATACAATAAAAAAGAGGGGTGAGCCAATTTAGTTCGGGAGGTGTCTTGTTACTCTTCCCTTTTTGAAAAGATTTAAGTCGTAGGAAAGTGGAAAAATAGAAACAGGAAGAGAGTTCCAGAGTTTATCAGTGAAAGGGATGAAAGAGTAAAGATACTGATTAACTCTTGCATTAGGAAGATGGACAGAATAGGGATGAGAATGAGTAGAAAGTCTTGTGCAGCGAGGTCGCGGGAGGGGGGGAGGCATGCAGTTAGCAAGTTTAGAAGAGCAGTGAGCATGAAAATAACGGTAGAAGAGAGCAAGAGAAGCAACATTTCGGCGGTGATTTAAAGATTGAAGACAGTCAGTCAGAGGAGAGGAGTTGATGAGACGAAAAGCTTTTGACTCAACCCTGTTTAGGAGAGCTGTATGAGTGGATCCTCCCCAAACATGTGAGACATACTCCATACATGGGCGGATAAGGCCCCTGTAGAGAGCAAGCAATTGGGAGGGAGAAAAAAAAGGACGCAGACGCCACAGGACACCTAACTTCTTAGAAGCTGTTTTAGCAAGAGATGAGATGTGAGATTTCCAGTTCATATTTTTAGTAAAGGATAGTCCTAGAATGTTCATTGTAGAAGAAGGAGACAGTTGAGTGTCATTGAAGAAGAGGGGATAGTTATCTGGTAGATTTTGTCGAGTAGATAGGTGAAGAAATTGGGTTTTTGAGGCATTGAACAAAACAAGGTTTGCTTTTCCCCAATCAGAAATTATAGAAAGATCAGAAGTTAGGCGCTCGGTGGCATCTCTCCGTGAATCACTTAGTTCCTGTTGAGTTGGACGTCTAATAAACAACGTCGAAAAATGCAGGGTAGAATCATCAGCGTAGGAGTGGATAGGGCTTTGAGTTAGACTTAGAAGATCATTAATGAATAATAGAAAGAGAGTGGGTGATAGGACAGAACCCTGGGGAACACAACTATTGATAGATTTGGGAGAAGAACAATGTCCGTCTACAGTAGCTGCAATAGAACGGTTTGAAAGGAAACTTAAGAAACTATTATAACCTCCATGGTCTACATCTATTTTCCCAGCTTTCTTCGTTTTGGTTCTTTCTTAGCTGAAAGAAATATTACCCAGCCTTGAACTTCAGCCATACATGGATGTTTTTCTACTTCTTTTCTTGAATCAGAGTTGCATTCTGCCACAGCACCCACAAACACAGTCATCGTACTCGTATAGGTGCCTTGCACGTGACGTCACAGCCCTCGCTGAGCATGCGAAAAACGCGGGAAATGCGAGCTGGAGGACCAACAAACTCCACTTGCCGCCCGTGTTTGCCAGCTTATGGTAATTTTCCCCTACTAAATATATGTTTATCAGTATAAAAGGTATACTGTTATCTTCGGAAATGTTTGTTCTATAATATTATCAAATAAAAAACCGTAAAACACACTAAAGAAAGGCCATTATGAGACTCAAGAAATATGCATGAACTTAATATTCACTAGCGCCAGCTCCCATTTAATATTTTGCGGGAAAACTTTTTACATGGAGAATATCAATAGAAGCGGAATTTCATTAGCTTTCCATTGATATATTTCGTTTTCTGATAAATGAATTAGAACCATGCATAAATTAGCGTTAACTAAATAAATAGCATCATGAAATCGGGTAATTTTTCACGATTCATGAGGTTATTTATTTAGTTGACGCTAATTTATGTTTGTCGAGTAATTTTCCCCTACTAAATATATGTTTATCAATATAAAAGTTATACTGTTATCTTCGGAAATGTTTGTTCTATAATATTATCAAATAAAAAACCGTAAAACAAACTAAAGAAAGGCCATTATGAGACTCTCAAGAAATATGCATGAACTTAATATTCACTAGCGCCAGCTCCCATTTAATATTTTGCGGAAAACTTTTTACATGGAGAATATCAATAGAAGCGGAATTTCATTAGCTTTCTATTGATATGTTTCGTTTTCTGATAAATGAATTAGAACCATGCATAAATTAGCGTTAACTAAATAAATAGCATCATGAAATCGGGTAATTTTTCCCGATTCATGAAGTTATTTATTTAGTTGACGCTAATTTATGCATGGTTCTAATTCATTTATCAGAAAACGAAATATATCAATGGAAAGCTAATGAAATTCCGCTTCTATTGATATTCTCCATGTAAAAACGTTTCTCGCAAAGTATTAAATGGGGAAGATTTTAATAGAATATTAAGTTCATGCATATTTCTTGAGTCTCAGAATGGCATTTCTTTAGTGTGTTTTACGGTTTTTTACTTGATAATATTATAGAACAAACATTTCCGAAGATGACAGTATACCTTTTATACTGATAAACATATTTAGTAGGGGAAAATTACCATAAGCTGGCAAACACGGGCGGCAAGTGGAGTTTGTTGGTCCTCCAGCTCGCTCCGACGGGCGGCATTTGTCTTGAAACCGCTAGATCGTGACGTCAGTGCAAGGCACCTATTGTTGACACT
>JACEEZ010016272.1:22500-82500 GCA_016584305.1 Chionoecetes opilio | reverse complement strand
CATGTGGCATATCACAAAAAAAATCGATCAGAAACACCCAAAAATCTTCAAGTACTAAATTTATCTCTTGTGTTAACGTGCTTCTGTTCAGCGCGCTTCCTTTTGTGACGTCACCGAGCCGTGGCGCATCGTCTGCTTGTCGTGAGGGGCGTTTTGGAAGCTCGGGGAATTTGCAGATTTTGATTGCGGATTATTTAAAAATGGCTGACTGGATGCAAAAAGTGACGACATATTGTTGATATACTCGTTAATGGCTATAATTTGATTGCATTAAATCAGGAATGATGAAATGGTCTGGACGATTACTTTAAGGATATAGATACTACCATAGATAATAGTGAAGTCGCCACCTGCAGTGAAGTCGCCAGGCGCCAAATATTACGACGAATTATAGCATCACTACTGATTTTGATGTGCCACTGAAGATGTTACACAGTAGTTTATATCATGACTGTATAATCTACTCTGTTTCAGCGTTGTTTTATGCTTTGTATCTGCAAGTATAACTGTTGCGCATTTTGCTTCTCACGTTTTTCTTCGCGCGATGACAGACAGTAAACAGTAGCCTTTCGGGCGGCAGGACAGAGACTTGCCAGATCTTTCAAACTTGAATAGAATTTATTTTCACGTTGGCAGAGGAATTTTTATATATCCAAGCATCTTCCGCAGCTAATATATATAGACTTGTTTTACTTTACCTCTAATTTCCCTGAATTCCCCAGAGTGGCGACTCAACTGTTGGGTTAAAATACTAGCTGGTGACTTTACTGTAGTAGGTATAGTGAGGTCGCCACTCGGTTTTATTTTTGTAATTTGTTCATTTATAGCCCTAATATGACACAGATGAAGACACAAAATGACACAGACTTTCCAGATAGACCCTTCTAACTTTCCTGAAATCATGGATGTACAAATGTAAGTATTAACGCCACCACACGTCTGTAAATAACAAAGAAACGTAGAACTGGCGACTTCACTGTTATCTACGGTACATAACGCCAGAATTTTTATTTCCTAATTTCTTTTGTGGACCTCGGAGATTGTTCATATAAGAGTGGTTGTTCATAAAATTCTTATGTACATATTCTTATAATTCATTTAAAGTTGGTTTCGTGCCTTATAATGAGGTAACAACATATTTTGTGAAGTTTTGTTGATGTGGCCATATACGTCAAGGGATGAATATTTATCGGGTTTTACATGTGTATAAATATTTCTTGATCCATAGTTTTATTTAAATACTCCCAGTGCTCACCAGCAAAGGTATTACAAGAAAAAGAAGCCCAGAGTCTCCCCAGACCAAGACCCAGACCGTATTCTGTATTTTTTAACAGCAGATAAATCTGCTAATGGGGAGTTTTCTAATAAGCTCACGCTCAAGCCTGTTTCTCGCGCTCTCATATCCTCTGCCCTTTGAGCCTGAATGATCTATCATTTACCGTAAATTCCCTGTACTTTTTCGGGACATATCAGAATTACCCTTCAATACAACAACTGAAACAGTTCTTAATAAAAAATGTAGTTTATCATTTTATTTGTCTGCAGTGGATGAAAGTATTGGCAAAAGAATTGAATATTTGAAAACTCAATCTTTAAAAATCGTCTTTTCATGAAAACACGCAAGTTCAAGCAGAATGAGGCTTCAGGAAATATCTACTTGTAGGTAAGCATTCACTGAGTACCTGTTTTAGGTGTATATGTCTCTCTTACGACGAACATTTAACCAAGAAGTCATTTAAAGTGCTTGGCAACTCAACGACAGTCCTGTATGCAAGACAGTAGAAATGTTTGTTTACTAAATAGCTCCGCCGCTACGTACCTCCACTTCAATCCCCTTCTCTCTGAATCAATCAATCAACCCTTAATTCCCTCTGAATACCCTATAGTCCTCTGCTTTATCCTATGTCAACATGTTTATCTGTTAGAGGAAGAGGACTAAATCAGTAAGTGCGAAACAGGGAGTCTTAATTTAAAGACAATGAGTTCGGTAGAGGGAGAATTTACGTTTAGAGAAACATATGGGTTGTTTTCTGGAGGACAAACAAGGCAATAAGAGGAAACAAAATCGTAATTCGAAATCAGGATATGGGGGTAAATAAGAAAGTGTTTTCGGAGGCAGCATAACTTGAAGCTCAGAACACGAAATAAGGAGACGAGTCTCCGGTATGTGGGAGCGGATGCCACGAATATTCCAGTAGAGGACAGACAGTGTGAAGAGATCAGCGGGTGATGATAGTTAGGATGACAGCCTCTGGGGTTGAGGGGTTAGGAGTATCAGGGATGTGAGCCGTGAGGTATAAGGGATCGGCGGTGCTGAGTGTGTGATGACAACAGGAAAGTGAGCTATAGCAGATCCTGCCGGCGGGATGGTTCCTGTGGAGATGCTGAACGCCACACTGTGTTTTGGTTATATTTTCGTCGTAAGAGAGACATATACACCTAAAACAGGTACTCAGTGAATGCTTACCTACAAGTAAATATTTCCTGAAGCCTCATTCTGCTTGAACTTGCGTGTTTTCATGAAAAGACGATTTTTAAAGATTGAGTTTTCAAATATTCAATTCTTTTGCCAATATTTTCATCCACTGCAGACAAATAAAATGATAAACTTTTTTTTTTATTAAGAACTGTTTCAGTTGTTGTATTAAAGGGTAATTCTGATATGTCCCGAAAAAGTACAGGGAATTTACGGTAAATGATAGATCATTCAGGCTCAAAGGGCAGAGGATATGAGATGCGCGAGAGACATCTGGCGGCTTAGCTTTGAAAACTCCCCATTTGACTTTACAGCTATATCTATGACTTTACGATGGTGTAAGTTCATATAAGGAATAACATTAATAGAGTTCCTTAGTCGTGCTGATCGTTATTTACCCTATACATAACAGATTCTTGCAATGGTTATAATGGTTGATAATTGTGAAATATAAGCAGTTTTACGCGTATAATCTGTAAATAAAAATACATTAGACATATATTAATTCTTATTTGTTTCTCAGATAGTGAATAGTTCCTGCATACATGAGTTAAGAGACGAAACATAACCTTCTGTGCCCAATTTGTTTCCTTGCGCCTGTAGTCTCTGTCGATGGGAACCGTAATCTCTTTGACGAACATCTTGATTTGTTGTTTTCATATCTTTGCTGGTGACCACTGGGAGTATTCAAATAACACTATAGATCAAGAAATATACATACACATGTGTAAAACCGATATATACTCATCCCTTGACGTATATGACCACATCAACAAAACTTCACAAAATATGTTGTTATAGGCTATAACAGGCGTGGTTGTCTTCTTCAGGAAGGTGTAGAATAGGCGGATGACAGAGTGTTGTGGGGAGGGATGGACGCCAGCAGAGTGGGCAGGGCAAATTTGCCCTGGCAATACTCTGTCATCCGCCTATTCTACACCTTCCTGAAGAAGACAGCCGCCTGTTGTAGCCTCACAGGACCTCTCCAGGGCTCACAGGGTTGCTTAAATTAGGGTGTGACGTTCAGGGCGAGGAGTTAAGAGTGGGGAGCAACACGATGGGAGTGGAAGCCTACCTAAAACAGCAGCAGCAAGTGTTCAATGGTCTCCGGGAGGGTCCTGCACCAAGGGGAGTGATCGAGGGTCAGGGGACCAGGGGACCCACCGAGAGGGGGAATCTGCCGGGGCATTTACCCCGGGGTCCATGGGGTATATAATAATAATAGAAGCAGGTAGACCTAAACGCAAAAGAAGATTTCATGATGAAGGTGATGGCACAGCAAATACAGATTTATCAGAACAAAATGAAGCAGATGAGTCACCTTAAGAAGCATTTTTTCAGAAAGTCTGTGTTTTATGTATTATTGGATAATCTCCATCTGAAAAAAACACTAATTTTAGGCAAAGAAAAACTAGTCAGTGTCTCAGAAAATGACTGCGCAGTCCTCGTCAATTTTTACCATGAAAAATAAATAGAGTTTATTGGCGCATTTGCCCATAATCACTTAATAGTCAGGAGGCTGAAGTTAGAAAAGTGCAACACCCTGCTGATTGCATGTTAGAATAGTCCAACAAGTCTGAATGGAGTGTCCAGACATACAGAAATGTGAATCAACTTGTTGGACATTCCCGATATGGATAGTATGGCCGCCATGACAGTTTTCAAAATGGCCGTCACGATCGAAACTTTTCTTCATATCTCAGCTTGTAATTGGGATAAACTTACAAAGTTAGAGTCAATCCCTATGTTTTTTATCATGTCTGAGTTGATTCTGGCATTAAAATGAACCCTAGTGCTCAAATTCTTAAAAAAAAGAAAGATTTTTACTGAAATTTCTTGACGCGATACATTAATTTTTAGAATGCAGCTTATTCAACAATTCACTGTTTTAAATGGTTCTAAAATTACACTAATCAGGTATTTCTTTTGTCTCCTAGGCATGAAAAATTAAGGCTGCGGGCAGAATCTCCTCAGCAGCCTCCAGGGGCCGAGAAGAAGAAGACGATATGGACTGGGATAAATGCTTCATTTGCCAGGACAGCTCGAAAACAAGCAAATCGGCGCCTCTGCGAAAGACTACAAGTGTTGGAGTGCGAACTGTAGCTGAGTGTTGCAAAGAAAGAGAGAAATATAATGACTAAATATGTTGATGCATTTCCAAGAATCCGAAAATATGTTGTATCAGAACACGTCCAGCAGATTCAATGGCACAGATCATGTTACAGTGATTTTACTCACCCAAAAACATTGGCAAAACTAAAGTCACGTATTCAGTCACAATCTGTCACTGACGAAGAACAGTTGCCAAGCACATCAACCTCCTCAGATACTCACCATGAGCCAAAGTCACTTAGATCTGCACACAGCGCTATGGATTGGTCCAAATGTGCTTTCTGTCAGACTGATGTTCCTGGCAAAGCTGGTATCCTTACAAACGTGGAATTTGAACACACATCCACCAAGATGCTTCGTTTGGCACAGTTTGACCCTACTATGCGTCGCAGATTTGCAGGTGTGTCAGACTTGATGGCTGCTTTTAAGCCATCTGAAGGAAAAAGCCAGTCTCCAGAAAACATCTGCTTCAGAAATGTGATGACTGAACTGGAGAAGGAGATGGAGAAAGGACACATGTTCATATTAAAGACTGTGTGGGATCACTACAGCAAGTTACTGTTTCAAGATTTTGGTATAGATGCTGGAATATACAAAAGCTACAATTTCAAGCAGAGGGTGGAGCTC
The DNA here is from genome assembly GCA_016584305.1 of Chionoecetes opilio. Classification (NCBI taxonomy): domain Eukaryota; kingdom Metazoa; phylum Arthropoda; class Malacostraca; order Decapoda; family Majidae; genus Chionoecetes; species Chionoecetes opilio. Next base: position 77,285 of record JACEEZ010016272.1, on the reverse strand, counting down.
TATTTTGGCAGTGATAAAGTTACATTTGTACAGCCGTTGGATGTAACGAAGCTCCTTATGATTGTGCCTTCTGTTTTCTCTGACGTTGCCATGAGGACTGTTGAATGATTTGTCTGAAGAAGAAGAAAGTTCTGAAGAAGATGACACCAGACAATACAGTCTGACTCATCATGAGGATGAGATTTTCAGTTGGATATTCAGAGTGGCTGTGAAGATACACAGCGATCTTAAGCACACTCCGGGACATGCCATAATAGGTGGACTTACAACAGACAATGCTGAGAAAATTGTTCCTGAGAGTTTGTACATGCTGATAAACCTCCTTTGTGGTGGTGAAAACACTGAGAAGATGGATGGTGATGACAAGGACGAGGCAGAGATAAAAAACAAGGTTCTCAGTATCTGCCAAGACATTGTATTTGTGGCATCAAGGGGCAGAAAAATGACTCCCAAGCACCTTGGCCTTGGCCTTGCTCAGCACCAGGCTACACGTTCAAAGGACCTGGTCAATCTTTTTCATGCAGCTGCGCACACAGCAGGGTATGAGACAATCCGTCGCGTGGACACAGCTATCGCAAATGAGGTCATTCAACGTTTCCAAGAGAGTGGAAACATCATGATCCCCAGAAACTTCCTCAACATCCCACCTACCACTGGGTACTTGAGATACTCCAACGACAACATTGACATTATCGAGGAGACGTTGACCGGGTCTGGTACCTTTCACGCAAGCCAGTACGTGGCCCTTAGACGTAAAGGACAACAGGAGCTTCCAAGAGAGTGGAAACATCATGATCCCCAGAAACTTCCTCAACATCCCACCTACCACTGGGTACTTGAGATACTCCAACGACAACATTGACATTATCGAGGAGACGTTGACCGGGTCTGGCACTTTTCACGCAAGCCAGTACGTGGCCCTTAGACGTAAAGGACAACAGGAGCCGAAGATGGATATTCAGATAAAGACTAGCTGTTCCAAAGTTATTTATGCCCCACCTGAGATAACGGATCTCCAAGAGGCCAACATGACACCTTAAAGCCAGAACCAGTGCAGCAAACTTGGTACTTGCCTGATGACCAGAAAATTAAAAAGGCCAACACACTGGACCTTGCATGGATCTTGACCAGGCTCCATCAACAAAATGACCAGGTTGTTCCAGGCTGGAGTGGCTTCAACCAGAAAGTGTCCACCGCTGATCCACCAGTGACAGTAGTTGGGCTAATGCCAATCCTGAATGCCCCAGCCCATGACTTTGACACGCTATGGACTGTACTGCAGAACTGTCAGGCCATGACAAAGAAGATTGGGGAGAAGTACACCGTCATAACCTTTGATGAGCAGCTGTACTGCAAAGCAAAGATGCTCCAATGGGACAAGGACAGCTGCAAGGATACTGTCATCATGCTTGGAGGGTTCCATACCCAAATGAATTTTTCCAAAGTGCTGGGACAGTACATGGATTCCTCAGGCTTGGAAAACATCTGGATTGAAAGTGGAGTCCTTGGTGAAGGAGCATGTGAACAAGTGATGAAAGGGAAAGGATGGAACCGCGTCATTCGCATTCACAAGCTGACATTAGAAGCGCTTTGGTCAGTCCTGTGGGCATGCTTCACATCGTGGGCAGCCAGTAGACTGACTGCCTCGCCCTGCGTAGCATTGAGTCCCTGCCCTGGTGCCCCGCATGAAGGTTCGCGAGGACTGCACGCCTAAGGGCCACAGGTACGACCAGCCGCGGGTGTTTCTCGTCACAGGTGTACAGGACGATACTCCCTTGGCAGGAGAGGTGGCGCCGCATCTTGAAGTACTGGCGGAGGGCGAGCGGCTCCCAGTCCTTGCGCTCAGCCCAGCCGTCATTGGCTACGCATTCCCGCAAGAGCCGGTACTCCTCGTCCCGTGCGGCCTCTTCCCCCACTTGACGAAGGTCCACAACATGCCCCACCTCGTCCTCGGCTGCCGCGACCGTGGCTGCGGTCATGGCCGCGCATACCAGCTCTTCATCGTCTTCGTCCGATCCCTCTGGCCCATTTGACAGGATCGGGTAGCGCGACAAGGCGTCTGCCGCGCAGTTGGTGTCGCCCTTCAGGTACTTGATGCGGAAGGTGAACATCAGCGTCTTCTCTTTCAGGTTGAGGAGCCGGGGTTTGGCTATGTCCTTGAGTTCTTTGTCTCCGAAAATCCTTGTGGGGGCCTTGTGTTTTGTGACGAGGGTGAGGTTTTTGCAGCCAAGGAGGAAGAGGCGTGCCTTCTTCAGGTACCAGGCGATGGCGAGCGCTTCCCCTTCAAGGGTGCTGTAGTTCCTCTCGGCCGCTGTGAGATGTCGGCTGCCACAGAGCACAAGCTTCCACCCGCCAGGGCAGCATAGCGGCGACTTCTCGGAGACACACTCGCAGTACTGCTGCAAGATAAGGAAGCTAATACCCTGGCGGCTCTAGTAAGTGAGGACTGCCGTAAGGCGCGATACATCATAGAAGCGCAGTCCCTCGTCCGCCAATCGCCCAATAGTGTCTTTTGCGGAGGTGAAGAGCGCCTCCAACTGCTTGTCCCAGTACACTGCCTTCCCACCCGGCTTCTTGAGTAGTTCCCTGAAGGGCTCCATGACAGGGGCGACCGCCAAGAAGGGCGCGACCTGGTTGACGAGGCCGAACCATGACCGCACGTCAGTCAGGGTGGGCTGGGCGGGCATCTTGAAGTCGGTTATGCTGTTGACGAGGTCGCAGCTTGGCTGGTACCCTTCCCAGCCCAGGAGGTAGCCGGCAAAGGCGACGCTCCTCCTGCAGAAGCGGAACTTGTCAGGTCGCAGGGTAACAACGCTCTCCATGCACCTCTGGAGGAAGTCATACGTGTGCCAGAAGGCGTCGCTGACGCTGCTGTCGTGGAGTAGAGTGTCGTCCACGCACTTGAGCTTCCTGGGCACGTAGGTGATGGTGTCGTCAAAACGCTTTGTAAAAGCGTCCTGCGAAGCGCAGTGGCCCATGGGGGTGCGGCGGTACCGGTACCGCCCCCAGGGGGCGATGAATGTTGTGAGCTTGCGGCTCTCCTCGTCGAGGGGGACCTGGTGGTAGCCCGAGTATGCATCTGCCACGGTCTTAAATGCATGTTTTGGCACGCTAGAGACGAGGTCGAAGGGCGGCCTGGTGTGGTGTGTCTCTCTGAGGCTCGCACGGTTAAGGCGCTGAAAGTCGACCGTGCGACGGGGCCTTCCGTCCTTTTTTGGCTCTACCACCATGCTGGAGCACCACTCGGTAGGCTCGCCTGCGGGCATCGCCTCGATGATGCCCTTGTCAACATCGTCGTCCAGCTGTCGTCGTATCTCGTCAAAAAAGTGGAGCGGGACTGTGGCTGGGACGTGGACTGCGTGGGGGCGTGTGTCGGGCCGTAGGTGTCACCTTCCAAGTGGTCTTGGTCTTATGTACACGCACAGAACTGTAAAACACTCAGTCAATTTTGTGGATGTAAACGACACACAAACGATTGACTCATATTGGAACAAACACAAGAGCTACATCAAGACCATGCATGGCTGCAAACGAAGCTTTTTAAATTTTTACCTTCAGGAATTCATGTGGCATGATCGTTTTTCTGATAATCCTCTTCAAATTTTATGCCAACAAAATGCTGTTCAGTACTCTGTGTAATATATTATAGACGTATTTTGTGGCGGCTAATTTCGTGGATTATTATACTCTTTTAAGCTCCGCCCCTGGGCAGACATTCAGAAAGAGTTAAAGAGCACGGTGTTTAGCTTAACTAACTTCCTCTATTTGTACAACCCGGAAGTCGCGGGGATTCTGGTACGAGATATGGCAGTGGCGCTACGGTGTCACTATGGGTGATCTTTTCCGCTTGATAATCTCTCTATTCGTAACTGGTCTTCCTGCCATTTGGGGGAAGCAACCACCCCGGGAGGCGGGTCACAAACCCCGGCTAACACCCGATACCCATCACGGCTGGATGGACAAGGGCTTGGGGTTTTATTAAGGAAAAGGGAGCCATTATACCTTCAGTCTGATGCGTGGCGGTTAGTGGCAGCTACCCGCCGGGGTGGTGAGGCGAGGTGGTCTCGGTCAGGGTCTCGGTGAGGTGCCGCCATTCACCACTCGGCTCATCACCCCATAACAAACTCATATTAAACTCACCACGAGGGTAGGAAATAGTTTTATGGCCTAATTTAATTTGTATACTTGCCCTGTTCAGTTCTTGAGTCAGAAAACATCATATATACTCAATTTATGAGTATTTTTATGTATATTGCGTGCTCTACGCCACCCTTACCGTGGTCGCTATGTTTTGACAGCTTAATGTCTTTAAGTACGTCATCAATGTGCCTGCAGAATGCCAAAAGTTGCCCAGAACAGCTGTTGGAAGTCGCTAGGTCGTGCAGACCGGAAGTAAGCCTCTCTGAATGTAGCCCCTGCTTGCCATCACAAAATACGATTGTAGCGCTGCCAAAGCACTTTCTAGATGTTGCCGGGAGTAAAAGTGTCGTACACTTCATTGCCTCTTATCGAGGCTCAAGGAATATCGTTAAGGTTGAAATTGAGGAGTTTTCAAAGCTAACGCCGCCAGATATCTCTCGCGCTCTCACTTCCTCTGCCCTTTCAGCCTGAATGAGCTATCATTTACCGTAAATTCCCTGTACTTCTTCGGGACATATCAGAATTACCCTTCAATACAACAACTGAAACAGTTCTTAATAAAAAATGCAGTTTATCATTTTATTTTTCTGCACTTGATGAAAATATTGGCAAAACAATTGAATATTTGAAAACTTAATCTTTGAAAATCGTATTTTCATGAAAACACGCAAGTTCAAGCAGAATGAAGCTTCAGGAAATATCTACTTGTATGTAAGCATTCACTGAGTACCTGTTTTGGGTGTATGTCTCTCTTACGACGAAAATATAACCAAAACACAGTGTGGCGTTCAGCATCTCCACAGAAACCATCCCACGGTCAGGATTTGTTATCACTCACTTTCCTGTTGTCACCACACGGCGAGGGACACAGCTCAGCTCCACCAGCGCCGCCGCTCCCTTACCTCACGGCTCACATCTCTGATACTCCTAACCCCTCAACCCCAGAGGCTATCATCCTAACTATCATCATCCGCTTATCTCATCACACTCTCTATCCTCTACTGGAATATTCGCGGCATCCGCTCCCACATACCGTTTCCCACATACAGGAGACTTTCGTCTCCTTATTTCGTGCTCTGAGCTTCAAGTTATCTAGCTGCCTCCGAGAACACTTTCTTATTTACCCCCATATCCTGATTCCGAATTACGATTTTGTTTCCTATTCTTGCCTTGTTTGTCCTCCAGAAAACAACCCATATGTTTCTCCAAACGTCAATTCTCCTTCCTCTACCGAACTCCTTGTCTTTAAATTAAGACTCCCTGTTTCGCACTTACTGATTTAGTCTTCTTCCTCTAACAGATAAACCTGTTGACATAGGATAAACCAGAGGACATAGGGTATTCAGAGGGAAGGGTTGATTGATTGATTCAGAGGGAAGGGGATGGAGGTGGAGGGGGTAGAACGTGGCGGCGTAGCTCCCGCTTGTATTTAGTAAACAAACGTTTCAACTGTCTTGCATACCAATGTCGAGGAGCCAGCACAAAAGGTTTAAGTTCGTCGCAGCAACGACGATCCTAACGTACTCAGTTTCTAACAACGAGAACTATCTGAAGCCTCCCTTTGCGTTGAACTTCGTGTCGTGAAAGTACTAAGGATTGAGTATCACTATTCAAGGCGTTCATCAGCCAAACAAATGATAAAACAGTTTTTTAAAACTTCTCGATCGAATAACAATGTCAGAAACAGAATTCGTATATTTTCCGGGGAAGAATGGAGCCAGAGACATCTCCGGCGTTGTTTCCGTCAATTCAACCTACATATTGCTCGTGTTTTATTCGGAACATTGGTTTTGAGGCTATCGTTTTGTGATCAGCACAGTAAGATGAATAATAAAAAGGACCGCCTAATTTCTATAATATTTCGGGTATGAATGCATTTTGTTGGGCATTAAATGAGATGATATTAGTGATATGGAGGAATCCTGCGGCAAATAGCCTTCCGTTGCAGCCATGCTGTCTGAGCCGTGTATGTCTCAAACATCGTTTACAAGACCCTTTTTCTCAAGTGACAACGGACTGGTTTGCTGCGAAAACATATAATTGTAATGAGCAATATATCAGTAAACATTCAACAATATCACAAGTTAGTATATACACATTTCGCAGTTATTGGAGTCTTCTAATCCATGCTACCAAAACGCTTTGATTACCTGTGTTGTCGAATGATCAATCGTTGCTGCTACAAGCGTGCGTCATACATCGGCAATCTACTTATGAGTAAAAACCCGCATGAGATATACCCCATCTTAACTGTGCATTCTGAAACAGTCCACACCTGACTGATAGCTACCGGGACCCTATAACTTTCTAAGTAAGATATCTCGTCCCCTACAATATTCAACAGACATCAGTACTACACTCCCTTCATGTGTTGAAAGTTTCGATAGTCCACCTGACGAGAACAGCTAGTTCACTGAAGCTCTGCTGCTGCCTCCCAAGAGCCAGGCTTGTCATCGACGTAGATGCAAAAGTACATGACATGGTATTTCCATCTCTTTACTAATATACTAGTGTTTAATACATATCCATACGAAATTCATATCATATGTCTAGCTAAGTTCACCTATTAAGAGTAGTTTCTAGCTACAAGCAAATGAAGACATGTCATGCTGTACGTATCCAGAACACCCATAGTAAACGAATTTGCACTACGATTTGTGCCATAGATGTTGCACGTTTATACTGACTATAATCTACGATTTTCACGCGTGTGTTAGTCGTTGGACTACGACAGAAAAGGTCGATTTTGTTTCAGTTTTGTGCGTGACGGTAAGTAGCCTTCGGCGTCAGTGACCGATTGCCAAGACTTTCAAACTTGTGTAAGAATTTGTTTCAGTGCAAGACTTAAATCACATCTTCGCTAAATATCAGATGTACATAAGCTTAAACAGTAGTTAATTTCCTGAATCCCTCATTCTGCTTAATTTGCGTGTTTCATGAAAGACTATTTTTAAAGATTGAGTTTTCAAATATTCATTTTTTTTTGTCAATATTGTTCATAATGCCAAAATATACAGATGAAGAACAATACATTAATAAAGTTTAGGTTGAATTAGGTAGAAGGAAAAAACAGGAATTCGGAGGCTTAGCTGAAAGCAGAATGACGAAACCTGGCGCGTTAGTTTAATAATTTCACTTACTCCGACCTCAAAGGTTGAGGTACACATTTTGGAACAGGAGTTAAGGTAAATCAATTGGCAAAGCATAAAAAAATAAACATTGTGCCATAAATTAAGGGTATAAAATTTGCCAAAATTTGAAGAAATTTAAAAACTCTGACCTGAATGTTTACAGTTTTGCAACATGTCTTGAGCGTTTTTTTCGCAAGAACGTTTCGGGTCCACAATGAGGAGATTACGCAAAACATTGAACAATATAAAGTCAAAACACACAATATGAGTGTTTCTATCCAGAGTGTTGGAGGGCTTGATAACTGTGTGTCCAAAATGATCTTGTGTTGCTGGTTCATCGGGGCATTACTCCTAACGGGGCCAAACCCCCTACTGCTACAACCCGCTTATGGCTCAACCACACCATACTAGTCACTACAACCAATAATAACGAATAGTCCGACCTCCTAAAATAAGAACATAGTCTAATCCTCCTAAATTAAGAAACAGAGCATCTTCAGAGAAAGATTTACGAAAGCATCTCGAAACACAGAAGACTGCATGTGGAGACAAAAAAGGAAGTGACGGGTGGAAAGCGTGTAAAATGAAATGTTTTTTATACTTAGTTATTAAATATCATTAAATATAATCACTAAGTAGAGTGAGTAAGTAGGGTAGATAGCTATTGACCGTAGTACGTAAGTGCAGGCGCCAATATTACGAATATAGCATCACTACTGATTTTGATGTGCCACTGAAGATGTTACACAGTAGTTTATATCATGACTGTATAATCTACTCTGTTTCAGCGTTGTTTTATGCTTTGTATCTGCAAGTATAACTGTTGCGCATTTTGCTTCTCACGTTTTTCTTCGTGCGATGACAGACAGTAAACAGTAGCCTTTCGGGCGGCAGGACACAGACTTGCCAGATCTTTCAAACTTGTATAGAATTTATTTTCACGTTGGCAGAGGAATTTTTATATATCCAAGCATCTTCCGCAGCTAATATATATAGATTTGTTTTACTTTACCTCTAATTTCCCTGAATTCCCCAGTGGCGACTCAACTGTTGGGTTAAAATACTAGCTGGCGACTTTACTGTAGTAGGTATAGTGAGGTCGCCACTCGGTTTTATTTTTGTAATTTGTTCAATAATAGCCCTAATATGACACAGATGAAGACACAAAATGACACAGACTTTCCAGATAGACCTTTCTAACTTTCCTGAAATCATGGATGTACAAATGTAAGTATTAACGCCACCAGACGTCTGTAAATAACAAAGAAACGTTGAACTGGCGACTAAACTGTTATCTACGGTAGTGTAAAATGTCCCGGTAGACCGCACGCTATAGTAGCACCCAATCGTTTGTCGTTCACATCCACAAAATTGACTATGTGGTTTACAGTTCTGTGCGTGTACTTAAGTCCAAGACCACTTGGAAGGTGAAATCAGGTCAGGTCTTGACCCCACCTGAAGAACTGTCACCCTGTCAAACTCTGGGGTGACGGATCTTCAGGTGATCCCAACATTTTAGTAATGAGAAATCAATGTACAAGTTAAGAATATGGGTGAGGCTCTGGCATATTTCATTACTGTAATCTTGAAATGTCATTTCTATCACGAAAACCTCGCCTCCATCGCTGGGTTTGTTGTTCTGCCGTGATCGCCACTGGCAAACTCTGGCTAAGGAAATCAGTGCTCCACAGCTGATTACTGAGTCCATCACTAACTAGTACTACTACACTAACCTAACCTGGGCATTGTTACGTAACATAACTGGGTTATTAAGCCACTCTCACCCACATGAAGATCGGTCACTCACTCATATGACGATCGGCCACCCCACTCTCACCCACCCCAAGTGTAGCTGGGGTGGCGGATCTTCATGTGATCAAACAGTTTATGAAAAGGGAATGGAACACGGAAGAGAAAAGGGAACGGTTGAAAAAGGATATTGAATAAATAAAAATAAAGGGAGAGAGGAGAAAAGAGTAGTTAGAGAGAAAGGGAGAGGAGATAGAAGAGAAAGTAGGAGAAAAAAAAAAGAGGGAGAGCGAGATGAAAAAGAGGTGGAAGGAAAGGGAGAGGGCAGGAGGGCGGGCCTCAAATGCTACGTCCCAAGGGTGACTGGTGACAGCTAATGACTCCTGTCAGTGGGTAGTTGTCATATGTCGTCTGATCTCTAATATAGGGGCCTGAGGTGGCAGGAGGAACCCAGCAGGTGACTATTATAGTCTCCTGTACCTGTATATCAGAATGTCTACATATATGTATTTATTATGTCCATAATGACTTGCCAAGTGTTAATCACACAGAGCAACATACTAATTTGCCTCCAGGATTCTAATTTGTCAGACCTAGAATGTAATCATAAAATGCTTGGCATAGGGTAGTGAAATTTTGTGGCTAATAGATGTTTTAATTTACATTGACTGGGTATCTAATCCTAATAAATCAAAATATAGTTAAAGAATACTTCCATTATATACACAGTACGATTTAAGTCCTTTAATAGTAACTATAGGTAACCTTTAAACAGATGAAAATCAAATATAATATGTCTGCTAAATCTGAGTAAAGGTATGGTCCAGGTACAAGGTTAATTTCTCAACAAAATCTCCACCAACCCAAGTCGTGCTCGCAGGAGATTCGGCTCTCTGTACATATGGCATTAGCCCAACTCAAACACTGAAAGATAACAAGCAAAATATATATCTACTATAAAGCATAAGCCATTACATTTATTTTTGTTACTGATTGCGTACACGACTAGCAGTAAGGAGATGCACAGCAACGAAAAGTTGACAAGCTAGAGCTATTCCTGCGATTGTAACTGATCCTTTGGGGTACCAGATGCAGCCTTGTAATATTTGGTATAGTTCACAAGCAGAGACAATCAGAGAGAATGACATTAAAGCATGGTGTAGCGTGCTGTGGAGAGGTTGAGCGGCTGTGACCCCTCATCAGGCACCTCTGCTAGCTGGATAAGGGCCATTGCACCCATCCACTTTTCTTTGGTCTCGCCAGCCTTGTGTTGGTTTACCACAGGACTAAAAGGCTGGCTTGAGGTTTTTGTTACTACAGAGGGCTGGACCTGAACCTCTGTTTCTACTAGTGAGATGGAAGGGACCTCTAATTCTCCTTGTTCCAGCCGTGCCTCCCGCAGCCATCTCTTCTTTGGTTGCCTCATTCTCCACTCCTCTGACTGCGGAGACTTATCACTCTGTGGAGAAGATTCATCTGATGGGGCTTGCTTCTGGAGATCCTCTTCAATGCCTGGAGGGAGTGCTTGTGCTACTGGGAGGGAAAGTACAACAGGAGGAAGATACTCAGCATGGAAGGCATGGCTAAAATTTTTGCCTCCTGGAAAATCAGCAGGAACAAGTGTATCCTCCAAAAGTATTGAGTCTTCTGCCTTTATAGGTAAATCAGGACATTGCCAAGCAGCATCTGGTACATGATCATCTTCCAGCAGCTGGTCAGGGGGCAAAGCCAGTTGTTCATTGTTCAGTGGCATGTTCCTGGGGAATGCCATACCCAGTATCACTTCAGGCTCATGTATTGATAGGAGGGATGCATCCTGCGTGGTGGGAAGTGCTTCAACCACCACATTTGGCATAAATACCCGATCATCCACCTCTGGCAAAGGTTTTATTCCATCCATGTCAAAGCCATGGTAGCTTGGGTTCTTCACAGGGCTTTGAAGGTTTTCCGTGTTTCGTAGCACTCGGGAGAGCATGGGCGAGGCTGGCACGGGTCGCTGTGGCCGCTGCTGATAGTCACCGAATTTGTTCTCATCTACCCCACACCTAGCAGGGAATAAACAGGCATTCTCATCCCTACGGTGGTGATGCTGGTAATGGTGGCCAGGAGCATGGCGATTATCAGGTTTGTTAAGTTGCTGTTCCATGAGGGGGCCAAGGCCACGACGGGATTTTGTGCGTTTGACAGGTGGTGGAGACATGATGTCTGAATCAGAGGAGGGTGTGTATGGTGTCTGTGGTGTGTCTGGAGTGCTATCCAATTCTCTCTTGTTCTTCCGGGTCTTGGCAGGCGTGCGTTCCATCCTCTCATGCCGATACTTCTCCAGCCACCGAAGAACCTGGGAGAGAGAGTTGGGCTTCAGTAGCTGAACTGAAGTGGAGGTAAAACTATGAGGTCCTACATTTAGCCCTATAATAAATGCCTAATGTTTGCGATAGTATGCAATTCAAATTCTTACAAAGCTGTACAGTACAAAACTATTTTCTAAGGTATCACAATGAAGCTGGCCTACAAAAAAAGGGCGGAGAAAATAAATCCACAGAATACCTATCCGGATTTAATTGCCTAAAATACAAATGGTAAAAAGTTGCAGAAAATTTGGCAGAATAGTTCAAGAGGTGGCCTGATACTCCTTAAAGAGAGAAAAGAAAACGGAAAAAAAAAAAAAAAAACGCATGGAATAACGAACGAATCAGAAAGGGTTCTGGCTTTACTATGAAAAGTAGGCCTTGACATAATTTCTGACTCCGGCTGCTTCTGTATCAATGAGGAGTTTTCAAAGCTAAGCCGCCAGATGTCTCTCGCGCATCTCACATCCTCTGCCCTTTGAGCCTGAATGATCTATCATTTACCGTAAATTCTCTGTACTTCTTCGGGACATATCAGAATTACCCTTCAATACAAAAACTGAAACAGTTCTTAATAAAAAATGTAGTTTATCATTTAATTTTTCTGCACTTGATGAAAATATTGGCAAAACAATTGAATACTTGAAAACTCAATCTTTAAAAATCGTATTTTCATGAAAACACGCAAGTTCAAGCAGAATGAAGCTTCAGGAAATATTTACTTGTAGGTAAGCATTCACTGAGTACCTGTTTTGGGTGTATATGTCTCTCTTACGACGAAAATATAACCAAAACAGTGTGGCGTTCAGCATCTCCACAGAAACCATCCCGCGGGCAGGATCTGTCATCACTCACTTTCCTGTTGTCATCACACCGCTAGGGACTCAGCTCAGCTCCACCAGCACCGCCACTCCCTTATACCTCACGGCTCACATCCCTGATACTCCTAACCCCTCAACCCCAGAGGCTGTCATCCTAACTATCATCACTCGCTGATCTCTTCACACTGTCTGTCCTCTACTGGAATATTCGCGGCATCTGCTCCCACATACCGTTTCCCACATACAGGAGACTTTCGTCTCCTTATTTCGTGCTCTGAGCTTCAAGTTATCTAGCTGCCTCCGAGAACACTTTCTTATTTACCCCCATATCCTGATTCCGAATTATGATTTTGTTTCCTCTTCTTGCCTTGTTTGTCCTCCAGAAAACAACCCATGTTTCTCTAAACGTAAATTCTCCCTCTACCGAACTCATTGTCTTTAAATTAAGACTCCCTGTTTTGCACTTACTGATTTAGTCTTCTTCCTCTAACAGATAAACCTGTTGACATAGGATAAACCAGAGGACTATAGGCCCTATATTATAGGGTATTCAGAGGGAAGGGTTGATTGATTGATTCAGAGAGAAGGGGATTGAGGTGGAGGTACGTGGCAGCGGAGCTATTTAGTAAACAAACATTTCTACTGTCTTGCATACAGGACTGTCGTTGAGGTGCCAAGCACTTAAATTACTTCTTGGTTAAATGTTCGTCGTAAGAGAGACATATACACCTAAAACAGGTACTCAGTGAATGCTTACCTACAAGTAGATATTTCCTGAAGCCTCATTCTACTTGAACTTGCGTGTTTTCATGAAAAGACGATTTTTAAAGATTTGAGTTTTCAAATATTCAATTCTTTTGCCAATTTCATCAAGTGCAGAAAAATAAAATGATAAACTACACTTTTTATTAAGAACTGTTTCAGTTGTTGTATTGAAGGGTAATTCTGATATGTCCCGAAAAAGCACAGGGAATTTACGGTAAATGATAGATCATTCAGGCTCAAAGGGCAAAGGATGTGAGAGCGCGAGAAACAGGCTTCAGCGTGAGCTTATTAGAAAACTCCCCATACATTCTAAACACATTACATGGCGGTAGTACTCTGTCAACGCGTTTGATTAAAGATTGAAGAAGATTTTGATGATTTTCCATTAACATTCAGTGTATGAATTGAAGTAAACACCTTCCATGTAATGAACTCCCAGATACTGCTTACACAAAACGATAATAATTGGTAAGTGTAAAATAATTGTAGAATATTTGTGTTGTCTCAGATAAATGCTTAAAAACATGACACTAGGCAACTTCAATCAAGATCACCCCTAAAGCTGTCCCGTAGGTGGAGACTGTCTTTTTTTTTTTTTTTTTGCTTCCAGGAATTCAGTTGTGTCAATGTTTATGTGTACTGACCCTCAACACCAGCAATCCGAACTACTCACATCTTCTGTCCGCTCAGCAGGGGTCAGTTTCGGGTCTATGTGAAGGTCAGCCGTCCTGTGAAGGGTGGCGTATGGATGCTCAGCGCAATGGCGATTGGCGTGAGTAAATCTGGAGGCGCAACCTGGTAGGGAAGAATGAATATTTCTCAATGAAAGAAACTAAAACAGAGACATACATTGTAATGAAAGCTAAGTAAAAAATAAGTTTTGAGTAGAAAAGGATAAATTAAATGCAAAACTAATGTATATTTATGGGGTCCAGGTCGTTTCGGCCATAAGTAATTTAGGCCGAGACATCCAAACTGGCAAATGGCTGAATTGACTCACGGCCTAAACAACATACGGCATATTATAAATTGTATACGACCTAAATAACCAAACTTCATCAAGATCACACTTTTGCAGCTATTGCCTACAGATTATTTCGGTAAATGTCTTAGACCTTGATGAATGAATTGTGTGTTGTAATTTAAGGCTGTGTGGTGTGATAGGTGGCTCGAGTGTGACCTGTAGATGTGTTAAACCAGTGGTGATGTGGCATGATTGTGTACCAGTGTGGTGACACCAAAATGTGTGATGTGATGCATAGTAGTGTGATGTGATGCATAGTAGTGTGATGTGATGCATAGTAGTGTGATGTGATGCATAGTAGTGATGTGATGCATAGTAGTGTGATGTGATGCATAGTATGTGATGTGATGCATAGTAGTGTGATGTGATGCATAGTAGTGTGATGTGATGCATAGTAGTGTGATGTGATGCATAGTAGTGTGATGTGATGCATAGTAGTGTGATGTGATGCATAGTAGTGTGATGTGATGCATAGTAGTGATGTGATGCATAGTAGTGTGATGTGATGCATAGTAGTGTGATGTGATGCATAGTAGTGTGATGTGATGCATAGTAGTGTGATGTGATGCATAGTAGTGTGATGTGATGCATAGTAGTGTGATGTGATGCATAGTAGTGATGTGATGCATAGTAGTGTGATGTGATGCATAGTAGTGTGATGTGATGCATAGTAGTGTGATGTGATGCATAGTAGTATGATCTGACTAGGGTTTCCTGTTTTGGGAGTTTCTTATCATCCCGGGATTCCGGGACAAACCAGGATATTTCCCGGGATCCCGGGATTTCCTGCATCAGGTAATATTTGTACTAACTAATGCTATGCAATGTGCGAACCCCACATTCTTCATTAGTGTAGTATCTTTATATTATTTGAAAGGCAATTGAATTGATAAATAATATGACACTGAAACAATGTTCTCTTTATTAACTTGCATTCTGGTGCAGAAATAGGTAGCTACATAATCTGTCTAAATGAGCAAATTTTTTATTATCTAATCTCATTCCGTCAGCCAGAAAAGAAACTCAAACATTTGGAATTGCATTCAGAGTTATCTATTATAAAAGAATAAGTTATATATTTAATGGCATTTGGAAGCCACATTCTGCAAAAACCTTAAAGTAATCGTCCATACCCATTTTTTTTTTGCCGAATTATGTTGAATGTACATTCAAAACACCTAATCCAGCAAAAATAATTGATTTCCAGGCCTTATTTCCGTAAAAACACGACTTTTGTAAAAAGCGCGCGAAAAAAATAAATCTTCCCTCCAACAGGGCTACGACTGTTATTGATGACGTCAGAACAAGGACGCCCGCAGACACTCTGTCTGACACTTGTCGGCAAATGTTATGATAAGCGATTGTACTTCGGTGTCAGACAGTGAAGCTGTCGCTGTGACAGATTTAGAGTACGATGCTCAATCGTAATCGTACGATGACACCGAAAGAAATGACGCTGGTCGCGTATACTATGAGGAAAACGAACCTCAGATTGTCATGGGATCCTATATGTTTGAGCCCGAGTACGAGGTGGATTAACAGGTGTTAGCAGAGCCTGAGGTTCAGCAGGAGGACCTGGCACTTCTCCAAAACATGGATTGGTAAATAAGGTTAAACCATGTGTGTGTGGGAATCACAATGAAGGTACTTTCGAGAAAATCCTATGGTTAGTTTTGGAGCTACAGTCAAACGTCATTACTCGGAAACCACATACTAGCATTAACTACAGCATAGAGTTGGAAAATATGCGGGCGGGAAGGCAGAAAGTGTGACAGACACACCACCACAGGGTCTCTCACCACAGGGCACGCCCACTCCACAACTGGTTTACTTGGTTTACTTGATCTTAAGAGGCAAAGCCTCACAGTCGTGGTGGTCCACCGCTGCTGCCAGTCCTGGCGTCCCTGTCTAACAGGGCCACCTGGTCTGGTACGGTGTTGGACTGAGTCACTGTCTTACGGGGGGGCCCCCCCCCCCCTTGTCCAGCACACCCGTGTACACAGGCTCACCTCACACTTGTCGTCCCAACCCCACACACTGGGTAGGCGACTAGTCGCGCTGCACACTCTCACCCAGTCTTTCACCCGACGTGTACCCTCACTACACACCGTTTCTCAACACAACTGCTCGCCCCAACACACTATAGGCGTGTATCACCCTACACATGCCACTCCTTTCCGTGTGCAAACTTTTCTCGAAAGGCACAGCTGTCTTGCTGCACCCATAAAGGATGCATGCATGTGGCATATAGCAAAAAAAATCTATCAGAAACACCCAAATATCTTCAAGTACTATATTTATCTCTGTGTTTACGTGCCTCTCTGATCAAGCGCGGGAAGATGAGCCTCCCTGATGCTACGTCACCGAACCTGAGCATGAGCGTCTGCAAACCTTGAGAGCGTTTAGAAAACTCGGGGAATTTGCAGATTATTTAAAAACGGCTGACTGGATACAAAAAGTGACGACGTATTGTTGATATACTCGTTAATGGCTATGATTTGATTGCATTAAATCAGGAATGATGAAATGGTCTGGACGATTACTTTAAGAAACACTTGAAAGATAAAAAAGTGGAAAAAATAAAAGATAATAGCATAAAATCAGTGCAAATCTGAGATAAGGAACAATAAGAATCCCGGGATTTGAATCAATTTCCCGGGAAAAAAACATAACCACTTACGCCCGGGATCCTGGGATGGAAACTCTAGATCTGACACATTAATTGTTTTGTGGTGTGAAGCCTGAATTCAATGAAATATAGTCAATTAGTCAATACATTATTTTACCTATGGTTGTACGCAGAGCTGGGCAGTATTTAAATACATTTTAATATGACAATTTAAATACTTTTTGATCAGTTAATTTGGTCATAAACCCGCCCAACTATCTGGCAACCCTGATGTTACAGAGAACCAGTGTTTCCACTGGTAAGAAAATGTCCTGATTTCAAGGAAATTTAGGCCTGAGAAGGAAATTTCTAGGGAAACCCCAAATCTAAGGAAATCCTAAGGAAATTCATTTTTTTCGGACATGTTAAAATTTGTGTGTATTTAAAATGTATTTAAATACAATTGATGCATTTAGTATTTAATTTAAAATGTATTTAAATACAATTGATGCATTTAGTATTTAATTTAAAATGTATTTAAATACAATTGATGCATTTAGTATTTAATTTAAAATGTATTTAAATACAATTGATGTATTTAGTATTTAAATAAATTTCTCCCATGTATTTAGTATTTAAATACATTCAATGTATTTAGTGCCCAGCTCTGAGTCTTGTACGATTATAATTTATCTGAAAATATGATTATTCTGGTGGCTTGGTACAACAATGTGGGCAAGAAATGTTCACATCCCTGCACCGGTCCCTTCGGCCTAACTGGATCACGGCCAAAAAAAATACTGCCTAATAGACCCGAACTCCATTCATATACTGCAAAGGAAGGAGTGTGTACACACAAAAGGTAGAAGTTGCATACCTGGCGCGGAGCAAATGAAGGGCTTCTCGCCGGTGTGGAGGCGCTGATGGGTCTTGAGCTGGCCACTCTGTGTGAAGGCTTTGGTGCACTGGGGGTAGTCACACTGGTAAGGTCGCTCGCCTGCACGGAAGAAAATAATAAAATACACAAGTGAATTACATAAAAAGGATATGAAAAAAGTTCTCTACTTACTATAACCCATCCCTGTAATCTCTATCATTAATATAGGTTTGGAATTAATATTTCTTTGCATGAAATAATAAATGTACGATACATGTGTAAAGTTATAGTTGGTAACAAATACAAAAGTATCTAACACAATTAACAATAAAATGCAATAAAAAGTATGATAATAAAACAAATAATATCCACAACAATATCAATACCGTTCAATTAAGATATTTTGACAGAAACCCTGAACATTCGGACAACTTGTCAATAAAAGTTGACAAAGTAAAGGCAGGGAGTGTCTATCAACATACCTGTCGTTTATGTTTCCTCTCCTTGCAGGAGGTATATATATATATATATATATATATATATATATATATATATATATATATATATATATATATATATATATATATATATATATTAACTGCTGCCCTGATACACGTTAAAGGCAACATTGAGGCACTAGATTTCAATGAGAACACTTATAAGTAATAATTGTTACTGCTCTGAGATACATATTATTTTATGAGAGTAGTTAGATCAGTATTTCCCAACCTGGGGGGAAAATTCAGGATTCTAAGGGGGAAATTTATCCTGAGGGACATCTAAATTTGCTAGCATTTAGTCGACAGAAAAAAACATGTCTTAGAATGCGGCTATTGACTTTTCTTCAAGTATATATAGATATACTGTAGAAGATAGTGTCGGTGCTACTATAGCGTGCGGTCTACCGGGACATTTGCACTATAGCGTGCGGTCTACTGGAACATTTTACACTACAGCGTGCGGTCTACATATCTTACTCGCTACTTACACTCTACACTCTTACACTTGAGGCTGCAACTTACTATTGCTATATGATATTGTCTATTATTTATACAGTAGAGTATTATAGAAAAACAAAACTTTAGTAAGTAATTTATTAAGCACAGGCCGATGTTCCCCACCCGTCACTTATTTTTTTTGCATAACACTACCACATCGATGACAAGGCTCTGCTTCTTGTGGTGTGTCCAGCAGATTGCTTTCACGTAAAAACTTAACCGCTGTTTCTTCTGTCCAGATGACACTTCTGTATAATTCTTTCAACAGTATTGTAAAGGATTAGTGTCAGACTGATGTTCTCGGCTTGAATTTTAGGAGGATACTGAGACATTACTTCGTTGATTCCTATTTTACAAGGTTGAGTAGGGTCCCGGTACTCAGGTCAGGGAAGGTCAGGTCAGGTGTGGACTTGTTAGAATGCACATTAAAGTTATGGGATAGTCAGGTCAGGCGGAATCTTTGTAGACCGCACGTTAGGGGAGCGTAGACTGCACGCTATAGTAGCACCGATAGTGTCTGTATACTTGTGTTATTAAGCAAGTAAATTCTGTGTTTTGTCTACTTATTTTCACATGAAGGGGGAAATCCGGATGGTTGAACTGGTTGAAGGGGGAAACGACAGAAAAAAGGTTGAGAACCATTGAGTTAGATGGACTGGTATCCAGACAAAGGATAATAATTACACCTAAAAAGGCTTTACTTTTTGACGTGGATATTTTAAGCGGTATTACTCTAGTGTTTGCCCATACTCCCCCCCTCCCCCAAAACAAGCTTCGGGACCTGGCGGAATGCGGAATATTTGGCTGGGGTACAAAATATGCGTCGCAACCACATCGTTTTGGAGTTAGGGGTGTTGTAAAAATTCCCTACATCTACCTAGGGAAAGTGTATTGGATTTCTTCCAAGTCCAGTGTCGAGCCCCCACCCACCCCTCCCACTAAGAGCTAAGGGATTTTTTTTATTAGGTTACCGGGGGTCTAGGGGGGCGGAACCCACACGTTAAAGGTTAGATTAGCGGGTGATTATTGCTACCGTAGATAACAGTTAAGTCGTCAAGACAACTTTTTTCTTCTGTTTACAGACGTGTGGTGGCGTTAATACTTACATTTCTACATCCATGATTTCAGGAGTTAGAAGGGGCTATCTGGAGAGTGTGTCATTTTGTGTCTTCATCTGTGTCATATTATGGCTATAAATGAACAAATGACAAAAATATCTACAAAGTGGCTACCAACAGTAGAGTCGCCATCTAGTGTTTATTTACTGAGTGTCGTACCGCTGTCGTCGTCGTCCAAAAAAAAATGCGTAGTTAAATTTGAAACTGTCTATACTTGCAACTACAAAGCATAAAACAACGCTGAAACAGGGTAGATTATACAGTCATGATATAAACTACTGTGTATCATCTTCAGGGTCACATAAAAATCAGTAGTGATGCTATAATTCGTAATATATGGCGCCTGGCGACATCACTGTAGGTGGCGACTTTACTGTTATTTACGGTAGGTTGGGTTAAATATGGCTAGGTTAGTTAGATTATCGGGTGGTCGAGGGGGGCAAAGCCCCCGCTAGGTTAGGTTAAATATGCTTAGGTTCGGTTAGATAACCAGGGAGGTCGAGGGGGACGGAGCCCCCCCCGGTAGGGGGTTAGGGAAATTACCCTAGATCCAGGGAATTTTGGCTCTCCTACATAAAACCAAAAATACTTGTTTCCGACGTATTATTTGCTCCTCACCCAAAACCCCCGCATTCCCACAGGTCCCCAAGCTTGTTTGGGGGAAGGGGGAGAGTATGGGTAAACACTAGGAATTTACCTTTTAAGCTTTCGAGTAACTATTATTACTTGTATCTCATGGAAAGCTTGAGCCGCTATGTTGCCTGTAACATGTATAAGGGCAGCAGTTAAGCTGTAAAACCAGTGAAATACGAGAGATGAATGGAGGGGTCTACAGGATTTCGGGCAACACCGGTCACAAGGGAACCCAAACTCCCACGAGGGTCGTCCCACGTGGACCTCGACTCACTCCCCAACCCCCCTCCCAGTACCGCTGCCTCCACGCCAGCCATTTAAACCCCCAGTAACATCTCTCCCGATTCCAGTGTACATTTTTGTTGACTTTGTAAACTTTGACTAAATAACTTTAGTCTCAGTCATGTGCATCCAAAATATATATAAAATCAGGAACGTTCTACCAGTCACCAAACATCCGTTTTCCGCACCTAAATACTTTTTCAGTTTTGACCCTGGTCAAAAATTGAACACGTGATGCTCCTTATCAGTCCTCACCTGCCGAAGTCACAATGTTGACTAAAACATAGGTGAGGGACGGAGAGGAAAGGGGCGGGCGGCTCTCCCAACTGTAATTTCTCTCGTTGACCTCAGATCCACCTGTCTGCTGTCAGCTTATTATATGGATGGAATCCTATAGCCACGTTATACCATGAACACAAATTGACGATAGCCTCAGATGTTACGGTAAACGTATAGGCCAATGCAGCCAGGTCTAATTTTGGCGCGAAACCAGTGTCCGCGTGACCCCGTTGTCAGGAGCATGCCTTCCTTTTAATTAACGCATGATACGGGAAGACTTTAAATGTCTACCTTCCCAGAGCGCATTTAAATGGCTTGATGACAAATTTAAATTACATAAAATGTCTTTCAACAATGCACGGGATGTCTATGGGGCAAAACAACGGGATATAAACGAGTGTATAGGAGCTATTAAAATTAAATAACCTAACCCCACGTATTCACCTAACTAAAGCCGCATTAAACAGTGTCCGCGGCAAGGGCAGAACAGAGGCGATGCAGGTCACAAAAGGAAGAAGTATGAGACGCACGTTAACAATTGTCTCTCCTCCCTATAAACAACATGTCATATCTCCAAAAGTAATGATTTGCGAACGACGAAAGCTCATAGAAAGAAAGATTCCTAGAATCTAATAAGGTGAACAGAAACCATACTCCCAATTGTGTAGGGAATTCTGGTTCTAGTGTAAAATAATACCAAACGATATATTCACCTAAATAACTATACCTAGGTAGGAGGAAATGCATATATGCTTAACAAAATTTAGTAAAAAAAACACATAAAAATCGGTTTGGGCAGTTAAAAAAGGAACATTAGGCGATATTAATACCAGTATTTTCCCGCCAAGCAGCAAACATCCTCGACGTGCACATTGCGCAATCCTCCCCCGCCACGGCCTCCTATGATCGCATACTCCCGCCTCCCTTGGTGCAGAAACTCCGCCAACCAGCCTGAGTGAGACACTTCTCTATCACAGGCACTTGAGGGGCAGCCTGGCCATCCTGCACTTATACCTATGAGGCCATGATAGTTGTAACCGTTCGAGTCGTTTTTATGCGTTACGAGGCACCTCACAGCAGGTCTTTGTTAGGCTACTGAGGCTTTACCAACCTCTAAAAACTTGTCTGAATAATGGAATCTTACTTGCCAACGTGTATTAGTCCACAATATGCACAAACTTTTAAAAATGGCGAGTTAAACCCCCTGATTAGTGGGTACCTGTATGGGTGCGGAGGTGGGCCTGCAGGGACTTCTCTCTGGGAAACACACGGTTACAAATGGGGCACTTGATGCTGCTGGGTGACTGGGCGCCCTCGATGATGAGGGTGTTGATCACATCAGCTCGGGGGCGGCCTCTTCTAGACTCACAGCCCCGTGGGTCTGGGCTTTCACAAGGGGCACCTCCATGGCCACAACAGGGGCTGGTCATCTCCACTTTACACAGGTGTTCACTCCAATTCCAGGGGTACAGCGTGTTATCCTGCATGGGTGGGCTGCCAGGGAATGACATGCCGCCCATTTCACGCTTGGGACACCGTTTAGGCGTAGAAAACACTGGGATTTCACCGCACTGTTCAGACATGACTTTCCTGGTGCAGCCTGCGTTGCCGCGCTGCTCGTGTCTTTACCGCCAAAACAAATCGAATTCTTGGCGGGTTGGTCGGCGGTACCTGATTGGCCGGCTTGCCTGGATAAGGTGCGCGATAAATATTGATATATTTGACCTTATTCATAATATTCACAACAATAGAGGAATACTATGATATCTTTTAATCTTACTTTTATCAAAGTATATAGTAAATTTGGCATGACGAGGCGTATCAAAGCACATATAAAGTTTCATTAAAGGCAAAGTGGTTCCCGCCAAATTGCTACCTGACGAGTTTCAATGTTATTGCTCATACGAGTATTTATTTTATTTTAGACGCATATTTATGATAAAATATTACTCTTAATGAGTTTTGATTTGTAAAGTAGTGTTTTTAGAATTTTTTTGTGTTTCAATAAAATCTGGTTATGAAATACTACTATTACACTAGGTGTCCGTGAGGCGCCTGCTGTGTGGCGGCAGCGGGGCGGCAGTCATCTCACGCCATTTTGGATGATCACAAGAACGGAAGGCTGAAAAGCAGCCGAGAAATCGTATAATATCCTCACCATCCGAGGATTTTATTAACAATGGAGAACTCTTACGGCATAGGGGTTCGTAACCGTTACGAACTCTTCTACGATGAAGACATTGACCCGATGGACCTAATAAAGCAGACTGAGAAGCTGAAGGATAAAAGCAGCGAGAAGGAAAACAAGGCAAAGACCGCTAAGGCCAAGGCTCCCCCTGCCACCAAGAAGGGCGTCAAGACCGAGGCTGCTCCAAAGATTGCCGACAAGACTAGCGCTCCAGGTAAGTGGCCTTTGGTGCTTAGTCAGTGGTGGTGTCAGGAGGAAATAGCGTTTGTAAGTCACCATGGCGGCGTAGGAGGCAGGGCGGCGGGGTGTGAAGGCACGTGCGCACCACTCGGCCCTTGGTGGTGCGCCGTGCTTACCTGACACTCTTCCATCGTGTTCCACCTGTCCACTTTCATGTCAACACCTGCCCTTAGTCACGCCAAGCACAATGCTATTGACTTGTACACACGCGAGACACCGCGGGCTATTTATAGAACTCTTGCTTGGAATGGCCTGCACCGCCACCCTGCATGCCCTGCCTCTTGCATGGCCTCTCCATGGTTGTGACAGGTACACCACCACCTACCTGCCCAGTCTGTAGGGTTTGAGGCCCCTGATAAGATGTCCAAATATGATATATATATTACCCAAATTGGTAAAAATTTCGGTAGTGGGCCTTCCAAGGGTTAGTTCAAAGGTTTCCAAGGCCCGGCCCGCCCCGCCCCGCCCTCCCGGCCAGCCCCGCAAACCTTGTTCCGCTTCGCACTGCTATAGTATTGATAAATTCTTATTTTATATCGTTTTACTAAACCAAACTCCACCTCTAACCTAACCTAATCTAATTTAACTTAACTTAGCCGTTTCTGCCTGAAATGACTAGATTTTCGGTAGTACATGTAGTGCCATTATTATTCAATTGCGGCATGGCAAATGGGTCCTAAAAGACTCAGAATGAAGAAATCTGCACGATGTTTGTAAGAATCCTAGGACTTTTGAAAGCCACTAGAGCGTCGTCTACAATGGTGTCTGGACGATTCGAGCGAATACTTTTTAGAGGGGAGGACCATTCCAGCGAATACATTTTCGGTAAAATTTCGGTAGTGGGCTTTCAACGATTTCGAGGCCAAAACTTAGTTTTCCTGAATAGTTTTGGTGTGTATTGAAGGAATCTGGTACTCGTTTTTGTCGGAAATAAATTTTTGTTTACATGTGTAAACCCCGCCCCGCAAACCTTGTGCTGCTTCTCACTGCCGTAGTATTGATGGAAACTTTGTTTGGAAACAATGTTTC
Source organism: Chionoecetes opilio (assembly GCA_016584305.1). Lineage (NCBI taxonomy): Eukaryota > Metazoa > Arthropoda > Malacostraca > Decapoda > Majidae > Chionoecetes > Chionoecetes opilio. The sequence continues at coordinate 53,055 of JACEEZ010016272.1, read as the reverse complement.
CAAAGGATGGAAATAATGTTTCCTGTCCAGACTTCAGTAACTGCTCTCAGGATGTCACTCACTCAGGATGAGTGAGGCGGATGCTGCAGCTGCCTCTGCGTTTTTACATTATAATGCACTCACTTTTTCTTTTAATCAACGTTCACACACGCACGCACACACAAAGGCGTAACCGCTAGAGTTCCTGTTTCTATAAATACTACCGTCAGGACATTCCAGGTAGAGGGGAGTGAGGTCAGGTCAGGTTCCCCAGGTGTTACCCACTTCTGCCCTGGCTTACCTCTCCTCACGTACGTAACTATGTATTACTCTTATTGTATTAATTATTATTGATGCTTTAATTACTTTTTAGATTACTGCCATCGCTACTATTTCATTGCTATTATATCTATAAGCATATAATCAGTAATATTACAGGAACCACCACGTGTAGGTCTCACGGCCTCGTGTAGCTTCCTCTGCACGCAAGCACACGCAACACATACACACACACGTGGATCCTCCGAATGGTCCTCCGCTCGAAAAGTCATTCACTCAAAAGGTCGTGTATTCGTCTACAATTATCGACAGTCCCCAGTTATCGTCACTTTTTCAGCAAAATTACCCTCTGCGAACCATCTTTAAACTTAAGGAGCTCTTAGGTCATTTGCTTACAACATGTACTCACCTGGAACGTTGCAAGACCTATCAAGCAGCTCTACTGCTAACCGACTGTGTAGACGATCTAGGAATATTTTTATGCTCCTACTGCAGAAATCACTAATCGTGCACGGTCACGAATCACAGGTACGGTAAGGCATGTAGCCATGGATGTGTTTGTTTATTTCATGATGGAGTGAAATATCTACTTTTTTTTAGCTGGTAATCTACAAAAATAGGTCTCATACGAATGACGTGGCTGCTATTTGATTTTCTGTGATGACCTATGTGTACTATCCGGGGTGGCGATAATTGTGTTAAACATTCTAGTTAGTATTAACTTTATTTAACATAGTTGTCGATAGTATTATCTTTAAAGGCATATTGTGAATAAAGTAAAGCATATTTGAATTTTTTTCTTCAATGTATGTATAGTTACATTAGACCTGTGATACCACTTTTAATTGTTGACCTTGTACTTGCTCCCGTTTTTTACATAGAGCTGTTCAAATGAATACACGACCTTTCGAGCGAATGGCTATTCGACCGGAGGACCATTCGAGCGAATGTCTAATTAATCAGTAAGATCATAGATATGCTACTATACAGTATGCACGCATGGTATTAAAAAAACAGGATGCGACTGGCCACGTAGGGTTATCAACCCAAGTTTTCCTGATGTAATCCACCAGTGGCTGCAGTGGCAGCTGCATAACTAACTGCATAACCCTGTCGATAATTGTGTGAGGATTTCCCTCTCTTTTACTTGTCATACCACGTGACTGCCCCGTGATGCCTCGTTTTCTACTCTGCATACAAGCCATTTGTAAGCCATGTGTGTGTTGATACTGCTGAAGACACTTTAAACCTCCCTAGGGTAAACAATTTTTGTCAAACTGTCGATAATTGTAGACGACGCTATACCGAACTAATACCCCCAAATTTTATCCTATGGATATTTTCATGCTTTTAAAACACGTGGAAATATCACAATGGCTAAGAATAAGCAAGTTTCAGAGCACCGTAGTTGGTGCATAACACGCATATTTGAGTTGGCTGATGGTGGGGGAAGGGGACGTTAATTATTTGGTTATATCTGAGGAAAAACTGCAGTTTAATTCAATACATACATTGGATATGTAACCAGATCTAATTGGGGGTTACGTCCCCCCAGAACCCCCCGCCAGTTAACTAACCTAACCTGGACATTGGTTATATAACCTAACCTAATTCCTCCCACCACTATTTACAAATAAAGGACAGTCTCCACCTACGGGGCAGCTGTAGTTGGGTGATCCTAATTGAAGTTGCCTAGTGTCATGTTTTTTAAGCAATAATCCGAGACAATAAAAACAATAGTTATTTTATACTTACCAATGGTTAAAGTATTGTGTAAACTATCTGAGAATTACATTTACATGGAAGGTGTTTACTTCAATTTCATACACTGAATGTTGATGGAAAATCATCAACAATCTTCTTCAATCTTTAATGAAACTCGTTGACAGAGTACTACCGCCATGTAATGTGTTTAGAATGTATTAATACAGAAACGGGATTCCTGCAAGGACTATTGGTTTGATGACTGGTCTGTATTCTGGGACTAAGAGTGCTGTGAAGTGTGGGGCAGGTGTATCCAGCTTTCCTGTGAATACAGGAGTAAGGCAAGGGTGCGTCCTTGCCCCATCACTTTTCAACACTTGTAATCTTGTATGGACTGAGTATTAGGAAAAGTTGTAGATCAAAGGGATTGTGGAGCATCCCTCTGCAACACCAAGATCACTGATCTTGTTTTTGCCGATGATGCAGTAATCTTTGCTGAGTCGCTGGAGGTCCTGGTGATGGCTCTCGAGGTGCTGTACGAGGAGGCAAAGCCTTTAGGACTTCGGGAGGACTTAAAGACTTAGGAGGTCTCCTGGTTACACAACATTTCGACCGGAGGACCATTCGAGCGAATGTCTAATTAATCAGTAAGATCATGGATATGCTTCTATATACACATGATAATAAAAAACTAGGATGCGACTGGCCACGTAGGGGTATCGTCAACTTATCGAACCAGTTGTCCTGATGTAATCCACCAGTGGCTGCAGTGGAGAAGTGGCGTTGTCAGCTAGGGTTTCAAACATTGCTGGGATGTGCTCTGCTGGGAGGAAGGGAAGGGCAAGGAGCTGCCTGATATACTCATGTATAGCACTCAAGGTTTGGTAGGGCACTTTACAACCAAAATCCACTACCTTCCTGAATACAGCTTGAGTAAGTTGAGTCCAGTGATAGACACATCCCTGGATCTCCACATCTGTCAAAACCTCACGGACAGCTGCCCACACTGCCTGCTCAAAGTCTAGTGTAACCTTTTGGTTACAGAGAGCCGAGATGAGGTCCTTCACAGTTGAGAGGACTTCAACGTAGTCTTGGCGTCTATGGCTAGACATCACAGCAAAAAGAAGAGTGACCTGCCCCACACTAAAAGAATTCTTCGCTCGAATGGTCCTCCGCTTGAAAACGTATTTGCTCGAATGGTCCAGACACCGGTTTCCTGGCTCAAAACCAATGTCCAGGTGTTTGGAGGCTCACTAGATTAAACAGTACAGTCTGTTAATGCGTGCGGCGAGGACATTGAGATCTTGGAAAGTTTTATATACCTTGGTAGCGCAGTCCATAATGATAGCGGGTCACGTCAAGAAGTGTTAAGGTGGATTGGCATAGCCCACTGTGTTATGGACTTACTCAGCACAAGTATTTGGCGTTATCGGTACCTGTGAAGGAGGACAAAGATCTGGATCTTCAAGTTGCTTGTGATCCCTGTCTTACTCTATGGTTGTGAGACATGACACTAAATAGCGACGAGGCGAATCGATGCCTTTGGCAATAAGTGTCCGCATAATCATGGGGTATCGCTGGAATTATTACGTGTCAAATCAGCGATTGCACTGTGAGACTGAATCGAGGCCTATTACCTGCATAGCCCGTCAGCGCCAACTACGGCAATATGGGCATGTGGCACGCTACCCTGAAACTGATCCTTACCATCGGGTTGTATCTATAAGAGACAATCTGGCGTGGAGGAGGCCAAGGGGGCGCCCACAAGGCTCGTGGCTGGGGCAAGTTGATCTTTCTTGTCGAGAGTTGATTGGTATGGGAAGGGAGCCTGCATGCTCCCTACTGCGCATGGTGACCCCCGGGAGTGGGGAGTGGCGTCGTAGGGTGGGCGAGGCACCGCGACCCCGGCGTATGCCCCCGATGATTGATTTATTGATACAGAAACAGCCGAAGTTTTAATTAGAAATTAAAGATTTGTGCCAGACTCTGTCAAAAGCTTTTGATATGTCAAGGACCAGAGCAAAGGTGTCACCGAAACCCCAAAAGGAGGATGTCCATGATTCAGTTAGGAAAGCTAGAAGATCGCCAGTAGATCGCCCTCTACGGAAACTACCGACGATCAGATAGATGCATTCTTATTAAGTATAGATTCAAGAGCTTTAGAAAGTCAGGAAGTCAAAGTTATAGGACGGTAGTGTGAAGGAGTTAAAGCTTGAAGAATTTACGTAAAAAAAAAAAGAATAAAAATTTCTTAAATTTTTGTGTGAAGCAGTTTTGTAATAGTCCCAACATTGTGTTAGTTTCATAAAATTTCAACCATTCCTTCTATATGATGGCCTGAATGCTTAACCCTCCCCTTAATGGAGTTGGTGAATTTTGTGGAAAAATTAGATGGTTGTGACAGACTACTGTAGATTAGAAAAGAGCAAGTACAGAACGTGCACATCTTTCCCATGTCATGCTTAGGGAAAATAATCTCCCTACCCCTTCCCAGCAGTACCAGGCCAGCTAGGGAACCATAGTTATTTGTTTGGCTCTTTTTTTACTTTTTTTTTTTTTTTTTTGTGGAGTAGGGTGCATACCCAACATAATCTCTTTGCATGTGCACGAAACTCACTGAGAAGGATTCTCGTAATGAGGTCTGTACAAACGGTCTAAAGTATTAAGTGTATGTAACTACCATTCTAGGTCATTAAGAAAATGAGTAGTAATTCTTATTCATTATTTACAATTGGTGTGATTGCTTTCTGTGTGCTGGTATATAGCATGTAAGGGAGTCATACAGTTAAGCTAAAAACATTGTGGATGGTGTATGCTTTGTGGTTCAGTCTATAAATGTAGTCTTCAGATATTGAATGAAAAAAAAGTTTTGTATGAGGAATGGAAAGATTACTGATGTTTTACAGCTGTGTATATTATTTGTATTGGATGATTCAGGTATGAGGCTAAATTGTGATTTTGTTTGTGCAATCCATTCATAAGGTAGGGAATGGAAATTGCTGCAAGGCGATCATAATGGGTCACCAGAACATTGCTACCAAAGAATACTGTTTGTGTTCCAGTTGCAGTTACTCGACCCAGTTCAAGTTGGTCTGGCACTGAAGCTCCTGAAGAATCTAAGTGTATGTATAGCAGAGCATGTACTGGTCTATTTTTGTAGTTACTACAAAGCTGGTCACTTCAGTTTGACTTAACCACCTTTGTCTGTTCCAGCATGTCTGTGTTCTCATTATACAAGTATTGGTATCACTTGCGTGTTCCTTCTGGTGAATCAAGAATATGGTGGTTGAATGTGTCATGAAAACACTCATTAAATGTAACTATAGTGTCTTGAGAATTTTGACATTTCTTTTTATTATAATCACGACTGTAACTAATAAGAATCATTGAAAGCTTTTAACAACAGCCAAGCTCCTCTGCAATGTCGAGGGTTATGGTCCTTGGAACTTATATCATTGACAACTTGCTCTGAATTTTAAGTGTTCACAAATAGTTAGCCATGCTGAGTGCCAGGGTCACCATGGATTCTTTAAGTGGGATCTTAAAGAAAGATGCCATCCATATCCTGATTCTTTACCAGGCATTTGATACAATCATTTCACTCTTTCTCTATCACATATCCACAAAAAAAACCTTGAAATTGTATTTTGTCAACTTTATACACTAAAAGTTGCCCTTTCAATTGGGCATATAGTTTTAACACAACAGGCAGGCACTTTATCAATTGTGTGTGTGTGTGTGTATATATATATATAATATATATATATATATATATATATATATATATATATATATATATATATATATATATATATATATATATTATATATATATATATATATATATATATATTATATATATATATATATATATATATATATATATATATATATATATATATAAATAAATAATATACACACACACACACACAGTAGAAACTCTATTTAACGGAACTAGATTTACCGGAAAGCTCAATGTAGCGGAAAAAACAAACTCTGTTTTATGGTTTTTCTATGCTAGGCATAACAGAAAACTTCCACTAAATGTAGCAATATTTGGAGCGGTTCCTTTAACGTCCGCCGACTCACGCCTTTGGGCAGGTTTGAGGGACCATACAGATCACATCAGAATCCCTATTTGTGGAGGTAAGCTAAAGTTCTTACAGTATTTCATGTGTTGATTAACAGTAATTTGAAATCTATGTACAGGGGTGTTCTTAAAGGCTAATTATGTATTCTCGATTAAGCCTAAAAGTCAATATAACGGAACTATGATTGCCTGAATTAGTCTGTTAAATCAAGTTTCTACTGTATGTATTTTTTATTTGTGTATTTATTTATTTGCTGATCTATTTTTATATCTATTTGTATAGTAGAACCTCTCTAACTCGAACTATATGGCAGGAAAGGCTATCTGAGCTACCAGGTTGTCTTGAGTTATAGGAAATATCACATAACAAATACCACTTCTACGAGTAGATGGGAATCAATGGACCCTACCCCCCTCCTTGTTGTTACAAGAATAGATATTTACACTTTAAAATTACAAGATTAGGTAAGATACCTGGATCCTATCTTGACAATTCGCACGTATTAACAGTGCAGTTATTAACGATACAAACTGCCACCACACCAGAAATTATCTTGGTGACAGTGGCCAGGATTGAAGGTAGGGCCACTCCACGCGAGCCCCAGCCTCTACCAGTGAGCCACGCTGCTGATGAGCATAAACTTCTCAAAGACAGTATTGATGATCCTTTTTTAAAATTTTTAAACTTATCTTCTCCCCGTAGTTTGACTCCTAGGCCTAAGGCTTTCGTTGTCTTGCCTTTGGAGAGGCTATGACTGGAGTTTTGTCCCATCCCTTAGGCCAGTGATTTTCAAACTATGTAACATGGGGGACCAACAGGTCTGTTTTCTTTACTTACCCAGTATAGGATAGAGAAAGCAATATAGAAGCATATGGTGCTTATGGAAAATGATGTTCGTGTAATGAGGGTTAACGTTAATATATTACGTGTGTATTGTATTGTCTGAACGCTATATATTTATACTATTATTATCAAACCTTTTCTTGCTGAAAATAATAGCACAAAAAGTATATAATACTGTACCAGTATAATATATCCGTATGGCTATGTTAACAAATTATCAAGTGGATTTAGCTGAATATCAGCTGATCACTGACAAACAAAGTGTCCAAGCTTGATATTATTACAGTAAACCCTCTCTAATTCGAACCCGTATGATTCAAACTTTGGATAATTTGACCTGTTTCAGGCCAAGTTCAAATTTTTCAACAACTTTCCAACTTTCCATAATCAGAACTAAAGTTAGAATTGTCAGAGTTTTCTGCAGCACCTTCCACCTCCTCTGCCATCCACTTCGTCAGCCACATCGCCTCCAACACATTAAACACCTCAAGCACTGAAGATCTTACCTTACAAATCCCCAGAGTGACACCTGCCAGGGCTGCGTTCAGTAGCGGTCACCCCCCCCCCCGCACCCTCCCTACTGAACAATACTGAACGCTTCACAATTTACATTGCTACCAATAAAGCAGGTGCCGAACTTTATCTCTGTGGCTATTCTTATTGTTCAAGAATACTTGCTGATGACCCTGTATTTCATGCAGCAGACGTTATAGCAGCAGGAAAAGAAACATTAAGGAGGCAAGAAGAGGAGAGCGAAGAAGAGAGGCTTTCTTTGCCCTTTATTTACATACCCTTATTGTGGCGCCAGCTGGCAACTAGCGATCCACCTCCCAGATCTGTAGTGCGGGGGTAGCTTGCACTAGGCATACTGTATGCCTATGTCACTGTGCGCCTCCGTGTGCACCCGTGCATGTTGCCTTACTGAGCGCAGCCCTTGCCTGAAGAAGCTATCAGTGACGCCCGAGTGCTCAGTGGGCGCAAAAAAAAATGTTACATTGCAATATTTCATCATAAAATGGCATAACTAAAACACATAAATACATTTAAATGGGTTTATTCATAGAAAAACACGGAAACATCTTAAAGGAATATATACATTAATATTTGGTCATATTTTCCTTGACCTTGATGACCACATCCATCCATCCTTGATGCTACATCCTCCGTGGCATGGACTCATGGAATCAATCATGGTATTCCGCAGAAATTATGATGACAGACGCCCTGTTCGATATTTGTGAGGGCCCTGGCCTTGTCCTCTCCCGTCATATGCTGCTTCGAAGCCATCCTCGACAATCGTGGGGTCAAAAAGTACTGTGACGCAGTAAAATGAGCGTGGCTGGAGGGTGGAGCGGCACCTCCCCCATGTCAACGTCTGGCTCACACTGAATGGCTGAGCTGCACACAACCTGTCTTACTAAAGGCGAATTTTGGTGAGGAAGCCGCAAGAAGCCGGCTTCTGGCAGCTTGCGTTTTCTGTTAACTCGAGGCACTTTTAAGAAGCCGGAGGAAGCGAGTCCTGGGCCCCGCTTCTCACGGCTTCATACGTCACGATACATGACGTCAGAGATAAACAACACGTGGCGGTGTTGTGCGAAATCTTATCAGTGCGAAATCCTGTAGACCCCTCCATTCATCTATCGTATTTCACTAATATTACAGCTTAACTGCTGCCCCGATACACGTTACAGGCAACATTGAGTCACTAGCTTCCCATGAGAACACTTACAAGTAATAATAGTTGATAAAATAATACATGATAAAAACCATACTACTGACTGTTTTTGACGTGGATAATTTAAGCTTTCGAGTAACTATTATTACTTGTAAGTGTTCTCAGGGGAAGCTAGTGACTTGATGTTGCCTGTAACATGTATCAGGGCAGCAGTTAACCTGTAAAACCAGTGAAATAAGAGCGATGAATGGAGGTTTACAGGATTTCGCGCCTTGACAATATTTAGCAAAACAGCGGGACAGGCGGAACTAGTAATAGAGTGAATATTGTCGTAGAAATAATGTAATTACAGATAACAGGACAAAAGTAAACACAGATGTACATTCAAAAGCATGGACTTAGCTTAAAGTAATCGTCCAGACCCATTTTTTTTTGCCTAATTATGTTGAATGCACATTCAAAACACCTAATCCACCAAAAATAATTGATTTACAGGCCTTATTTCCGTAAAAATATGACTTGTAAGAAGCGCGCGAAAAAAAAAATTACCCTCCAACAGGGCTACGAATATTATTTATGACGTCAGAGGAGGAGCGCTCCAATGTAAACATCTGTCTGACACCTGTCGGCAAATGTTATGCTGAGCGATTGTACTTCGGTGTCAGACAGTGAATCTGTCGCTGTGACAGATCTAGAGTACGATGCTCAATCTGAGACCGAAAGAAATGACTGGTTGCGTATATGAGGAAAACTAACCTCAGATTGTGATGGGAGCCCAACCCTATATGTTTGAGCCAGAGTACGAGGTGGATGAACAGGTGTTAGCGGAGCCTGCTGAGGTTCAGCAGGAGGACCTGGCGAAATACATAACTAATGGTAAAATATAGGTTTGGTTCCAGGACCCCATCAAAAACATGTTTTTCAAGAACACACCACCACACCACACAAAACACAGTGAATTAAGAGTGTGACAGCACAGTAGGACAGAGCACAAATAAGTCACAATAAGCACATTAAGTAAACTAGCAAATCACTAAAATTGACTCACAAGGCACAATACAAGCAAAAAAGACGTTGTACTGTAGGGGATGCCGCGTGATACAAGAGAGGGTAGGGTAGGTAAGGGACAAAGGAGGGGTGTGCAGACCTCTTCCACTGCCCACAAACTCATCTCTGCACATCTGAATCATTGTACATCATCATACAGCCCAGATGCATATGTGGTAGGGCGCGCATTTTGAACTTGGTAATTTTACTCACCCCAGTTTGAATGTCGTAGCATTGGATTTTCGATCTCGTATAATGAAAATACCCTAATTTACTCAGCTCATATCATTGATTTCTCGTATACCGAATGCTCATATAACGGGACCTCCCTGTACTAAGCGGTAGAGGTCACAAGAAGAAGAAGAAGCCTCCCGAGAAACCGAACACTACCATTCATCACCGTCGGTACTTGCTGATGAGCAATGCCGTTGCCAAAGTTAGTTACATTTTGCTCGACGGCATCCTGTCCACACTGCCACTTTTGAGTGACGAACACTCTATCGACGGTGGTGAGTGGTAGTGTGTACTTAGGGGAGGCGGTAGCAGAGTGGTTAGCGTCTCCGAGTGGCGTTCTCGGTGACCAGAGTTCGATCCTTTATGAGGGCTGTAAAATCCTCTTAAAATCTTTCTTTGCACCGTCGAGTGGCCTAGAAGGCCCGAGTTGCCAAGAACACCCACATGCTGCCCATTAACTCTACCTTCAATTGCGAGTGCATCGGAGGACACGGGGGCGGCATGAGCCTCTAATCACAGGCGTCACTATAAAAATCCTGACCGCCACCACAGGCGAGGGCCAACCATCACAGCCCTCGAGTGAATCTCCAGGGCCTACCATCCCACCCCTGGAGGGCACTGCCTAATGGCTCTGTAGGCAAAAAAAAAAAAAAAAACGAAGGAGCGCAGAACTCGGGGAGATAATGCGCGGAAGTCGGGATTGTAAGAATTTAGGACTCGGCGCGAAGCTCAGATAGTGTGAAACTCTGAAGGGTACTGTATAAGGCGGGAATCCTGACACGAGGAATTATGCTGTACTCTATAATAATTCAGTCTTTCAAACATTACAATAGAGTACAGTATTGTACCTTATTTTTGGTATTTATATAATAAGTACTCTAAGCAACTTTATTAATAAATAATAATATACTCTTACTGTGTTTTAGTAAGTTGTTATAGGGCCAGGGGCATACACAAGTTTTTCAACCCACGGTTTATCTGAACTTTCTGATAGTCCGAACGGGGGTCCTCGTCAATTGGTCCGATTTATAAAGGGTTTACTGTACTCTGCTTCCCCTAAAAGATGTTTCACATCTCCGAAAGTAGTGATTTGCAACAGTCAGAGTTTCTCGGCTTCCATTTAGGTAAACAGAAACCTTAGTCCTAATTGTGTGTTAAACAAACTAAAGAATATTGAAAAATTTCAAAAAAATACAACGGGTTGTAACTAGGATGGTACCCGAATTGAAAGATTAACCTTCGAAGAAACACTTAAGAGGAAATTAAGCTCCCAATATTTGAAAAAAGAAGAGAGGAGACTTAATTACTGTATGTAAATTGATAAATTACAGTGGAGGAGTTGACAGAAAAGACCTGTTATTATGAAGAGAAAAAATGGATATTTAAGAGGACACAAGGATACATTAAGAAAGGGAATATGTTTATATAATACAAAGAAGTATAGTTTTTCATCATAGAATTATACATAGACGTCTGGAGTGGACTAGAAGAGGTGATAGCAGCTAAATATGCATCAGTTTAAGGAAAATCTTGATACATTTTGATATGGAGGCAGGATGCGCTAGTATAGCTCAGGGCCTGTATGCTGCAACTAAGTAAATACGCAAGCACATTAACACTAGTATTTCATTGTAAAGGACTTGTGTACTGTCGCATCATCATTGTGGCTCTAGATTATTTTATGTTGACTGTTATGCCATGGTCTTATTGCCTCTTTCAGCTGGTTTCTGCTCCCCTCATACAAGATCAGTAACTCATTGCTGTGAGGTCATCTTCATAACTAAGTGATCTACTCACTTATCTTCCACTCTGCAGCACCCCAACAACGAGGACCAAGGCCCAATGATGGCAGAGTCAAGTTTTCTGACCGTGAGGAACGTAACAACCGGCGCAACCGTCAGGAAGGAGAATACAGAGAAGGCCCTCCACCCCCCAGGTAAATTTCTATTTCCTCCTAGCTGCCTATCCTCAACATTCCCGTACCTGACTGTGCTGATGAACACCAGTCTCCATTCCATTTATTCCTTTTATCAATAGCTAGATACCATGTGTAAAGCTGCCAACAAGTCTTAGGTTTAGTCATACAATTTTTTTTTGTTTTTACGTCTCAAAGGACTGGTCAAGGGGATAAAAAGAACAAAAAGCCCGCTAGCTGCCACTCCCCGTAAAGAAGACCGTAAGAGATTGCAGAAAGGGGGATGGGCCAATTTAGTTTGGGAGGTGTCTTGACACTCCTCTCTCAAAAAACTGTAAGTCGTTGGAAGATGGAAAAACAAACAGGAAGAGAGTTCCAGAGTTTACCAGTGAAAGGGATGAAATAGTGAGGATACTGGTTAACTCTTGCATTAGTAAGATGGACAGAATGGGGATGAGAATGAGGAGAAAGTTTTGTGCAGCGAGGCCGCGGGAGAGGGCGGAGGCATGCAGTTAGCAAGTTCAGAAAGAGCAGTGAGCATGAAAATAACAGGAGGAGATACGAGGAGAAGCAACATAGCGGCATTTAAAGATTGAAGATAGTCATTAGTCAGTCAAAGTCAGTTGATAAGCTGAAAAGCCTTGTGACTACTCTGTTTCAGAGAGCTTTATGAGTTGATCTCCAAACGAGAGACACAACATACATGGGCTAAGGCCCCTATACAGAGCAAGTAACTGGGACGGCGAAAAAAAATGGACACAGACGCTACAGGTCAATTAAGTTCTTAGAAGCTGATTTTGGTAAGAGATGAGATGTGAAATTTCCAGTTCAGATTTATAATAAAGGATAGTCTAAGAATTGTAGAAGAGTGAGACAGTTGAGTGCCATTGAAGAGGAGAGGATAGTTGTCTGGAAGGTTATGTTGAGTAGATAATTGAAAAAATTGGGTTTTTAAGGCATTGAAAAAAGCTAGGTTTGCTTTGCCCCATTCAGAAATTAATGAAAGATCAGAAGTTAGTCGCTCTGTGGCATCCTTCCGTGAATCACTTAGTTCCTGTTGAATTTGCATCTATTGATCGATGATGAAAAATAGAGGGAAGGATCATCAGCGTAGTAGGATTTCTTTATTTTTATCTTTATTTTTATATAAAATTTTATTAATTTTATTTTTACGTTGGAGCCTATAGCGCCTGTAGGCTATTATCTTCCTTTCTTAGGTTTTATCTTCCCTTTAGGACTGAGGTGGTAGGCCATGCACATTCTGGAGGGTTGTGATGGTTGGTCCTCGCCCGTGGTGGCGCAGGCTGGATTTTTGTTATGTTAGGGAATTGAGTTAGCCTTAGGAGATCATTAATGAATCATAAAGGAATTGGGTGAGAGGACAGAACCCTGAGGGACACCACTATTGATAGACTTGGAGAAAAATAGAAACTAAAAAAGGGTAGTTTGGAAATTAAAGATTTGTGCTAGACTATCAAAAGCTTTTGATATGTCGATGGCAACAGCAAAAGTTTCACCAAAACCCCTAAAAGAGGATGCCTACAATTCAGTTTGGAAATCTAGAAGATCGCCCTTTATGGAAACCGAATTGATGATCAGATAGAAGATTATGAGCAAATAGATGCTTTAAAATCTATTAAGTATAGGTTTAAAAGTTTTAGAAAGCCAGGAAGACAAAGCTATAGGAAGGTAGTTTGAAGGATTAACTACAATCTACAGTGTAGACCGGATAACCGGATACCAGATATCCAGCAACTTGCTCTTTACCGGATAACCGGATAATGGATATCCGGCTAAACTTGGTGGCCGGATATACTGTATAACAGTTCGGGCAATTCAAACCCATCATAATACAAAGTTTCTTGCCATCAAATGTGGAAATAGTTTTGAGGTATATTATGTTCCAAAGACTTAGCAAAAAAATTGCCCTGCCTGCCAACTGTGTACCTGACTGAGAAATTGGTTAATAGGGTAGATGGGAGGGACGTACTTACGTAGTAGTCAATATGATGACGATTGAAGGGGCAAAGTGACTTATCACACGCTGACACACATACACACAAACTCTCTCTCTCTCTCTGTGTCTCCTGTCTGTCTGGTTTTTTTTCTCCTCATCTTTCATACTCCTTTCTCTCTATTCCTCCTCCTTCTTTTCCTCTTCCTCCAAGAAAAAGATGAACGGTGATGGAGAGGGCCTTGAGTGGGATGTAAGAAAGTGGAAAAATATTTTTACAAGAAATTAACATCAGGTAAAAAAAATTCTAATGAAACCAGTAATGTTTAAATAGGAGTAATGATTGCATATATACATGCAAAATTATTTTTACTTACCATTCACTGCGGTTCTGGTACTTTCCCACCCACGTCTGCACTTTCTTGTTGGTGGCTTGTCAAAATATTCACTATACTCGGTTCACAAATGCTAAAGCCACATGGCCCTCCCACCAAGGTGGAGCACCACAAACCCTGGTTCCATCTCGATTGGGTGATGGCGTTCTGGGGAGTGATGAAAGGTTTGGCATTAAGGGGAGTGTCACCATTTCTTAATTATCAGTGGATTGTTATGATTTTTTTTGTATTTAAAGTATGCTAATGCTGAAATAATCCTAGCTCATTTTCAGATCCATAGCTCGATACATAACTGCCAAAAAAAAAACTCGTTTTAATGAAATTTAACTCATAATAACTTTCTTATCCAATGACTTGCACTGATGAAAAAAATACCAAATATGCATTACAAAATATTCAAAAGATTCATCTTTTAAGAATTTTGAATATCATTCTTCTTAAGTTTAGTATTTTTTTTTTTTTTTTTATCTCTTAAAGTAATCGTCCAGACCATTTCATCATTCCTGATTTAATGCAGTCAAAATGTAGCCATGATCGAGTATATCAACAATATGTTGTCACATTTTGCATCCAGTCACCCGTTTTTAAATGATCCGCATTCAAAATCTGTAAATTCCCTGTGCTCTCAAAACACAACTGTTTATCAGCAGACGACGCACCATGGGTCGGCGACGTCACAACAGGGAGCCTCCTAGCACCGCCTGATACATATGCGCGGAGACTGAGAAAAATGTAGTACTTGGGGAATTTTGGGTGTTTCTGATATATTTTTTGTGCGATGTGGCATGTACTTGCATCCTGTGTGGGTGCAGCGTGGGGGCTGTGCCTTTACCGAGAGCTTAGCACCCATTTGCAAACTGTGGGGCGACGATATATGTGTGCAGATGTGTGCAGCGGCGGCAAGCGGCGGGTAGTAGCAAGGCCACCGAGATGAGAGGGCTGCAGTACCCTGGCTACTACCAGCCGCTCCCCGTCGCTCCAAAGGTCTGCACACATATATCGTCGCCGTGTGGGTTGTGAATGGGTGCTAAGCTCTCGGGAATGGCACGGCTTTCTTGCCGTGCCCATGCAGGATGCAAGTATGTGCCGTGTCGCACAAAAAATATACCAGAAGCACCCAAAATTCCCCAAGTACTACATTTTTCTCAGAGTCTCCGTGTGTCTGTGTCGGGCGGGGCTGGGAGGCTTACCTCTTGTGTCGTCGCCAGCAAGCTTCGCACCACGGCTGTAATGTGGCTGTTGTTTTTCCCGCGCTTTTTACAAAAGTCATGTTTTTAGGGAAATAAGGTGTGAAAATGAATAATTTTGTGTGGATTAGGTATTTTGAATGAACATTCAACATAATTATGCAAAGAAAAAATGGGTCTGGACGATTACTTTAAATGTATTTGCTATTATTTGCAAATATTTACCCAAATTGAAAAAAATACGAAAGATGAGAAAATCACATCTTCATTCTTCTTTCCAATGATATATTGTTAATTAAATTCGGTACAATAGTGGCCAAGTTATTAAAGGAAAACGAAAAAAGCAAATGTTTCAGTAGAGAGGTTTAAAGGGCCCTTTAAACCTCGAGGCTCAGTGAATCTAAGCAGATGCTGGTTTGTTTGTTTACTCTGTCAGCCATGCTCTCTATCACTCTTGAAGTGTTATATGACATAGCTGGTATCTGGTCCCCCCTTTTGCTAAAGGTACTAGTCACAAAAGGGTGCTAGCTGTCAGACGTGCATGGACAGTTTGCTGAACTACAGCCAGCATTCTCTCTGAGCCACTTTATGTCCTCAGCATGGTGGTGCAGGAGGTAGAGAGTGTGAGGTAGATCAATCTGCGCTGAATAAATGGTAAATGGTCTGGAGGGAGCAGGACATAGGATAAACCAGAGGACATAGGGTGATCAGAGGGAAGGGGATGGAGGTGGAGGGGGGAGAAAGTGGCGGCGGCACTCCCGCTTGGTTTTAGTAAACAAACGTTTCAACTGTCTTCGATACAGGACTGTCTTTGAGGTGCCAAGCACTTAAATTATTTCTTGGTTATATTTTTGCCGAAAGAGAAACAGACACACCCAGAACAGGTACTCGGCGAATGCTTAAATACAAGTAGAAATTTCCGCAAGCATCATTCTGCTTGAACTTGTAGTGTTTTCATGAAAAGACGATTTTTAAAGTTCAAGTATTTTTTTTTTTGCTAATATTCTTATCCTGCACAGAAAAAGAAAATTATATACTACATTTTTATTGAGAACTGTATCAGTTATTGTATTGAAGTGTAATTCTGATATGCAATGAAGAATCACAGGGAATTTACGGTAAATGATAGATCATTCAGGCTTACAGGGTAGAAGAACTGAGAGCACGAGAGACATCTGGCGGCGTTAGCTTTTCAGAATTCTCCTCATTGTACTTTCCTTGTTTTATAATTGATATAGCCTAGAGCTCTTTCATCCTTTGAAAACGGGCAATATATTTTGTTTTCTATTTAATTTAAAACATTTCATTTATTAAGGAAACTTGTATATAATCAAGTTGAGTTGATCTTGAATAATCTTTTGAGTTGATTTTTACACCACATAACTCACCTCCTAGTCACATTTCTTATGATCAAAGTCTCATTTTGAGTGCATCATGAATTAATTTGTCATAATCTCGACATCAAGAGGTTTAACAAACATTCGTAGTCTCACTTTATTGTCTTTATTTTTATTTGTTTAATTTTTATTCAATTATTTTCGTTCTCTGGTCCTTGTTAACACTCATTAGTGATGACTTGAAAATTAAGTAAGAATAGTACGCATTTGATTTTGTTAGCTAATTGGGCAGATTTTTGAAGAGGGCGAGTTAAAATCTGAAAAGTTTTCCACTATCTTTGATTCACAGTTAACAGATAATTTACTTACCACAGGTTTGACGGTGAGGGTCGTGGGGGAGGTGGTGGTGGCATGGGACGAGGGCGTGCCCGTGGCATGGGGCGTGGTAGGGGCAGAGGACGTGGTGGCCCAGGTGGCATCCCTGGGGGCATGGATAACCGGGGCAAGAGAGAGTTCGACCGGCAGAGCGGAATGGCTACCACTGGAGTGAAGCCTATGGACAAGCGTGAAGGTTCTGGCTCTTTCAACTGGGGATCTGACAGGGACCAGATTGAGGAACAGCTGAATACCACCCCAAATGAGCTTGACACATCAACTGAAACTCCAGAAAAGGTAAAGAAAGAACCCATTAGGATCCATGTAAGATAAGTAGGGAATTGGTGTATAGAGTGGGGATAACTTAAGGTACGGGTGAATCGTGAGAGTTGTAGATATGCAAAATTGGCATATTTTTCGGTGTTAAGACTCACTTTTTTTCCCTAGAAAAACTGGATTCAAAATCACACTGTCCTATACACCGAAGGTCAAAAAATGTATGCCTTCCTAAGCATACTACCTTAAACAGCAGGGTCCAGGGCCACTATAATGTCATTTTAATGTTTCATATGTATTAAGTTTTATAAAATCAAACTATTTGCCATTAAGATACTTTAATACTCTGCATAAATATCATTTGTACAGTGTATATATGGCAAAGGACTTTTGTACTGCTCCTGCCTTGAGAGACTTGGTAAACAAAACATATTGGTGACTGTTTAACTATGCCGAAGTATTTGTTTACTAATAGTCTTTCAAAACAGGAGCAGTGCATCATTATGTCCTTTGCCATATATATACACGCAGTTTTTTAATGTAGGTTTTTTAATGGGAAATAGTGCGATTTCATCAGTTTTACTCATACTCTCTCACACCACATCATGCATAACCCCAATTTGTTTCACCATGAGAGTATGAGTGTCTGTCCTATGCTGCCCTGTATCCCAATATGTGGAATCTCATTTCATTTTAAATAAAGATCATGTTAGAATTTTTTTTAAAGATTATGCTTAAAGTAATCGTCCAGACCATTTCATCATTCCTGATTTGATGTAGTTAGAATATAGCCATTATCGAGTGTATCAACAATATGTTGTCACTTTTTGCATCCAGTCAGACTTTTGAATAATCCGCAATCAAAATCTGTAAATTCCCCGAGCTTCGAAAACGCTTTTGGCAACTGGCAGACGACGGCACCATGGCTCGGTGACGTCAGCCCAGGAGTTTCCTCCCTCCCGCGCTCATAGAAATACACGTAAATCTAGGCAATAAACATAGTACTTGAAGAATTTTGGGTGTTTCCGATTTTTTTTTTTTGCAATATGGTATACACATGCATCCTTGATGGGTGCAGCAAGAAAGCTGTGCCTCCATAGAAGTTTGCACACGTATCAGACCAATTGGCGAGAAATTTGTAAAAAATGTTGGTGCGTCGGACGAGGTTGGTGCATTTCGGTGAAGGTAGGGAAACGGGGGTGGGTGTTGGTGGTTGGGGAAGGGGAGGGAGGTGTTAGTGGTGGGGGAAGTGGTGGGTGATGGTGGTGGGGGAAGTAGGTGGGTGATGGTGGTGGGGGAAGGGGATGGTTGTTAGTGGTGGGGGAAGGGATGGGTGTTAGTGGTGGGGGAAGTGGGTGGATGTTGGTGGTGGAGGAAGTGGGTGGGTGTTGGTGGTGGGAGGAAGTGGGTGGGTGGTGGGGGAAGGGGGTGGGTGTTGGTGGTGGGGGAAGTGGGTGGATGTTGGTGGTGGGGAAAGTGGGTGGTTGTTGGTGGTTGGGGAAGGGGGAGGGTGTTAGTGGTGGGGGAAGTAGGTGGGTGTTGGTGGTGGGGGAAGGGGATGGTTGTTAGTGGTGGGGGAAGGGGGTGGGTGAGTGTTGGTGGTGGGGGAAGGGGGTGGGTGTTGGTGGTGGGGGAAGGGGAAGGTTGTTAGTGGTGGGGGATGGGGGTGGGTGTTAGTGGTGGGTGAGTGTTGGTGGTGGGGGAAGTGGGTGGGTGTTGGTGGTGGGGGAAGGGGGTGGATGTTGGTGGTGGGGGAAGGGGATGGATGTTGGAGATGGGGGAAGGGGATGGGTGTTGAAAGTGGAGATGTGGGTGGGAACGGGGGTGGATGTTAGGGGATGTGGGTGGGGGAAGGGGATTGGTGTTGGAAGCGGGGATGTGGGTGGGAACAGGGGTGGGTGTTGTGGGATGTGGGTGGGTGTTGGGGATGAAGTAGAGTGAATAATAGCAGATTCTTGAAGGACTCCAGCATCCCCCCCTCTCTCTCTCTCTCTCGGTGAACTCCTCGTGTGACGTCATCAATAATATTCGCGGGCCTGTTGGAGGGATGAAACTTTTTCCTTGCGCTTTTTACAAAAGTCGTGTTTTTACGGAAATAGGTGTGGAAATGAATAATTTTTTGTGGATTAGGTGTTTTGAATGAATATTCAACATATTTATGCAAAACAAAAATGGGTCTGGACAATTACTTTAAAATATGCTACTGAAAATAGATAAATATAAGTGATATAGGGTAAGTGATAAGGGTAAGTGAAATTTTTTCAAATGCTATTAGTCTTGAGGATAGAGGTTGCATCTTATACACTGAAAAAGACAGTAATAGTTGCATTCAGCAACTGTAAGATTGGTAGTAACTTGGACGCCCGTACTAAATTTTTACCGCAAGGCATGGCAGGCCTATAAAGTTTAATATTCTAGATTTTTCATCGATCTACATGATCAGCGAAAGCTTATTGAGTTGGATTAAATTGCTTATTCTGTTTGATATTCATGGATACACTCCCTGGAAATATTTATCTGGCTTTTGATTGACATGAAATAATAAAATTTTAGTTTTGTAAAAACTCAATCTTTCGCTAGAAATATATAGTGGATAAATACAAGTCACACTTCCATGGAATATATGGAATATGTAATAATATACTTATTCAGAAATAGGTCAGAAGGAAAGCTGGTGAGGTCAGAATTAGTGACATCATTTTATTTTGATTGACATATACTTATATGGTGCAAATGATACCCTTGTGTTTGCATGCGCTTCTACCAGGCACACAACTTATTCCTCTCTTGTTTGACCTGTACCAGTGGTGTTGCTGCCTAGTCTATTTCGCTCCTTTTTCTTCTCCTGCAGCCTTATAGTGGAACTCTATACTCAAATTTAAGGTTATGTTGGACAACTTAAAGCCTGACCATGAAAGGTGTTGAGTTCCGCAAAGCTAAGAAAAGAGTGTTAAGGCTGGTAATGTTAAAATATGCTGCTGTACATAGTACTGTAGCAGGCTGGCTTAGTTTGGTGGATGGCCTTCCAAAGTAAATAGACTTCACTTTGGTCTATCTACTTATAGGTTCATTTGTTGCCTTACTTGTATACTTAAAAGTCTTCGTTTACCTGTGCATGCATGCATAGTCTGTTTGTGTATGTGTATTTATCTAATTGTGATTTACAAAAAAGAGCTAAGCTGTACTTGAACACCTTACTTGACACTGGACTGTCTTTCCTCGTACGATTAATCCCTTAATTGTGGGACCATCTTCGTTGCCTCCCTCTGCATTCTTTTAATCTTATTTATATCTTTCTTGATATGCTGTCACCCTCACCAAACCACTGCTGCATAGTCTAACCTTGGGTCAACCATTGATACAATCAGCTTTTTCATCATCTCTTCGTCCCAATACGCAAACACCACTCTTATATTAAAGAGGTTATAGGTCTCCAGGGATCAGATTTATGTGTCTCTTTGGTGAAGGTCTGTAACTATTACCCCCTGGTCTTTTTCTTTTGTTTTTTCTAATCCACTTGTTTACCTTTCAGTAATTCCACGTTTATCTCCTTTTACTCCTACCAAATTCCATCACTTTACAATTGCCCTGCATTAAACTGTTTCCCGCCTATGTCTCCAGACTGATATGTTATCTTGATTCGTTTGTAGCTGTTTACAATTTTCCTTCTTTTTTCACTTTTCTTAGTAAGTAACCATTTCTTCTTGTTACTCTCTTTTCTTCACAACCTTAGGCACTTCTCTTTAAACTACCTCCTTGTATATTCTTAGGAACTCCTCCCACTTTTGGGCACCAACAGCCTTATCAAAGTCATTCCAGCCTGTTTCCATAAAGAAATTTCTTAACTCGTCAAAGTCAGCTTTCTGACAGATCTTCCAATTCTATGTGATTATGATAAATCTGTCTCTTTCTTCATTGATTTCAAACTTATGAGAATATGGTCACTCCTTCCTAATGGGCACTGGTACATTAGCTTGTCGATTATATCCGGTGCTTGGTTATTATCAAATCCAGTCATGATCTTTTTTCATTTCATCTAAATCTTTTATTTTCTTTAATCCATTATGTCATGATGTTTCCCATAGCTATGTTCAATATTTTGTTTCTCCGTGACTCCTCCCATCCTTCTGTATGCCAATCCTACCAGCATACTTCCGTACAGTTGAAGTCACCCATAACCATCATGTTGCTACTTTTGTTAATTAATCTTTCTAGGCACTCCCTAGTGTCAAGCTGTCCTTCATATTCTTCTTTAGACCATGCATTTGTCTCGGGTGGAACTATGCGACATCACCCGGCTCTATTTTTAACGGTCCCACTAAATCCCTAGTCTGTCTTATAGTCCTGAAAAACTCCTTTAGGATTTTTTGCCTGCCCAGCGACCTTTATCTCATAATTGTTCTTTGCTGCTCTTGTTAATCTTTTCACTGTCCTAGCCATTGCGTTATTTTCTCTGCTCACCTGTCCTGCCTTGACCTTTAAGTACATGTTTCTTTTTACTCCAATGTTGTGTTTTAAATTCGCAGTCATCCATTTGGGGTCGTTTTTCCTTGATCTTATCGCCCTATAAGAAATTTTCTTTTTCTGTCCTGCAATTAAATTCCTTACAAATAATGGATCGGCATTCATCAGCACTGACCTCACTGACACCTCTTTCCCCCTTGACCTCCGACCCCACCTTCCCCTCCATCCTTCACCCCCAGTTAATCCCCTCCAGATGTCTTCTTAATCCTGCATATTTGCCTTTATGAAGTCAGGTACTCTGCTTATTAACACTTCTATTTCCTGCTTAACATTTTAAGCAAAACCTGATTTCACAATGATCGTTATTACCTAACTGACCTCCAACTTCCACCTCTAACCAAATCTTCCCTGTTTGTTAGTAATAAATCCAGAATATTCTCTCAAACATATGTTTTAAGCTTTCAACTCCTGATAAGTTTATATATACATATGTATAATATTTATATATATAAATTTAGATATATAACCTGATAAGTTTTCCTTTCATTTTCTCCCTGCTGTTTTTGAACTTCATGATTCTCAGCTCTCAGTGCACTTGCCACTTCTTTTATTTTTTTCACTCTCTTGCAGTGTTTCCATAACACTCCTCCAACCCACCCTGCATCTGTCCTCAGAGTCAGAATCAAAACCCTGCAATCCTTTTTAATTAGCAGAAGTTTAAGGACCACCAATCTTGATTGGTGTTCTAGCACATAAGCTACTCCTGGGTTAACTGAAGATCCAGTGGAGTGACAGTTGGACTAGAGTGGAGCTCTTGCCAGCTGTTAACTGTTTATAGAGGGTGTGCGCACAGTGTTTGTCATTCACCACAGTGCATTCATTTACTCTATAGCACTGCTGACCATCTGTTATCTTAACATCTTTTCCACCATATCCTTATCTATATCTTCATTTCCTAACTCCATTGCTAATATTTTTAGCTTGGTGGGTAGTAAAAAAATTATGGAGGGTGAAGAGTAGCTAGTTAGCCAATGTATTGATGCCACACTCTGTTCAGGTAATTGTACTTCACTTCTACATGTTATTATATATTGTGAATCTTCTTTTCATTCAAATGGCACATGAAAAATGATACCAAAAATATATAATTCTTTTTAGAGTTAAGTATTCTAAACAAGGTGCAGCAAAACTACAGAATCTGAGACCATTGGCGAGTTGTTGAAAGTAGAAATTGCAGTTGATTGATTATGCATATGATGTGTACAAGGAAGTAAATTGGAGGATACATCCATATCATTTGCTTTTTTTCAATTTAAAATTTATTTTATGTCAAAATATCCACCCCCAGAAATTTCCTATAAATACTTGAAGATATGAAGCAAGATATGTTATATCATCTGTATTCATGTACAGGGGAAGAGTTTCTTCCAGAGATTGTGTGCTTGTGTGTAATGTTACATATACTTGCCAGGCCCCAGAGGAAGGTACAACCCCTGCTGAAGGAGAAGAGGCTGCTAAAGAAGATGACAGTGCCAAGGAAATGACACTGGATGAATGGAAGGCCATGCAGGGCACCCGCAACAAACCCGCTTTCAATATCCGCCGTGCTGGAGAGGGGGAGAATCAGGCGCAATGGAAGAAGACCTATGTCCTCAAGAAGAAGATTGAAGAATCTGATGATGATGAGGAGGAGGAAGAGGAAGAGGAGGTGCATCATGGACGCAAGAAGGTTCTGCTTCCCATTGACTTCCAGTTTGCAGATTCTCCTGGCCGTGGAAGGGGCCGTGGCCGCGGCAGAGGAGGTCCAGGACGTGGGCGTGGCGGAGACATGCGTGGGGGACGTGGAGGCGGAGGTGACCGTGGGGAGCGCGGAGACCGTGGGGAGCGCGGAGACCGCGGGGACCGTGGGGACCGCGGAGACCGTGGGGACCGCGGAGACCGTGGGGACCGCGGAGACCGTGGAGACCGCGGAGGAGATCGTGGAGACCGCGGAGGAGATCGCGGAGGAGATCGCGGAGACCGCGGAGGAGATCGCGGAGACCGCGGAGGAGATCGCGGAGACCGCGGAGGAGATCGCGGAGACCGCGGAGGAGATCGCGGAGACCGCGGAGGAGACCGCGGAGACCGCGGAGGAGACCGCGGTGAGCGTGGAGAGCGTGGGGGACGTGGCGAGCGTAGCAGTCGCGGTGGCCCTGGCTCCCGGGGGGGTCGTGGAGCACCTCGTCAGCAGGAAGCTCCCAAGATGGATGACGAGAGGGACTTCCCCAGCCTGGGATAAGATCTCTATCCCTTATACTGCCCTAGAGGGAGAAGGTCCTGAGGCCTGCTCCAACTAGTGTGGCAGCGCCGGCTGGACCCTCATACCGGCGAGCGTCGGAAGGTTAGGGATCCCTGTGCGTAAGAGTTCTCCATTGTTCCATATCTCATCGAGCATCATTCTTATACATGGCAAGTTTTCTCCTGTGCCAGAGTGCTGACAGGGAGGTCTGGTGGCGTGACAGACAAGATCTCTTTTCGAACTTTAATTATCCACGTTCGGTACAAGAAACGACCAGTTCAAGTTTTTCGTCAGGGAGGTGGTTGAGGTTTGTGACCCTTGTTATATCTTCCTGTTGTGGAAACTCTGGCGAGTGAAAATGCTCAAAGGATAATTTCCATTAATAAGGAACTTTAAATGTCACTACTAAAGATTTTGTTGTAAATATTGATGAAGCTTGTCAGGTGGGTGCAGGGTAGTGATGGTTGTATGCATGAAGGAATGTCGACTGCTGCCCTCACTACCCCGACGGAGGCTTGCCACGCTTTTTGTACTGGATACTGATTAACAAATAGATAAATAAAAACAAAACATCTCTGGTTTTGTTTAATTCTAAAAACTTCCAGAAAGTATTTACCTCTCTTCTCTCTCTTCTCTCCTCTCTCCTCTCTCTTCTCTCTCTCTTCTCTCTCTCCTCTCTCTCCTCTCTTCTCTCCAATATATATGCCTATCCACATGTCTGATTGTGGAGAATATACCATGTATGATGCATACATTTTTGTTCATTTCTGGAATTAAAATATAAAATTTTGTACAATTCCGAAGTCAATGCAAACTACATTTTCCAGACAAAATGTACAAAGCTACATTTGAGTCCCTGGTTGGAGTATCTGACGTGGTACGCGTCCTAACTAAATGTATGTTTACACTAAGGATGTGCTGTTTTTGTTACCGAGGCAGTAAAAGTAACAGGTGGTGTAGGGCCGAGTATCACCAGTCTTGACTGGATGAGAACAAAATAAAGTACAAACTGGCACATGTGATAGTTCATATAATCAGGGTATGGTGAGCTCCAATAGTAATATGACAGCTTGGAGAGGCTTGACTGTCCAGTGTACTACCACCAAAGGTGCTTTTGATTGTGTTAAGTATTTATAAGGTGTACATACATTGCTAGATAGCGGCATTGGGCAAGTTGCATGTGAATTGTAGCTTTCACTGCTCTTCCATCAGGACAATATAATATAAAATTGAACCGTCTTCCACTGACATCATTGGATTGAACCTTGAATCCGTTACCAGTTAACCTAGTAACAGCTGATTTAGGCACAATTTCCGTCCACTTTGAAAACCCAAAACTGGGGAAAATAAAATTTAATAGAAAAATTTGCTTAAGTATTAATAGCACCAAGAGTGGATGGCAACTTACTCAAACCTTCCATGAATGTCTTACATGTTACTCTTGATTTGTATTAAACCAGTATCTTGAAACTGATCAGCAAAATATGAAATAAACTGATAAATTGCCTGTTGGTCTAATGTCACTCCGCTCCTAAGAAACCTGAGTGAGATGGCAGACCCCTGATAATATATGGCTCAATTTCCAACGCCTGGTGTCTGAGCTTTATCATGATATTAAGGGGCAGCACAGTTAATGCATGACCTCCAATCAATTATAATAGCATGCGAGGACTGACTAGCCCAGAACATCAACAGGTAAGCTTCCAAGGAGTGAATTACTCTTGAATCTAATTCCTTTATCGTGTTAGTAAACTGTATCTGAATACGTCAAATGTAGGTCAGATGTTTTTCAATGTGATATATATATTTTTTTTCGTTAGGCCTATAACGCCTGTAGGCAGTGACCTTCAGGGATGGGATGGTAGGCCCTGGAGATTCACTAGAGGACTGATGGTTTGCCCTCCCATGGTGGCGCAGGCAGGATTTTTATAGTACAGCCTGTGATTAGAGGCTCACGCCGCCCCTGTGTCCTCTGATGCACTCGCAATCGAAGGTAAGGCCTGGTTCACCACGTATTTGCTACGTCCGTCTTGTTATCGTGACGTCACCGTGACGTCACGATGACGTTACCTCGTCTCATTGGTCGATCACTCACTCGCTCTTATCATAAAACATTGCAGTATAAAACCTTGCTTTCCTTACTTCCTCCCTTTTGTACCTCATGACACACGTATTACTCCCTTCACTATATCCCCCTTCACTCCCTGGCCTATCTATATAGCGCTACAATCTCCTGACAACAGTCTATTGCAAAGTTTACAAGTGGAATCTGTATAGCGGGGTCCATAAGTGTTTCCACATATCGCAGTCGTGGCGCTATTTTTCAAGTCACTAATAATTACTACCTAATGCACGGCCTGTAGAGTGTGTTGGTGGCGTAGCGTGATGCTGTAGGAAGGATGGTATATAGTAGTTACTAGAGGGGCACGTGAGAGGGTTAGAACTAGTTCAACTAGAGAACACGAGAAATAACGCATTAAAATACACAGAGGTAGTGGTGTTGGTGGAGCATATCAAGCAGCGGTGCTGCTCATCCGCCTTCAAGCAGCGGAACACAATATTTTCACCATGTATGTCTTCCATTACTAATATTGTCTTCCAGAATCACTGATAATAAATATATTTTAAATCAGACCTTGGAAACAGCATTATTTTGATGTTGCAAAACTTAGTTACGTATAATGTTTTATAAATTGTGGCACCACCGCTCACGCAGCCCGCCAAAAGAATGGACCCTACCCATAACTACGTCACGGTTTGTTTACATCGGTGCATTGTGGGGATAAGGCGGGGTCGCCGCGGGTGGACCTACGAAGGGAAAACTACGGCGATGGAAGAATTTCGAGTTATTTTGCGCGAAATTGATATTCCAGGTGCTATATTACTGTGCTCTGTTCTCGCTGACAACACTATAGAGAAGACCTGAGGTAATGGCTGATGTGCAGAGGCTTCTAAACCAAGAAAACAGAGTCATAACAGAGCCTCGTCAAAAGGTAAGCAACTGGTAGGTACGTAATGTGTCCCTACCACTTGCTTACTTCTTAATGAGACTGCTGTGACTGTTTTCCTGGTTTAGAAGCCTTCGCACATCAACCATCACCTCGGGTCTTCTCTATGTTATCAGCGAGCACGGAAATATAGCAAATATAGAAAATAAAATATACCTGTGGGCGAAATGACTCTATGGTGTGGCGAAATGGCATGTGGGCGAAATGACCGGATACCAACCTAACCATTACTGTCGGCGAGTTTTCCCGATATGTGTAGGGACAAAAATATCGGTAGACGACAGTACCATGCAGGTACCATGAGGCAAGGATGGGTAATGTCACCGTGGTTATGCAACTTGTTTATGGATGGAGTAATAAGATAAATCAAAGCAAAGGTTGGTGATGTTGGTATAGACTCAAGAGTATTCATTGGCTCGTCAAGTAACACTTAAACCATGATGTAGCACTACTTATTATGAGGAAAGACAACAAAAGGAACTCAATTAATAAGGTATTTTAATACTATCATAACCATGAATATGTACAGCCTACAAAGAGAAGACTACGACAATGAAAAAAATTCGAGTTGTTTTGGGCGAAATTGATATTCCAGGTGCTATATTTCCGTGCTCGCTGATAACATAGAGAAGACCCGAGGTGATGGTTGATGTGCGAAGGCTTCTAAACCAGGAAAACAGTCACAGCAGAGTCTCATTAAGAAGTAAGCAAGTGGTAGGGACACATTACGTACCTACCAGTTGCTTACCTTTTGACGAGGCTCTGTTATGACTCTTGTTTTCTTGGTTTAGAAGCCTCTGCACATCAGCCATTACCTCAGGTCTTCTCTATAGTGTTGTCAGCGAGAACAGAGCACAGTAATATAGCACCTGGAATATCAATTTCGCGCAAAATAACTCGAAATTCTTCCATCGCCGTAGTTTTCCCTTCGTAGGTCCACCCGCGGCGACCCCGCCTTATCCCCACAATGCACCGATGTAAACAAACCGTGACGTAGTTATGTCTTTGGCCCATTGGAGGCTCCGAATCTTTTGCCTCCAGACGCACGTCTTTCAAGGTCACACAAGCAGGAAGTGACGTCACGGTGACGTCACGTTGGCAAGACGGACGTAGCAAATACGGGAAGTGTGAACCCCGCATAAGAGTTATTGGGCAGCATGTGGGTGTTCTTAGGCAACTTGACGGTGCAGAAAGAATAAGTGAAGTTTGGTTCTCATCGGGGATCGAACTCGGGTCACCGAGAACGCCACTCGGAGACGCTAACCAATGCTACCACCTCCCCACTATACTGTGGGTTAATGAGTGGGTGACAGGAAGGACCCTTGGGAGACACCGTTTGTGAAGTTTCTGGTGTTTGTTGTTTGGCCAACAAATGACTAACTTTTCTGTTTGCCAAGTAATTGGACAATTTTTTTTGTAATGGACCCGTTTACTCACACCTAAAACACGGAGTATTATGAAGCTTTGGGTGCAATATAGGCTACATATCACTACTCACATTCTTTTTGCTGAGAAATGCACCATAAATTAAATATATGGCTTTTTATGGGCCAAAATATCACAACACGGTGGAACGCGCTGTGATTGGTTGTGACGTAGTAGGCGCAGGATCTCGCCTGATCAGCTGATCGGCTTGTTTTGTTTCAGCAGACCGCAGTACCTATCCATTCAACATGTCCCAGACAAAAAGAACATTATGCTTGTTTTGTGCCAATGTGCAGGAACACCACAATTAAAACTCCAGAGAATGTGTTCATAACTATGCCTAAAGACAAGAAAAAAAGGAAACAATGGTGGATGTCTGCAAGGCGTGATTTCTCGATGAAGGAAAGTTCATACTATTGCTGTGAAGACCATTTTGATGTATTATTAATGTATGTACCTGTGCATGGATAAGTAACTTGCAAATGATATGTAGCTGTGGGGCTTTGGCTGAGCTGTGATAAGTTGCGGGAGTGGTATGCACTATGCAAGGCTTTTGAGGTAGGGATGAGACAGGCTGGGTTTTTCATGTTATGTATACAACACGCAGTGAGTTAGGTAAAATTCTAGAGTCCTTTTCCGCCCTTATTAGAGTTTTTTCCTCCAGACCTTCACAGATCCCTTCAGATACCTCTAAACTGTAATTATAAAGTGGGGGGGAGATGCCCCCTTCACCCCCCCTCCCCTCCCCTCCTTAACGACCCCCTGGACCCCTCAAAAATATAATATGTTTAATATTACTAATCTAACCTCACTATAACCTAACCTAACCTAATCTCACTAATAACCTCATAGCGAGACCCCCCCCCCAAAAAAAAAAATTACTAACCTAACCTACCCTTGTAAAATTATAGTTATATTTTACTAACCTAACTAACCTTACTAACTTGCATTACCCCTACTACCACAAGATGACCAGTAATCTTCCTTCAAGTGATGTAGTAGGTATTCACTGTGTTTGTGAATATGTAAGTTGTAGTTTATAAGGAAAAAGTGGATAGACAGATAAGTGGCCCGTGACACCAGACAAGTGATGACTTCTGGGATCGGCATTCCTTAAGGCCCCCATCCACGGTGCGATCTGGTCGTACGACCATCGGACAGATCTGGTTGGATCCAACCAGATTGGATCGTGAGTGGGGTGATTTTGGTCTGTCCGACCGACTGACAGCTGGTCGGATGCGACCAAGCAGTGTTTGGTTTTTAGATCCGACAGATCATCCGGTTCAGACCGGATCGCACCGTGAGTGTGCTGATCGTGAGGCCAACCGTCAGTTTCGCCACTGACAGCGTCGCGAGAGGACTAGGCCTACCAAGATGAATATTGTTTCTTTAATGAGAAGCACTTTTGGACAGAATTCATCCAATTATATAGAAACTGAATGTTTGTGGGAAATAAAAAGCAAAGAGTAAATGGATAAATTTAAGAAAAATGCAACTTATGAGTACTATATAGGTGTCCTGCACGTGACATCACAGCCCTTGTTGTGGCTGCGACAGGCGCGGGAAATGCGAGCTGGAGGATCAACAAACTCCACTTGCCGCCCGTGTTTGCCAGCTTATGGTAATTTTCCCCTACCAAATATATGTTTATCAGTATAAAAGATATACTGTCATCTTCGGAAATGCTTGTTCTATAATATTATCAAATAAAAAACCGTAAAACACACTAAAGAAAGGCCATTATGAGACTCAAGAAATATGCATGAACTTAATATTCATCAGCGCCAGCTCCCATTTAATATTTTGCTCGAAAACTTTTTACATGGACAATGTCAATAGAAGCGGAATTTCATTAGCTTTCCATTGATATATTTCGTTATCTGATAAATGAATTAGAACCATGTATAAATTAGCGTTAACTAAATAAATAACCTCATCAATCGGGAAAAATTACCCCATATCATGATGTTATTTATTTAGTTAACGCTAATTTATGCATGGTTCTAACTTATTTATCAGATAACGAAATATATCAATGGAAAGCTAATGAAATTCCGCTTCTATTGACATTGTCCATGTAAAAAGTTTTC
>JACEEZ010016272.1:12500-17500 GCA_016584305.1 Chionoecetes opilio | reverse complement strand
TTGAAGCCTCTGTTGTGTCCACACAGAATTCCCCATGAAGTATCACGTGGCCCCATCATACGGCCACTATGCAAGTCTCTGTCGACGGCATGGTTTACCCTCCCTTGACTAAAAGACTGCCCCTTCAGGAATCCAAACACAAGGCAAAATTCCTTGTGTGAGGTCTGTGAGAAGAGTGTTTGTCGAGTGTTTTTTATATATATTTTTATCTATTATTTATTATTTTATTATTATTATTTTTTTTACATCTGTGCCTATAGCGCCTGTAGGCAATGGTGACCCAGGGCTCGGATGGTAGGCTCTGGCGGTTCCCTTGAGGGCTGTGATGGTTGGCCCTCGCCCGTGGTGGCGCAGGCAGGATTTTTATAGTGACGCCTGTGATTAGAGGCTCATGCCGCCCCCCTGTGTCCTCTGATGCACTCGCAATCGAAGGTGGAGTTAATGGGCAGGGCATGTGGGTGTTCTTAGGCCACTCCACGGTACAGAATGGTTTTGGTTTTCGTCGGGGATCGAACTCGGGTCACCGAGAACGCCAGTCGGAGACGCTAACCACTCTGCTACCGCCTCCCCAGAGTAAACCATGTAGACTAGAGGCCTGCAGATTGGTTACTGATTGCAGACTTGATTGATTGATGTTACTAGTGGGGTGTTTCAGGGTTCGGTCTTGGGTCCAACTTTTATCCTATCCTATAACAACATCACGTAACAACGTCTTCATAACGTTGTGAATAGGTTCCAGATACGTTGTGCAGGCCGTTGTGGGAACCGGATTTTTGTCCACTCCCAGGAACGTTGTCACAACGTTGTCACGCAACGTATCAATGACTTTCGTACCACTTTAATTATTGCTACCCTATTGCAACATCTTTGCGACCTTTTCAAGACATTCTTATCTCTAGTTTAGGGTAGGCTACTATTATCATCCTTATAGGGTATTGATATTGTAGTATTCCTTTATCCAGACACGGGTTATACCAAACACCAAATGCGCACACGAGTTTATTTTGCGAGAATATGTATACGTTACAGCGGAGACGAACGCGCGAGCATCACAGAGCGGAGTGTGTTAGCTCTCTGTGATGGTATGTGGAAGACTGATTGGCTCCCGCTCGCGAGGGTAAGAGCTGCGGGGAATTTGGGTCACCCCAGTCACGTCAGCCACACCTGGCGTGGCGTGACCTTTAGGGTAACTTAGCAGCTGGCGTGAAGTCCAACATTGGCGTCACTACAGTACTGTACTCCCCTTCTCAAAAAATAAATAATAATAATAGTAATAATAGTACGTGAATGAACAAAGCTGCTGTATGTAAACCCTGCACAGAGGGCAAGAATACAGTACCAGGCCCAACAAAAACACAGGCGTGGACTACACCCCGGCGGCGCCCACTGCATGATTACTGCATTCGGAAGAACTGTGGGCGATGAATGACCCGTCCCGAGCGCGTTGTGTAGTCCTCAGGAACGAAGCCGTCCATAGATGCCCCAGCATCGCTGTCCTCCGAAGGTGATTCCACGGCAGAAGCTGTAAGGTTGCCGGGAAGGGCAGGAGGCGTGGAGTCGGAAACTGCTGATGATGAGGATGAGGAATGGGAAGGGGGGGGGGGGGGGGGGGGGGGGGTTGAGCGGGGCAGGTGTAGGCTGAAAAGAGGGAATAAGGTTTGGTGTAGGATGGGCCTGAGGGGGAAGGGGTGGCGACGAGGCCACCAAGACCTCAGCGCTGAGGAGAGGTTGATGTGGAAGGGAGGGGGACACCTCCCGTAAGGGGGCAGGGGGGAGGATGACAAAACGGGGGTGAGGGAGTGGTGGATGATCTGAAGGAATGGAAGGAAGGGGTTGCACATTTTAAGGAAGGGGGGGAGGAGGTTGTGAAGGAAGGAGATGAGCAACCTTCACACGGTCCCACGACGTCACATACGGGTGCCCACAGACTTCGATGGTGACGTGCTTATCCGAGCGCGCCAGGACACGATAGGGACCCTTATAGGGTGGGTCTAGGGGCCTCGTGTGGGCATCCGTCCGCAGGAACAGGTGTGTAGCCGTTTGCAGCTCCGGCGGGAGGTGAGTGGGACGCGGCGGGGGCGTACGTGGTTGCGTGGGCCGTAGTGCAGACATCGCCTGCCGAAGCGCCAGGAGGAAGGAGAGGGCATTGCTGGCATCCGTCACTGGGGTGAACTGGCACGGCAGTCGCAGGTCTTCACCATACACCAGCTCTGCCGGCGTATGATGTATATCTTCCTTCTCCGTAGCTCGGAGTGTGAGGAGGATGATGGGAAGGGCGTCCAACCAGTTTGTCGGGTGTGGCTGGGCCCGTATGGCTTCCTTCAGGCGTTTGTGGAAACGCTCAACCATGCCGTTGCACGGCATGGTTGGCACGCCTAGGTCCGTGACGAGAGTGACAGGCGCGCCGAACAGCGCCACCCAACCAGACAGAAAATGAGCAGCCGTACATTCCGCGGTACTGTCAGGCATGGGAATAGTGGCGCCCCAACGGGTCACCCTGTCCACACAAGTCAGCAGGTAACGGTGACCGCGGGAGGCCGGCAAAGGACCCACCAGGTCTACATGGACGGTGTGAACTCGCTGGGTGGGTGTGGGGAAGGTGCGGAGAGGGGCTCGTGTGTCTCGGCGAATCTTTGCGGTTTGACAGGCAAGACAGGCACGCGTCCACTCCTTGATGTCACATCTCATCCCAGGCCATACCGCTCGCCTGCTGATGACGCGATGGGTACCGAAGATGCCGGGGTTGTTCAGGGAGTGGTAGTGATTGAACACTGACCTGCGGTGTTGACGGGTGATGAATGGGCGTGCGGGGCCACAAGAGACGTCACACCAGAGTTTGGCCGCGGAGTCGGGGACGTCGTGCAGGACCAGGTGGAGCGCTGTGGGCCCCTCAATCAGGACTTGCAACTCAGGGTCTCCTTCTCCTGTGTCGCCGCCAGGGCCACGTAATCGAGCGGCGCAGGCATCGTGACCGCGGACATCATCCGGGGGGTTGTGGCGCAGCGGGAGTGGCGTCGGCCACGGTATTGTCCTACCCCGGGATATGGCGGATGTCTGTGTTAAACTCGGATATATAAGCCAGCTGTCTGGAGACCCGGGGGGTGAAACTTTCGCCAAATTGCACCATAGCGTGTGTTAACGGCTTGTGATCTGTCAATACTTGAAACTCCCTGCCCTCCAGAAAGTGGCGGAAGTGTCTCATGGCCTCATACACCGCCAACAGCTCCCTATCGAAGGCGCTGTAGAGGCGTTGGGAAGGCTCCAAACGCTTGCTGAAGAAGGCGATAGGGCGAAGCTCGTCCTCCACCTTCTGTTGGAGGACAGCGCCCACCGCTTCTGCTGAGGCGTCAGTAATGAGGACGGTGGGGGCATTGGGGACTGGGTAGGCGAGGAGCGTCGTGGAAGCGAGTTGTTGCTTGATGCTGTTGAACGCTCCCTCGGCTTCATCAGTCCACTGCAGGGCTTCGGTGAGTTTTTCTTTACCCCCTTCAGGAGGTCATGTAAGGGGGCGAGCCGAGCGGCAGCTTGGGGAATGAAGCGGTGGTAATAATTAATCACCCCAAGAAATTCCCTGAGCTTCCTGACCGTACGAGGCCGTGGGAAGTCCGCGATCGCTGACACCTTCTGCGGGAGGGGGGATAAGCCGCTGACGTGACTCTGTGGCCCAAGAAGTCCAACGTCGGAGCACCCAACACACACTTCGCTGGGTGGATCCTTAAACCAAATTCCTGAAGGCGAGTGAGCAGCTGGCGCAGGTGGAGCTCGTGTTGTTGGTGCGACGATGAGGCGACAAGGATGTCGTCGATGTACACCACGACGAAGTCGAGTCCCCTGACTACTTTATCCATAGAGCGCTGGAAGGTTTGAGGCGCGTTGCGTAGTCCGAAATTCATGTAGGGGTACTCAAATAGGCCGAAAGGCGTCGTCACTGCAGTATTCGGCACGTCCTCATCAGCCACGGGGATCTGGTGGAAGGCTCGTAGAAGATCAATCTTCGAAAAGACTGACCGCCCGTGTAGCATGCTGTGAAAATCCAACACGTATGGAATAAGGTAACGGTCCGGCAGAGTCATGGCGTTGAGAGCTCTGTAGTCGCCGCACGCGCGCCATTCGCCTTCTTGGGCCTTCGGTACCATATGGAGAGGTGAAGCCCAGCAGCTGTCGGAAGGTAGAATGGTCCCCTCCTGCAGTAAGTGCTCAAACTCCTTTTTCGCCGCCTGGAGGCGTTCAGGAGTCAGACGTCGCGGCCAAGCAAAACAAGGTGGGCCCGTCGTGGCGATGGTGTGTGTCACCTTGTCATCCCTTTTAGCGGGGCCGGAGCGCTGAGAAGTGAGGAGAGGGAAGTTCTCGAGAAGAGTGTCGTACAGGACCGCCTGGCGTAGGTGTGTCAGGAGGGGCGGTCGCCGCCCGCAGGGGACGGTAGGGATGACCGTGTTGGTTGGGCGATGCAGCAAACGTCCGCGCCGGGGATCAACGAGCAAGTCGTGGGAGGAGAGGAAATCCACACCCAGGATAGACTGATCCACCTCAGCCTTCACGAAGGACCAGACGAAGGGCGAGGCAGGCATGAAGGAGAGGCGGAGAGTCCGCGTACCATAGGTGGCGATAGGGGTGTTATTGGTGGTCAGGAGGTCGTAAGCGGTGCTGGGCTGGGCGAGGCGAGGCGTTCATCTGAGGACGGCGGCACAACACTGACCTCCGCCCCCGAATCCACCAGGTAACGCATCCCCGACAGCGTGTCGGCCAACCAAAGCAGCGTCCGGCGGCCAGGGAGTGGTGGCGACGGAGGCGGAGGCGCTGCAGGAGACTGGGCGGGTGAGCGGGCGTGGGGTGATACGAGAATCTGTGTTGGGTTGAACAGGGGCGGAGGTGCACGGCTGAACCTGTGCAGGGAGTCGGGCGGCGATATGCGGGGATCGGGCGGGTTGGGCATCAGGATGACATGGCCCGGAGAGTGCCTCGCGGTGGAGGCCCGAGAGGTGGGGGCGGGAGACAGGTGC
>JACEEZ010016272.1:5000-10000 GCA_016584305.1 Chionoecetes opilio | reverse complement strand
GCATGTGGAACGTTAGCCTGAAAACAATCCTTTCTACCATGTTGTATCTGTAAGCGATAATTCGGCGTGGAGGAGGACAAGGGGGCGCCCACAAGGCTTGTGTCTGGGGCAAATTGATGTTTCCTGCCGAGAGTTGCTTGGTATGGGTAGGGAGCCTTCATAGGTTTTCACGAGTGGTGACCCCCGAAAGTGGCATCGTAGAATGGGCGAGGCGACGCACTCCCCGGCGTATCCCCCCAATGATTGATGATTGTGTTAGGATGTGACTGGTATTGAAGTGCTAGGTAATAATGACAAAATGATCATAATTATCACTTCAAAAGTTTTAAAGTGGGTGCTGCAATGTGCTACATGAAAAATTAATTGGTAGTAAAAATACTCAATCAAGGCATACATGTGCAAGAAAAATGCAACCTGTGAATTAACAGTCAAGGGAGTTTTCTAAGCTCTATCTCAGCTTCCTCTTACATACCAGCATTTAAGTCAGCGGATGCAGGCTATGCACCTGCAGTCTACATGTAGTTAAACTTATGCATGCTGATCATGTTTATGTATTATCACTTATTTACCATGTTACTGAGTTAATATTTATATGATCTTGGGTTGTCATAGTTGGATGTGATACGATCTGCTCCGCTACTAACACTCTTCTAACATCCACTAACACTCGTGATAAAAACATAGAGAAAACATATTTCATACACTATAAGACTGCTACAACGTCTTCAACGCTTAGCATGATAGGAAAAAACATAATAAAACTTTAACAGTGCGGGAACCATATCTTGAAAAGTGCCATATTTACTGATTCCGTTAACGTGGAAATGTATATACCTAAAACCTATTTGGATGGGTAGAGGGGACCTCTGGGTACTACAAATGCCCGGTTTTAATTCTGGATAGGTGTGCATTACCGATTTATGGCTAATTTCATGACGTTGATGTAGTCGCGATTCACGACATTTCTAATTTAATATTTATTTATCTGTAGGCATCAATATATATGCTAGGATCATGTGTAGGGTACCAAAATGAGCAGAATGACGGGTAGCATAAAACAAACAACTGTATTAAGACATAATATATCTTATTGTTCCATAAAGTGAAAAAATCTGTGAAAATGTGTCAAAAATTGGTTTCGGTTTAGCTTTCGACAACCCCGAATATTTTAAATAACTCAACAAATTATTATTTATGGATGTATTTGATACACTAAAATAATCCCCATTCATTACCCTTGAAAACAATACAATCATATGGGATATTATTGAAATATATATGCATATATTTACATACACATAAGGTTACCCCCTATTTTGATCAACTCATAAAATGCGCAAAAACACATGCTACATTGAATCATGTTCATATCTTTCAATTTAATCACATTATATTGGTACATTATCATCAGATACTCATACATACGATACTTTAGTGGTAAAAACATACTACTTTGATAATAATGCGTTATTAATGTCCGTTTTTCATGGTATATTTATGAGATACATGTCTATGGACTGTTCAAACGTGTTCATGTCCAAATATCAGATTCAATCTCCATCAGATTCGGAATCATCCTCATCTGGCAAGTGAATGCTATTGCCGCACTCCTGCTTGCATCCACAGGCAGCACTGCAGATCAGGTTGTGCTTTCTACAGGTACAGCGAAGTGATGTACATTTCGTTTTACAGCGACATGTCAGTAGCTCGATGCACACAGATGGGACCGGATCCAATCTCATGAGAAGTGGCTGCACGGACTGACCTTCGCGACATATCCATCCACATTCCTCCGGTAGTGGGAGGCTAGGTTGTGGTACTATTGCATTTATCCACACAATTGCATGCAGGTAGTTGCTTCGTTGAATGTGAAGAGCTAATGCATCGTGAGTTCGTGGCAGTTTTTCAGGATCATTGACGCGATGGAATAGTTCGGCACGAAGGTCATTGACAGAAGTCGTATTCGTGGTTGAGCTGTACAGCTGGATGACAAAGAGCTCAATATTGTCTGTGTCGATATCAGAACTGCGTCCAAGATCTTTGAGTAGATTGGGGAATTTCAAGTAGGTTTTCCATGCTGTGCGTTTTCCATAACCAAAAAACTGACTTGTGCAATCTGATCCAGTGAGTGCGTGAAAACTCAGGATGTTGTTGACTACCTCGGATTCAAGGTTTGCTCGAACAGTGCACACTGGAATAAACTCCTTGTCTTTGGACGTCCCACAGCTCATCCAGACTTCTTCAGCAGTTTCATGATGAATCAGGAGCAACATTATGTCAGTATCTCTCGTGCATACGACTACCCTGTTGAAATCTTGCCCACTTGCATCCACAGCATGCAAGATTATTTTGGTGTCTGCTTCCTCGTGATTTGAGTTCAGGTGTTGTACATCACGGTCTGTGGACGATATAGCAGGAAGGGCATCTCCTCCGGAAACCACTACTTCCTGATGACCTGGTAAGGTTTGTTCCCGAAGTAGTAGCTAGTCACGTAGAAACCGAATGAGGTTTACCTTGTTTTCATCCATGGAGATGAAGGGGCTGCCACACAGAAGGTAGACGCACATTCCGGCCATCAATGATTCGACGTATTTTCCGTTACTTGTTGCTCTCTGAACTCTAGTTCCAGACTTTATAGACTTCTGTCGGTAGTCATCAAAGACTATGTCCAGTCTTGTCTGGGTACCTTTCAGGTTGCTGAAGACTTGGTTACAAAAGTAGTCGGCAAGATCACCAAATGTTGCATTAGATGGTTTCCCCAAAGCCTGCACAACCGCCATTCCATCAACGATAACACAGGTTGGTCTGTCTGTTTCTGGAAGTTTGCTTTCCTTGCAGTCGTCACAGAGTACATGATCAGATCCGCCTTTACTGTGGTCTCAGCAGTTCATTTGGTGTATTTTTTCTCTTTACGAGTCTGGCAATAGACACACTTATTCCAGTCAACCTTAGGCGTAATTGTGCGCGTCCGTGGTCTTGTATGGTAGCTTGCATCTTCTGTATTCACAGGAGACATGTCCAAGTGCCGTTTCTTGACAAGGTCGATATTTATTCGGTTTGTGAATGATGCATAGCATGATTTGTGCCATTTGGTTGCTTACTCAGTAGATGATCTGTTGATGGTATGTCAGTTCTAAGTCTTGTTAAAAGGTCCGATGATTCGTACAAAAGTCGTTCAGCAAGTGACGAATAAACTTTACCAATCCCTTGTTGACTTGAACTCGATAAAGTGTCCGCACCTTGACAGAATACACAATTTTTCCAATTAATTTCAATCCTGAGTTTTTTTACAGGTACATGTAGTACCACTGTGGGTTCAATTGTCTGATCGTCAGTGTTAGAAGCCATTGGTGAGAAGTGTTTTAGGCATTAAACAGATAGGAGCAATAGCTACAAGCACGAAAAAAACCTTCTAGACTACCCCTGTCAGATCCATCATCAGTAGCGCCGAAGCAGTGACACACAGATGTTCTGAAACAGAAAAGAAAAGCCAACATTACACATATATATATATATATATTATATATATATATATATATATATATATATATAATATATATATAATATATATATATATACATATATATATATATATATATATATATACATATATATAAAATAATATATATATATATATATATATATATATATATATATATATAATATATATATATATATATATATATATGCCTTAATCAGAAAACTATCATAATTGATATCACATTTATCTGAAAACAGATTCCACCGCTGAACACACTGCAATATAAATAAATGTATGCGAAATCAGTATTATTAGTCACATTATTCACATTGACGAAATAAGGGGGTAGCCTTAAGTATGTGTACATTTATACATACATATTTCAATAAGATTATACATGTTTGGTATTGGTTTGAAGGGTAATGTATGGGGATTATTTTAGGGTATCAAATGTATCCATAAGATAATAATTTGGTAAGTTATTTAAAATATTTGGTGATGTCGAAAGCTGATCCGAAATAAATTTTTATCAAATTTTCTCGGATATTTTCACTGTATGGAAAAATAAGATATAGTATGTCTTAATACAGTTGTTTGTGTGCTGCAACTCTTCTTCCTGTTCATTTTGGTACCATACACGTGATCCTAGCATACATATTGATGCCTACAGGTAAATACATATCAAATTAAAAATGTCGCGAATCACAGACTAGATCAAACTCACAAAAATAGCCATAAATCGGTAATGCACATCTATCCAGGATAAAAACCGGGCATTTATAGTACACAGAGGTCCCCTCTACCCATCCAAATAGGTTTTAGGTATATACATTTCCACGTGAACGGAATTCCTAAAATGGACCTGTGGATCCTGCACGGGCCTTGGCGCTGGGTCTGCAGTGGGCCTGGAGGTGATTGTGGACACATACTACATGTGCCGCTGGCA
The DNA here is from genome assembly GCA_016584305.1 of Chionoecetes opilio. Lineage (NCBI taxonomy): Eukaryota > Metazoa > Arthropoda > Malacostraca > Decapoda > Majidae > Chionoecetes > Chionoecetes opilio. Next base: position 5,573 of record JACEEZ010016272.1, on the reverse strand, counting down.
CATGTAGCACCGCAGGGGCTCCTTGTTGTGAGTCGTATAAAGAATGGTGTTTGTCGGTTTTGTGATGCGCCATCCATCGTTAGTCCGCGCATTATCAGGATCATAAAAATAAGCTAGGCCGGGAGGGTGAGGGACCATCACGAGATACTTCAGTTTTTATTGTGACTGAAGGAGTGTGAGGGGGAAGAAGAATAGGTGGAAATAGGGCAGCAGGGCCACGCCGGCGCTATCACTAGGCAAACTAAGGAATCGCCCAGGGCACTAAAATCTGGGGCCTCCAGACCTTACCCAGACCATTACCCTATCAAAACTTATTGAAAGGGGTAAAGGGGGGGACTGAGGCTGGCCAAGGGCGCTGAATACCCTGGTACAGACCCTGTAGGGCAGTGTATGTGTGTGTGTACTCGGTGACTTATCAACGGCAAGTATTTTAGCTCCTCATGTGTTGTATGAATACATTTGTGTGTCTGTTTGTTTATATACGTCAAATGCTTTTATACGAGAGAAGGGAAAAGTCAGGCATTATAATGTAAATTATCCTCTTAATTGGCATGGCTAGGCTTAACTCCTGGC
>JACEEZ010016272.1:0-2500 GCA_016584305.1 Chionoecetes opilio | reverse complement strand
ATATGTATGCCTACTACTACCCCTATATACGCCACTACAATTAAATGTGTGTTACCTTGCCTACATTTTTTGCATCATCATGTTATTATAGATCCATTGATGAGTACAATTTTTTTATTAACCCCTTGAGGCCCAGAGCGTAATTTCCATTGTAATTTGGGTACCATAAGACGATTTTTTGTGAACATCAACAATATTTTATAGCTATGACCTGCTTAGTATCCCTGACCACTAACCAATTTGGTATAGTAAGTTACTTTTCGTAATTTTATGGCTCGACAACAGACAATTTTATATAGCAAAGGAAAGATCTGGGTGTTAGAAGGGGTTAATTCATACTATTTGCAAATTTTTCTCAGTATGTTCCCAATTGATTAGTTATAAAAAGGGGGGGGGCCCCGCCCTGAAGGGGGGGCACCGGGGGGGCACCCCCCTAAAAGGGGGGCACGTGCCCCCGTGCCCCTCCCAGTCGCAGCGAAGAGGTGGGGGGGAGGAGGATGCGTGTGGACTAAAGGCACGACGCACGCACGCACGACGCACGCACGCACGACGCAGCACGCAGCACGCAGCACGCACGAGCACCACGCACCGCACGCACGCACGCACGCACGCACGCACGCACGCACGCACGCACGCAACGAAACGCACGCAGCACGCCCCACGCACGCACACACAACACACAACACACACACGATTGTATGCATCCCTCGAAAACACAAGATCACGATCTTTTTTTTGGTCGAAAATGCGAATTTTTGCTGAGTCGCTGGAGATCCTGGTGTGGATCTCGAGCGGCACCAAAAGGGGGCAAGGGCCCTTTTGGGGACTGATTTTCCCCTGGCTCAAGCCCAAAGGGTTAGGTGTTTGGAGGCTTATCGAGATGAAACAGTACAGTCGTTCATGCGTGGGGCGGGACTTTTGGTCGGGAAATTTTTAATCCCTTGGTAGGCAGTCCATAACATGGCGGGTCACGTCAAGAAGTTTTACGGGGATTAGCCCACGGTTTAGGGGTCGTCACACGATTTTTGGCTTGTCGGTCCCTGTGCAGGAGGACAAAGATCCGGTTTTTCAAGTCGCTTGTGATTCCTGTCTTACTTAGGGTTTGTGAGACTGGACACAAAAAATACCGATTTAAAGAGGGAACCGATGCCCTTTTATAATAAGTATCTTTGCAGAATCATGGGGTATCGCTGGGATGATACGTGCAAATCAGCGATTGAAAATGTGATACGAATCGAGGCCCATTTCCTACCAAGTCCGTCAGCGCCAACTTCGGTTTTTAGAGATGTGGCACGCCACCCCGAAACCATCCTTCCCATCAGGTTTTTATCTGTAAGAGACAATCCGCCGTGGAGGGGCCAAGGGTGCGCCCAAACTCGTGGCTGGGACAAGTTGATGTTTCCCGTCGAGAGTTTCTTGGTAGGGAAAGGGGGCCTGCTTGGGGAACGCGCGTGGGGACCCCAGTGTTGCCAACCGTAGGGCGATTTAGCAGATATCAGGCTTTTAGGGCGAGGAGATTTTACAAAAACTGAGCAAAATGTTTTGTGCGATTTTTAATTTTTGTTGAGTTATTTTACTTTTCAGCAAAAAATAAATAAAAAAAGCGGAAAGGAAAAATGCAAAAAAGGTAGAAGTTTTTTTAAAATTTTTTTATTTCCTCTGGAAAATTGGTTAGGTTCCAATTTTTTTTGACTACGGTAAAAAAAATTTTGTTTTTTGTTTCGCGCTTAGAGCATGAGGCCCTTAAAGACACCATGGTAAAATAAATTTTTTGAAAAACTCATCGAATTTTGGATGAAAAAGACTAGTTGGAAACCCCCCCCCCCCCCCCCCCCCCCCCCCCGCCGCTCGTCGACCCCTTCTCGAGTGTTTGGGGCGCCACTTCACTGAATATCTTTCAAACCCGAAAACCCGGGACCCGGTGCCAAAAACTCTAAAAAAATGTACAGATGTAAATAAAAATGAACAAAAAAAAATTAAAAAAAATTTTTACCAAAAATGCATTTTTGGGGAAAAGGGCCCAAAAAAATCAAAAAAATTTTTTTTTAAAAAAATACACGCCCAAAAAAACTAATGAAAATATTTTAAAAAGCTTTACTGCACCTAAAAACAATGAAAGGACTAAAATCCACGGGCAAATAATTAAATAAAAAAAAAAACTATTTCTAGAGCAAAAAAAAAGAAATAAAAAAAATTTTTACCAATTTTTTTTTTTTTATAAAAAAAAAAAAAAAAAAACCATATATGAGGGTTTGAAGATGAAAAAACCTATTTTTTGGGGCCCTGAAAAGAGCTAGTGCACTAAAATAAGGATAAGAAAAATCGACCAGGGGAAACCCTGGGTATTTCAGGGACCATTCCCAAAACTGTAATACATTACCCGGCTACACTTAATAATCTGAAAAAAAAAAAATACGTCTGGGAACGCCGTGCCATTGGACCGCGGCCGGCTGCCCCCAGCCGTAAAAAGGGCATTTCCCCCTAAAAAAACCCCAAAAAC
>JACEEZ010016271.1:0-12653 GCA_016584305.1 Chionoecetes opilio | reverse complement strand
GGAAGACAGACGAGGCCCTGAGACTTACTCATGTTTCCTGGAGTTTTGACAAGCTCAAAAGTCGTAAAAAAACTACCCACAAAGGACTGGTTTGAAAAATATGGGCATCTCCATACTCTACATCATGGTGAGTGATGGCTAAACCATAGAAGTAGTTGACAGTTAGGAGCTAAATGTACTTACTCACAGCATCCCAGGAGTAATCAGAAGTTTGCCTCTTTACCACTGTCCGCTGGAATTGTTGAGGCCACCAGTATGATGGCCAGTTTGTAGATATGTAATTATCCTTTCAAATTTTACATCCTCCAAAGCAAACTTCTTCTTGAGATGCAGCTTCTGCTCCTCCACTGATGGTAAGGACTGAGAAATCCAGAAAACATAATCATTAGGGTTCAATACATAAATACTTTATTTTTACATGTTAAATTAAAGTTTGACAAAAATGCAGTTTCTATATTTTAAACCCTCTACTTTAACACCCAATCATGTCTTAGATCACTCAACAACTCCAAAACATTGTTGTATCCGAAGAGTGTTGTGGTTCTAGGTGAGGAAAATGCAAATACCAGGTTGAAGTTCCCAAACTCGGCACCCCAAGATCGGCAACACCCAAACTCGGCTATGGTTCCGGATTTCCAAAACACGGCATCACACCCAAAACTCGGCGTAGTTGCCGGGTCGGCCGCTGGGTGCCACCACACTAGGCCGCTTGGTTTCTCCCGCCGATTTGTTTGTTGTTATTGTTCAGTGGTGTTGTGACTGTAGAGTTGTGTACACTGTTATTTTGTGTACTTCTACAGGTCTGTTATTGGTATTATGGCTCCCAAACGTTTTTTGACTTCCCAAATTTTTTTCATGTGATTTTCATGCTTTTTTTCCCCTTAATATATCTAAGTTCTAAAAGTCGGAAAATTCCATACTCGGCTCGGCGCTGGTCCCTGAGGTTGCCGAGTTTGGGAACTTCAACCTGTAGTATATTATGTAGTATGTTATAATCCGGATTAATGTTAATGTCAAAAACTTTACTGTTCAGTAAAGTTATTGATCAAAATATTTTCTACTAAGGCAAAAAAAGAATGAGTTTTGCCAAATAACTAGTCTGATTATTATTATTCCTGCATCAGTTACTTGAAACTTCAATTAAGAAAACTGATGAGTGATGCGCTGACATTGCCTGTAACACCCATGTGTTAAGCGTGTCCATATGTTCACCAGAGGACACCTAGTATAAAACACATCGGCACAGTATAAGTAAGCTACCGTACCTCCACATTTGACTTATCATTAACTGCACTGATGAGATAATCTGTGTTACAGGTTTGTAACACCTTTCCTTATCATATCAAAGTATATCAATACTATACAGTTATATTATGGAGGTTTTCCTTGACAACTTTACTATGCAGAACTTTACTGTGTCTCACAACACTAATAATTGAATCTGGTCGCTCCCTTCCCATACCAAGCAACTCTCAGCAAGAAACATCAACTTGTCCCAGCCATGAGCCTTGTGGGCGTCGTGGCCTCTCTCTACGTCATGGCCTCACCCCCAGCTCTGATCAGCTCCGCACTGATATTACAAACACCAGCTGCCTTTCCACCCCTCAACTTTGCTACAGCCTCTCTGACTTCGTCAAGAGAGGGTGCGGTTTCGTCAATGGGAGGATCGACATCCACTGCCTGTAATCCAGTGATCTGAAGCTGCCCAATTGGAGGGTCCACCGTGAAAAACTGTCCAAAGTATTCAACCCAACGAGCCATCTTGGCTAACCTTTTATATTCATTAAGCATACACTGCTTATATGAAATGAAAGTATTTTTTTCAGCGATGCAAAAAATATATCGACCTGAGCTAACCTAACCCCTACTGCAGGAAGGATTTGCTTCCTTGACCTACACTTGTGCAACCTATTCCTAGACATGCCACTAGATAACAAAACATGGTAGATAGAAAAGAACAATTTTATCATATTTTTAGCATAAGGTTATGCATAAGGTAAGATTTTTTTAGCATAAGGCTTTCTCCCAAACGTGTGTGGTGTAAAAAAAAAATTGAGCAATTAAAAAAAGTAATAATAATAATAACACATTCATAAAATTCTGTTACTTCTTTGTACCAGAATTTTGTACCTTTAGAATCTTTAACCAGCATTATTTCCCTGGTAGTACAGCTGATAATCTCTCATATCATAAGAATTGTGCAAATTATGACTAAAGCATGAAATTTCTACCAGTGTTAGTACATGCCATAAGCTTCATTTTAAGATCGGGAGGTAAGGCAGATTTGACCTCTGAGGACCATGAGAGGTCAATGACCTCAATGTATCAAAATATTGATGTTTGGCGTCATTGGTTAATGGGTAAACATGTTTATGATGTACAAACCATGCATTTGTGTTCCAATAAAAGTGTCTACATATTCCACACAGCATTAGTAATTATTTACAGGTGTCTAGCTTTGACCTCTGAGGACAGTGAGGAGGTCAATTCCCTCAACATATCAAATATTGATGCCAATGAATGTAAACTGTGGTGGCTGGTACTAACAAAAATTTTGTACTTGTGGTTGCAGGATTCCCTGCCTGATGATCCAAGCCAAGATACAGCATCCCAGCCCTGATCGTCACTAGGGCAAAGCGTCATATCCTCATAGACCCAGCCCAGCCCTCTAAGTCCAAGCAATCAAGACCCCCCCCAAGAACTAACTGGGACTTTGTATTCTTTGCCAAGCAGACAGATGAACCTTTGAGTGCCCACTAAGATCAACCATGAAACGAGTGTAGTGGCTATGCATCATTGACAGAAGACCCCCTCCGGGTTCAAGGGACTTGGGCCCACATGCCAAGGGAACTCAACGGAACAGACTGGATGAGGGCCCGATGGAGTAGAATCTACCTTGAGGACACACAGGCTCAGTGGCACAAGAAATTTTCGTTTAAAGTTTAACAAAAAATGTTTGACCAGCAGAGCAGAGCAGAATCAGCTTCGGGACAGCAATCTGTCCCGGGTACTCCAACCTTTGCACCCCCACAATCAGCAGCTGCCACAGGCTTCCACATTTCAACCGAGCCTATCTGTTTCTTCTGCAATAAGCCAGCTGGCACTGCAGACTTGCACGAAGCAGCTACAAAGGAAATTGACATGAACTTTTCGAGATGTGCCACTGAATGGGCCCCAGCCCATAACTACGTCACCGGTTTGTTTAATCGGTGCATTGTGGGGATAAGGCGGGGGTCGCCGCGGGTGGACCTACGAAGGGAAAACTACGGCGATGGAAGATTTAGAGTTATTTTGCGCGAAATTGATATTCCAGGTACTATATTACTGTGCTCTGTTCTCGCTGACAACACTATAGAGAAGACCTAAAGGTAAGGGCTGATGTGCAGGGGGCTTCTAAACCAAGAAAACAGTCATAACAGGCCTCGTCAAAAGGTAAGCAACTGGTAGGTACTAAGTGTCCCTACCACTTGCTTACTTCTTAATGAGACTCTGCTGTGACTGTTTCCTGGTTTAGAACCCTTCGCACATCAACCATCCCCTCAGGTCTTCTCTATGTTGTCAGCAAGCACGGAAATATAGCACCTGGAATATCAATTTCGCCCAAAACAACTCGAATTTTTTTCATCGTCGTAGTCTTCTCTTTGTAGGCTGACCCATTTTCCCATGATTATGATAGTATTAAAATACCTTATTAATTGATTTCCTTTTGTTGTCTTTCCTCATAATAAGTAGTGCTAATCATGGTTTAAGTGTTACTTGACGAGCCAATAAATACTCTTGAGTCATACCAACATCCCCAACCTTTGCTTTGATTATCCTTTTTAAACTCCATCCATAAACAAGTTGCATAACCACGGTGACATTACCTCCTTGCCTCATGGTACCTGCATGGTATGTCGTCTACCGATATTTTTGTCCCTACACAAATCGGGAGAACTCGCCGACAGTAAGGGTTAGGTTGGTATCCGGTCATTTCGCCCACATGCCATTTCGCCACCCCATAGAGTCATTTCGCCCACACTATGGAGTCTATATAGGAGTAGGAGGTTAGGTTATATTTGTTTAGTGTCGAAAACCCCCCAACTCCCCGCTAGGAGGTTAGGTATATTTGTTTGGGTTAGGTTAGGGTAGGTTAGATTTGGGTAGTTTAGATTAGATTTGGTTAGGTTAGGTTAGATTAGATTTGGTTAGGATAGGTTAGTTTTGGGTTTAGGTTAGGTTAGGTTAGCTTAGGTTAGATTTGGTTAGGTTAGCATATCGGTGGGTCAAGCCCCCTGCTAGGGTGGGTTTAATTTGGTTAGGTTAGGTTTTTTTGGTTAGGCAATTTTCGTCATTTCCCCCAAAAAGGCATTTCGTCCACATGTAAGTCAATTCGCCCACATATAAGAGTCAATTCGCCCACTCTAAAGTAATTTCGCCCACACGATCCATGTCACGGAGTCATGTAACTATATCTTCCTCTGGCAGAAATGGAATGAACCACCAGTAACCTTGGCGAAATGACGGTAAATTTTAGTGTTTGCCCATACTCTCCCACTTCCCCAAACAAGTTTGGGGACCTGTGGGAAAATGCGGGGTTTTGGGGTTTGGGGAACAAATTATGTGTCGAAACACGTAATTAAAGATTTGTGTAGGGGGGGGTAAAATTTCCTAGATCTTGGGTAATTTCCTTATATCTAGAGAAAATTGCCTAACCAAAATAACCTAACCAAACCCAAAATTAACCTACCCTAGCAGGGGGCTTGACCCACCGAAAAACCTAACCTAACCAAATCTAACCTAACCTAACCAAATCTAACCTATCCTAACCCAACCAAATTTAATCTAATCAAACCTAACCAAATCTAATAGGTTAGATAGGTTAGATTAGTTAGGTTAGGTTAGCTTAGGTTAGATTTGTTAGGTTAGGTTATCGGGGTCAAGCCCCCTGCTAGGGTAGGTTAACTTTGGTTAGGTTAGGTTTTTTTTGGTTTAGGCCAATTTTCTCTAGATAAAAAGGAAATTACCTACATCTAGGAAATGTTACCCCCCCCCCCTACCAACTCTTTAATTACGTGTTTCCGACGCAAATTTTTTCCCACCCGAAAACCCCGCATTCCCACAGGTCCACAAACTTGTTTGGGGGAAGTGGGGGAGTATGGGCAAACACTAGAAATTTACCGTCATTTCGCCCAAGGGTTTCTGGTGGTTCATTCCATTTCTGCCAAAGGGAAAATATAGTTACCCCTGACTCCGTGACATGGATCGTGTGGGCGAATTGACTTTAGAGTGGGCGAATTGGCTCTTATATGTGGGCGAATTGACTTACATGTGGACGAAATGTCTTGTGGGCGAAATGACGAAAAATTTCCCTAACCAAATAAACCTAACCTAACCAAAATTAACCTACCCTAGCAGGGGGCTTGACCCACCGATATGCTAACCTAACCAAAACTAACCTAAAACTAACCTAACCTAACCAAATCTAACCTATCCTAAAACCCAAAACTAATCTAACCTAACCTAAACCAAATCTAACCTAAACTACCCAAATCTAACCTACCCTAACCCTACAAACAAAAAATAACCTAAACCTCCTAGCGGGGAGTTGGGGGTTCTCGACACACTAAAACAAATATAACCTAACCTCCTAGCTCCTATATAGACTCCATAGTGTGGGCGAAATGACTCTATGGTGTGGCGAAATGGCATGTGGGCGAAATGACCGGATACCAACCTAACCTTACTGTCCCGGGGAGTTCTCCCGATTTGGTAGGGACAAAAATATCGGTAGCGACATACCAAAGCAGTACCCTGAGGCAAGGATGGGTAATGTCCACGGTGGTTATGCCCAAATTGTTTTTGGATGGAGTAATAAGATAAATCAAAGCAAAGGTTGGGTGATGTTGGTATAGACTCAAGAGTATTCATTGGCTCGTCAAGTAACACCTTAAACCATGAGTAGCACTACTTTTTATGAGGAAAGACAACAAAGGAACTCAATTAATAAGGTATTTTTAATACTATCATAATCATGAATATGTTTCAGCCCCACAAAGAGAAGACTACGACGATGAAAAAAATTCGAGTTATTTTGGGCGAAATGATATTCCAGGTGCTATATTTCCGTGCTCGCTGACAACCCCTAGAGAAGACCTGAGGTGATGGTTGATGTGCGAAGGCTTCTAAACAGGAAAACAGTCACAGCCCGAGTTCATTAAGAAGTAAGCAAGTGGTAGGGAAAAACATTATGTACCTACAGTTGCTTACCTTTTGATGAGGCTCTATTATGACTGTTTCTTGGTTAGAAGCCTCTGCACATCAGCCATTACTCAGGTCTTCTCTATAGTGTTGTCAGCGGAACAGAGACCAGTAAGTATAGCACCCGGAATATCAATTTCGCGCAAAATAACTCGAAATTCTTCCATCGCCGTAGTTTTCCCTTCGTAGGTCCACCCGCGGCGACCCGCCTTATCCCCACAATGCCCGATGTAAACAAACCGTGACGTAGTTATGGGTAGGGTCCATTGGGGGACACTGAACTGCTGGCCAAGCTGTCTACAGGAGACATGATTGCCATCGAGGCAAAATACCATCGCAACTGTCTCCGTGCATTATACGTACAACAAAATCAGACCAGCCGCACTCACGGACGGGATGCGGGTCGTCTGCATGGCATAGCCTTTGCTGAGCGGTGGTATTCATGGAGGACATGCATGCAGATGAGGACAATGCCCTGTATTTAAACTCTCAGACGTAGCTAACCTCTACAAGACGAGACTGGAGCAGCTGGGTGCCACGGTAACCAACAGAATACACACAACCAGACTGAAGGACAGACTTCTTTCTGTGCTTCCTGATCTGAGAGCCCATTCTCAGGGCCGAGACACATTTCTCTGTTTAGAAAGATATAGGTCCGCCCTGAAGAAGGCCTGTGATCATGACAGTGATGCCATGCCCCTAGGAAGAGCAGCACAGGTAGTACGTAGAGAAATGTTTCAGCCCACAATTTCGAAATGTATGCAACATGTGGAACTGAGGTGCTCTCCTGCCGAGCCCGACTTGACCAGCCTCGCCCATGTTACACGAGGAGGCGGACACTCGCCTGCTTTTTACATGTGGCAGATGCTGTGCAGAAGGGGATCAGAAAGGTGGCCATATGCACTGTGGATACTGATGTTGGGGGTATGGCTGTGGCTTCATTCAACAAACATCAATCCTGACGAGTTTGTGGATAGCTCTTGGTACTGGATCCAGCTTCCGGAAACTAGCGGTTCACCGACTGGCTGCCGCCAGAACCCAAGACAATGTGCTACTCTCCCATTTTCCCATCCCTCACAGGGTGCGACACTGGTCTTCTTTCACTGGCAAGGGAAGAAGACTGCCTGGGAGACTTAGAAAATGTTCCCACGGGTGACTGATGCCTTTTAAGAACTCTTACGCATGCCAAGTGATGTGAGTGAGGAGTCAATGTCACTGCTGGGGCACTTCGTTGTGTGATGTATGACCGCACCAGTGACACCATGGAAGTGAACGATCTAGGAAACAGTTCTTTGCACACAAGTCTAGGGCTCTAGAAAACATTCCCCAACGCAGGCAGCACATCAAGCGTGCATCTCTCCAGGGCAACTGCTGGAACCCAAAATCTGGTCCTGAATCCAGAGTTACCAATCCCATCTGACTGGGGCTGGACAAAGGAGGCCTCTGGGTTTGGGAGCCTCTTTGGACGACACTGCCAGAGACATCAAAATCTTGCACGAACTGATCCACTGCGGCTGCAAGAAGGGATTTTACCGGCCGCTGCAAAATGCACCAAGGCTGCACTCAAGTGCACTGCATTATGTGCATGTTCGGGAGACTGTTAGGTGCAATCAAAAATCTTTATATTTATGCGTCCCAAAAGGATAATGTGTGTGTATTACAGGGACCCGGGATGACTATACATGTGTCTGAGGTAAATGACCCCACTGTACTTTAAGCTTATAGACTATGTTCAGTGCACATTGAAAATTAAGGTTGCACAGATGATCTTACAACCCCGATTTCATGCAAGCTGTCTGGACACCACAATAACCTAAATGTGTATTTCAATAAATTTGTTTTCTGAGGTCACTGACCTCATTTAAAGCACTTTTTCAAGTCATGTTTGCATCCTGTGTATGTATAAATAGGTCTCCAGAAGATTTAAAAGGGGCCAACACATGGCAAATACTTTTTAAGATTCCCAAAACAGACAAACTGCATCAGAATCGTGAAAAAATGACAATTTCAATGTAATTGAGGTCATTGACCTCTCACTATCCTCAGAGGTCAAATCTGACTTACCTCCCGATCTGAAAATGAACCTTATGGTATGTACTAACACTGGTAAAAATTTCATGCTTTTTAGTCATAATTTGCACAATTGTTATGATTATCTGCTGCACTATTGTTACTTCTTTTCCCCTCAAGACGACTTGTGTCATCTGAGGGTGGTGGAACCATACCGAACCATTAGCTAAACACAATGTTGGTAGGATTTCAAGTCACTCCGGCCCCTAGTTTCTCCGGCCCTCCGTCACTCGGCCCCCCACCCTGGTCACTCCGGCCTACCCTCTGGTCACTCCAGCCGCCAGTAAAATATGAAGCTATGTTGGTGGAAAGTGACATTGTTTATTCTGCAATGCTGCCACACACCAACACTAGTATTTTAGATGCTGGCTATAAGGAACATAGTACCGTCGTAGGCTTTCACTTCGTTAATTTATTACGTACTGTAGATAACACTAAAGTAATCAGGACAACGGTTTTTTTTATGTACAGACGTCTGGTGGCGTTCATACTTACATTTCTACATCCATAATTTCAGGAAAGTTAGAAGAGGCTATCTGGAGAGTCTGTCATTTTGTGTCTTCATCTGAGTCCTATAATAGCTATAAATGAACAAATGACCAAAATATCAACCGAGTGGCGACCTACACTAAGATCGCCAGCTAGTGTTTATGTTCTGAGTGTCCTCCAGCCGTCGTCATCGCCGAAGAAAAAAAAAAAAAGTAGCGAAATTTGAAACCATATATACTTGCAGATACAGAGCATAAAACAACGCTGAAACAGTGTAGATTATTGTCATGATATAAACTACTGTGTATCATCTTCAGTGGCACATACAAATCAGTGGTGATGCTATAATTCGTAATATTTGGCACCTGGCGACATAAGTGCAGGTGGCGACTATAGTGTTATCTACAGTAGTTATAGTCATTTACACAAAATATAATTATAAAGCTGTATATAGAAGTAAAATATGCATCCAAGTAAAAAAACCAACATGAAAAACTTCATGGGCTCGAACACGCAGACACGCACACTCAGCTCTGGGCCGCAGTGACTTGGGTTGAACCTCTGAGAGGCCGGAGTGACTAGGGCCGTAGAAACTAGGGGCCAGAGTAGCCAGGGCCGGAAGAACTAGGGGCCGGAGTGACTTGTTTCGGTTGGTAGTACATCCAAAGACTTCTACAACAAGATACCTCACTCCGGGGTGCCCTGTGGTGCCCCGTAAAATCGACCTCCGCCGTGCGGCAGGAGTTAACCAGTCTGCTGGCCCATTCATTTGCTGCATATGACTATCAATGAAAATCATATAGACTATGGTTTATCAGTATATATGATGTACTGTTATCTTCGTAAATGTTTGTTCTATAATATTATCAAATAAAAAACAGTAAAACACGCTAAAGAAATGCCATTACGAGTCTCTTAAGAAATATGCATGAAAATTATTATTTTCTTCAACTCTTCGCCATTTAAAACTTTGCAAGTCAACATTTACCATGAAACATATCAATAGAAGCGCAATTTTATTAGCTTTCCATTGATATATTTTCGTTTTCTGATAAATTAATTAGAACCATGCATACATTACCGTTAACTAAATAAATAAAATCATCAATCGAGTCATTTTCCCGCTTGATGATGTTATTTATTTAGTTAACGCTAGTTTATGCATGGTGCTAATTCATTATAGAAAACGAAATATATAAGTGAATAAATAACATCATCAATCAGGAAAATTACCCGATTGATGATGTTATTTATTTAGTTAACGGTAATGTATGCACGGTTGTAATTCATTTATCAGAAAACAAAATATATCAATGGAAAGCTAATAAAATTGCGCTTCTATTGATAGGTTTCATGGTAATGTTGACTCTCAAAGTTTTAAATGGCGAAGAGTTTAAGTGAATTTCTTTGGTCATATGCAGCAAGTGAATGGGCCAGCAGACTGGTTAACACCTGCCGCACGGCGGCGCCACCGTCGGCGGATAACAGAAGTTGCATTGGAGGGACCGCGAGTGAGGTATCTTGTTGTAGAATGTCTTTGGTACATCTTGGTAACAGCTGTGTCAATACGCCAGTAGCTACATTTTTCACACATAACACACTACACTCACTCAGCCAAGTACTTTCACTCACTGTTCCCCTTACTGCATATTTTGTCTTAACCTAAGTTATCCAGTAAATTGGTACTTTCTGCCAGTAATTGAGTACGAGGTTAAAAGTGCTCTTTTCCTATATTTTGATGTGTTAAAATGAAGTCAAATTAAAAATCGTCTGAAATGCCTCTTTTTACAATTGTCCCTCCTCCTCCATAACAAACCTGGGGACTCGTCAGGAACGAGAGGTTTCGGGCAGGGAAAGTGGAAACAAGTGTTGTATGATTATGTGGATGAATTAAAATATATCCGGTAAACACACTATGCCTATGGGATGACATAAGCTCGAAAATAGATGAAAATCTATACGGTAACTGATAAAGTCTACGGGAATTACCTACCGTACCTATTCCTGCAAAATTTCCAAGTTAAATCTTCACATTGGTAAAACTGCAATTTAATACAATACATGGACATTGGGGTTATACTGCAGTTTAATGCATTACAAGGCAAACCCCACATCTAACCTAATCTGATTGGTGGTAAAACGGTATTAGTTAGGTAGTGGGCTTTCAAAAGTCCTAGGACTCTTACCTACATCATCGTGTAGATTTTTTCATCTTGAGTATGTATTTTGAACCCCATTTCCCATGGCGCAATTGAACAATAATGGCATTACATGCAGTACCGAAAAACCACTGTTATTCAGCCAGCAACGGTTAAGTTAGGTTATATCAGATTACGTTAGGTTAGAGGTGGGGTTTGGTTAGTAACAGATATCAAGAAAAAATTAAATTATCAATACTTGGCAGTGCAAAGAAGAGCAAGGTTTGCGGGGCGGTCAGGGAGGGGCGGGGCGGTATCTACATAAGCTCTGCTCCAAGCTTATCTGAATGAAATTGCAGCAGCATATAGAACACTTAATGTACTTCATATCTGCAAAGGGTTCCAGTGTGCTGTCAGGCTTGTTTAAACCACACTGCCTCTACAAAGTCCGAGGTGCTTGAAAAATTCTAAGTCCAAAGGCAACCGCGTAAATAGAGGGTATAACGGGGGGGGGAGGGGGGGTCCAGGAAGATAATGGGTTAATACACCAGGTTTGGTTAGGTTTAGTTTATATTTTCCCCTACCCCCGTCATCTCTGTGAGTGCTTGTTTTTGGACTTATAATTATCAGGCACCTCAGACTTTGTTGAGGCAGTGCGGTTTAAACAGGCCTGACAGCACACTGGACCATCAGCCTGTGCAGATAAGAAGTACAGTAAGACTTAGTATATTATATGCTGCTGGAATGTCAGTCAGATCAGCTTGGAGCAGTGCTTATGCAGTTTAACCGTTATTACCGTCATCAGCTTGTAGCTCTGACCATTTGCAGTATTTCCAACCTCTACATTAGCCGTCGCCGAAAGTTCCCGGTTTGTGTTGGGACGAGAATTTCGTAGAAGAGAGTACCAGGTACCATCTAATTTAACCGTTTTTGCCTGAAATAGTGGTAAACAATAGGTAAACTTGATTGGACACAACGTACCCGTCAAACAGGGACAGCAGCATCCATCCTTCCGTTTCAGCAGGGTAGACAGCTCAAGGATGTGACGTTCAGGGTTTATAGAACTGTCGCCGATAGCAACTCGCTCCGAAACACAACAGAGAACTATCGCCGAGTCTCGCCGTCGTGGAAATCTTCGGTGAGAGTTCCACTTGTAATACAACCTAACCTAACCACATAACCTACCCTAAATGTTCAGGCTAATACTGGTATTTCATTCCTAATTAAGAAACATGGGTAAAAGTTGATTAAATGTATATATTGGGCACTGTAATATCATATCAAGGTCAAGAAACGGGAACTGTCGCTCACCGACGTGAAAAATTTGCACACTCGCCGACGTCGGCGAGAGATTCCACTCACATGTAAACAATAGGGCTGGGCGAGAAACCGGTTCTGGAACCGGTTCCGACGGGTCCGCACGACTGGCTAGAAACCGGTTCCGATTCTGGAACGGTTCCGCCTTAACGGTTCCTCAGTAATCTACATGACTTGACGGTAGCTATCAGTGGCGTACCCAGAAATTGAAAAGTGGGGGGCCAACAAAACAAAACGGTTATACAAAAGTCGTTTGTTTTCACGGAAATAAGGCGAAGAAATGATTTTTTTTTTGTTGGTGGATTAGGTAGGTAGGTATTTTGAATGAACATTCAACATACTTATGCAAAGAAAAAATGAGGCTGACGACCCAAAAACTGTTTTAAGGAAATAAAAAAA
>JACEEZ010016269.1:0-14041 GCA_016584305.1 Chionoecetes opilio | reverse complement strand
TGTTTTACCAGAATCGGGGGTATCGCGGGGATGTTTACGTGTCAAATCAGGGATTGACCGTGGACGAATCGAGGCCATTCCCTGCATAGTCCGTCAGCGCCAACTTGGTATAGGGGCAGGGGACCTACCCTGAAACTGTTTCATGTTTAAAAATGAGAAAAAAAAAAAGAAAGATTCCATACAATTTAAAAAAGTTCAATTAATTTTTCCTGAACAAGATCTTATGAAAAAAATTTTTTGGAACATGTTGCAGAAAAAATAATAATCAACTCACCCAAAATTTGAACAAGTTGAATATATTTGTTTTTTCTAGCACGTGAACCTAGCAAAATCAAATTTTTAAAAAAAAGGGCGTAAAATTTTTTCTATGTTTATCACCCTGACAGAAATTTGCACTGTTTTTATGTCAAAATTTTTAAGAGTAGAAAAAAAACTTACCGTAGATAACACAAAAGCCCCGGGGAAAAACGTTTTTTCGATTTCAGACGGGTGACTGGGGGGGTTAATATTTTAAATTTCTACATGCATTTTTCAGGAAAGTTAAAAGGGGCTATCTGAAAGTCTGTGTCTTTTTTTTGTCTTTTTTTGTGTCATATTATGGCTATGAATAAAAAAAATTTACAAAAATTAAACCGAGTGGCGCCCTACACTAAGATCCCCAGCTATTTTAGTTCTGGTGTCCTCCCGCCATCGTCGTCCCCTAAAAAAAAACGAGTAGAGAAATTTGAAACCGTAATACTTGCAGATAAAAAGCAAAAAACACGCTGAAACGGGGTAGATTTACAGTCATGATATAAACTACTATTTATCATTTAAATGGCACATAAAAACAGTAGTGATGCAAAATTTTCGTAATATATGGCGCTGGGGAATTTGCAGGTGGCGATATAGTGTTTTTTCCCCGTAAGGTTGTTGTACTACCTGAGTAATCAATATACTTCATCTGTGAAATATCTAAACCCTACTAAAGGGGGGTCGTGTAACCTTTTCTGGTTCTATATCAACCTCACCACTGGCACCATTAAAGCACGTTTCCCAACATGGTGTTTTTATTTGTACTTTAAAATTTTTCTCTTGTTTTTTTTATTCACCCCCTGTAGGAAACGTCTTCCCCTTCACCCTTGTCCATATTTTATAAACTTT
This sequence comes from Chionoecetes opilio, assembly GCA_016584305.1. Taxonomy (NCBI): domain Eukaryota; kingdom Metazoa; phylum Arthropoda; class Malacostraca; order Decapoda; family Majidae; genus Chionoecetes; species Chionoecetes opilio. The sequence continues at coordinate 12,898 of JACEEZ010016269.1, read as the reverse complement.
TTCTCTATTTAACCCCTTTTTTTTCAAAACAGTATGAGGAAAGGTTTTGATCCCAAGTGTTTGAGACTCGTTTTTTCATACCCCAATATTGTACTTCAGAACGTGAAAGATAAGGGGAAAGCCAGGATAATTTGTCAAGCCCTTGCCCTTCGTCGTTTTTCCCAAAAGCGTCTATGAAGAGATGGTTTAGGGTTTTGGGGTTTTACTTTGAGGCAGCGTTGTAAGAGGTCTGCATTGCGAGGCGAGAATATAGAGTTCTGTCCCCTTTTTTTATGCCCTCCAGTAAAGGCTGAAGGGGGTACTTCTTTGTCTTACGAGAGGTATAATTTTCTTTTTGTTTTGCCATAAAAACCCCAAAGCACGGTCCATGCTTCAGTGATTCTTTTCTTTTTGTCTCCGCCTTTTTGTTTTTGCCCTTTTTTTTTTAGCTACTGCCATTGACAAAAAACACCGCTCTCCTTGCCTTCAGGACACCAAAAATGACGAGGCTTTTCATCGTGGGGGGTCGGTGAAACAAGGGGGCCCCCTTACCCTTCTGCATAGACGGAACACCTTGCCAAATTTTTCCTTATATTTCCATTGTACCCGGGCAGTTTTTCTAATACAGTGTCACTCAGCTTTCTTTTCCAAGTACTTTTTTTTTTTCCAATCCAGTGAACGACCTGACTCCTTAACTTTTTTTACTCAGGGGGATATACAGATGGTCCCGATATGAACAGATGCTTAGAGGAAAGGATGAGGGAAGCTCAAAGCTTTTGTGATAATGGGAAAATGGTAGAAGGGGGTATAGATAGAATGAGAATTTTAAGTCCCAAACCAGATGAAGTTATCAATTATTAAAAGAATGAAAAGGGGGTCGTTATACACATTTTTGGGAAATCGGTGATATAGGGGAAGTCCCTTTTAATGAGGAGGAAAGGAAATTAGTCCCCATTTTTAAAGAAGGGTGACAGAGGACTAATGTAAAATTTTGCCCCGTTAGTCAATTCAGTGGTTTTTTTTTGGAGTCTGTTATTGAAAAAAACATTAGAGATCATTTAAAAAAAGTGTTTGATCAATGATTCACAACAGGGTTCACCAAGGTGGGTCATGTCTCACCAATTTATTGGTTTTTATAGGAAGTTTTATGAGACAGCGATAATGATGAGGATTATGAATTGTTACCTGGACTTCATATGCTTTCCAAAAAGGTACCACAGTAGCCCACCCAAATTACTGATACCCCCAGGACCACCACAAATTGCAACAGAAACAAACCTTTTTGCCCCGGGAATTCCCCACGGAATGGGTTTTATGGCAGTTGTAACCCCCAAAAATTGATGGCACCTCGGTTTTACGTAAAACCATAAGGTTCCCCAGATTGGTGTCCCCCAGGAACCCCTTCATTTTTTTTCATGAAGCTTTAATGGTCATTTTTTCCCTGGGTTTCCCTCGGGAAAGACGCCCCCTTTGAAAAGCACTGCCTGACTGTATCCGTGGTCTCCCTATTTTTCCGCTTTTTTGACAGGCTCTCAATACAACGAAATGAGGAACCCCTTTTTCCCGTTTGGAACTCACACGCAGGCTTGGGGGTACACAGCACAGTGCATGGAGGGCTTGGCAACAACACCCCGCCCTTTTTCCTTCTACCATCATCCTGCCCGGGCCCTCACAAACCTTAAACATAGTGCTGTCAAAACCCCAAGTTTAAAAAACAGGAATTAAGTCAAATTGTTTTTTTTTCCGCCCCCATTTTTTCCCGTTTCACAAACACATGGGCCTTTTTAGGAAAATATTTTTTGGGGGCGAAGAGGGGCACTTTTACTTCTAACAACGTTTTCCCCCCCGAACCGTTCTATTTCAAATCTCGGATGACAAAAATTTTTTCACTTCTATTGAAAAAACATCACCGGGTTTACCACAGTTAAAGGGCAATTCACGTTATGACCCGCTTTTTGCTATTCCCTTCACAACCTTTTTCCCCCCCAGTGTGATGTGCCCATTGTCGGTTTTGTTACAAAAAAGCAGTCTGCCATGATGACCCTGAAAGAAAATGGTTTTACTATTAATCGGCCTAAAGACGAGTTATGGGAAAACATACAGTAGTTATGACTATTACACCGGGCTGATGGGATACATGCACCCCAACTCACAACTTTACAAACCAATACTGGAATGCCATTCTTATTCTTGGACTTGGCAATTCTTATTGCACATAAAAACTTGTTTTTTTAATTTAAAACCAGGAACTTTTTTCGACCGCATATGTTTAAAGGCGGGTGAGAGAACCTTTTCGTATACACGCCTTACTTTAAAAAACCGAGAAAAAGTTTCTGTTGATGTTTTTGATGAGTATATGGGCAAATCCCCCATTTTAGTCACACCAAGGGAAAGGGAAGTTTGAAAGGGAAACCGTTACCAAACCCGCCGCGTGTTACCTCAACCCCCCTCCTTCCCGTAACACTTGGTGACGATTTGAAGGCTTTCCTTTACCTGCCTTCGTCGGTGCTCGCCGTTTTTGGCTCCCCGCCCGTTCTTGGTACAAGCCCAAATGGGCCCCCAGTCAGAGCGCATGGGCTTGTCTAGACATCGGAAGGGGGCATGTTTTTCAAGCTCAGATTTGGCTGGTTTACCCGGGGGACTACCGTGTTTTTGCCTGTTTTTTTGGGTTTTTTTTTTGCTTATCTGACTTTCAGTGAGTGAATCATTCTGGGAGGAAAAAAAAGGGAAGTGGGGAAAAAAAAGGTGTAATAAGTATGCGAGAAATTAGAACTATTAAAAAGGGGGAATCTGGTGTTTCTGTCACCTGGGTGTATTTCCTAGTTAATTTCAGGGGCCGGCTACACTGGGGGGGTCCGTCCCGTATCTACATTTTTCCCGTTTTCTTTTAATTGGGCACATTAGTGGGGATATCACCTCCCCATTTGCCTTTAAAAATTTTACATTGCAAAAGAGGGAAGCTTTTACTTTTTTTTGTTTTTCAGCACTCCCTTTTCCTATTGTTTGTATGTCCTGTGTAGCGACCTTCTCTTTTTCCAAGTCAGAGTCCCATGGGCTGTTTTTTTCCTCTTTGTTATATTAAATTGTTATTAAATCTCTCTTTCTCTTCTCTTCTCGAGGTTGGTAATTTTTTGCCCTTTAACCTTGCCTCATAAGAAATTTTTCTAGCTCTGGGACCATCTTTGTTTCCCCTTCTCTGTAGCCTCTAAAAAATTTTCACATGCTTCTTTTTATGGGGACCCTCAAAGGGAGCTACCCATTTGTGGGGATCATTGTATAATTTTCTTTTTTATCAATTTTTTTTCCATGTAATGAGATGCCACTCTAATATTCTTTAAAATCCGTATGACTTCTCCAAAATTTTTTTTTTTATAGTTGTCTGGTTGAGGGTTTTTCTGCCTTATCACTCCCCCGGGCCTTTTCTTTCCCGAACCCCTTTGGGAATGGGTTTCATTGCCCATTTTATATATATTTTTATTTCTTCTCGCCTTTATATTTTTCGCTTTTTCCTATTTCCATCACATGACACTTTACATTAAATTCCAAATTCCCTTTTCCTCCATTGAGATCTTGTTTAGGTCATTTTTTAGTGTTTTACAATCTTTTTCGTTTTTTTTTCTCAATAGTTTTTCATCATCCGCAAAAAAAAATAATAAAACTATTTTTTCCTCCGTCTATCTTGTGAAAAAAGAAAATTATTGGTGCCAAAACTGATCCTTGTGGCAGCCATAAAACCTTTCTCCATTCAGACTACTCCTTCACTACTGTTCTTATTTTTCTTCCCTTTCAGTAACTTTCCACCAGGGTGTGATCACCCCCGTGATTCCTCCTATATTTTCCCAATTTTAAAAATATCTATGTGGAACTTATCAAAGCCTTTTTAAAATCTGGTATCACCGTCCCGCCCAGCCTCTCTTTTTTTGTTTTTATTCAATTACTTTGAGAAAAAACTTATTAAATGGGTCACACTGTACTTTTCCCAAAACCCTCTGCCGCTGTTTTTTATTTTTTGTCTTCATTTTTTAAGTATTCCGTCCATTTTTTCTTTATTTTGTTACCTATAAGAACAAAGAAATAAAGGGAACTACAAAAGGGGCCCCGAGGCCTACACGTGGTATTCCTTACCTAACACTACCCACATCCCCTTCATCCCCATATGAACTTTTCCAGCTCCCCCTTTTAAAACTCCCTAAAGCTCCGCACTAAATACCTGTCTACTAGACCCTTCCCCCATTCACCACCCTATTTGTGAACCATTTTCCCCTTTTCCCTTTTTAAATCTAAAGTTTTCCGCTTGAACCCTTACTTCTTGTTTTCCCTGGTTAAAACCGTAAGAAAAATTTTCTACCTCCTTTATTAATCCCCTTTTTTCCACTTAAAAATTCATCAGATCCCCCCTTACTCTGCGTCTCTCGAGGGAGTGAAATTTTTAATAATTTCAATCTCCTTCATAAACAAAATTTACGCACCCCTTTGTATCATTTTTGGTCACCCTCTCGCACTTTTTCTAAAAAAACTATACCCCCTGAATAGGGACAAAACGAACTGCATAGTCTAGGTGGGGCCTGACTAGAGCCAGAAAAAGCTTTAGAATAATTTCCGACTTCTATTTTTAACACTTTGGTAAGAACCTAATACCTTTACTTATTTCTGGCCTCAATACATTTTTTCCTAGGCGGATTTGGGCTCACCTCACTCCAAGTTTTTTTCCCCTTCGATTTTTTCAGCGATCATTGCTTATGGTGTATCTTTTACCAGGGTTTTTTTCTCCCAACATCATAACGCCTTTATCAATATTAAACCATCTGCCATTTGACCCCATCTTTAAGTTTATCTAAGTCTCCCTGAAATATTTTTTACGTCAGACTGTGATCCAATAATCCACCTAACTTAGTATCACGCAAACTTGCTGAACACGCTACCCCACTATCCAAGTCTTTTGAGAAAATAAAAAAATAAAATTGGCCAAAAAACAGACCTTGTGAAACCATTTGTCCCCATCCCCATTCAGATTTGGAACCCTTTAATTGAACCCTTTTTTGCCTATTACTTAGCCAAGCTCGATCCAATAAAGAACCCTTCCCATCTATACATGAGCCCTAACCTTATTTAAGGCGTCGTGTGTATTTTGTCAAATCCCCTTTAAAAAGTCCAAATATATATATCATAATCCTTATATTATCTGCCGTCTCATAAATTTTCTAAAAAAACCAAAAAAATTGGGGGGACATGACCTCCCCTTTGGTGAATCCATGTTGGAATCATGATAAAAATATGTTTATCAAAGGTCTCTAATGTTTTTTTGCAATAATAGTTTTTCCAAAAATTTTTCCCCCACACTGTGTTGACTTAGGGGTTGAAAATTTTGATTTTTTATCCTCTTCTCCCTTTTTAAATAGGGGAACAACTTTTCCTTTCTCCACAAAATGGAACACCCCTTCTCAACCGTTTTCCAAAAATGTGCATAAGACTCATAACAACCTCCTTGCATTCCTTAATACCGGGATAATTTCATCTGGTCTGGCGATTTAAATTTTTTTCTTTTTTTTCTATACCCTCTTTCCCCTTTTCCCCTGTTACCCCACAAATCTTTGATTTTTCCCCCTCTCGTTCCCTTTTGAACATCTTTTTTCAATCGGTATCTTGTGTATCCCTCCGTAAAAAACTTAAAAATAATCATTTAGACTCCTAACATATCCTCACCCGTATTTAAAACCTCACCTTGTCTGCCCTTAAGGGGCCAACAAATTTTCCCTTTCTTTGTTTATAAACCCTGATAGACCCCTTTGGGTCCCCTTTCGTTTGTTCGCTATTTTAATCTAAAAATTTTTCTTAGAAAACTCGGTTTTTTTCTTCACTGTCCTCGCATCACGTTATACTTTTTTGTTTCCCAAATCCTCCCTTTTAAACCTTAAAAAAAATGTTTTTTTTTACCCCAAATGTGGTTTTTTTAACTTGGTGGTCACCTTTTTTGGATCACTTTTTTCTGGCCCTTATTTCCTATAAGGAATATTTCTTTTCTGCCCGCTTTTATTTTCCCTTTACAAAATGAGGTATAATCTCCTCAGCTCCGACCTCATTCCCCCTTTAACCTCTCAAATTTTACCTCCTCACCCCTGACCTCATTCCCTTTTGTCTAACCGCTCAAATTATCTCCTCAGCCTCGACCTCACTACCATAGCTGACGCGCCAATTCCCTCCAGGTGCCCTTCCAAATTTCATAAGGGCCTTTCCACCTGACAACGCCTTTTTCCTGGGAAATTTTTGCTCCCCCCATCCCACACCCCTATTAAAAAACCTCCCGGTGTCTCTTTAAACCCCCTAATTTTGGCCTTTTGAAATTAGGTATTCGTCCTATTTCCATTTTAATTTTCCCCAAATTTCCATTTTAAGCTAAAATTTTATCTCAAAATGGCGCTATTTTCTAAACCCCCCGACCCCCACATTTGTAACTAAACGTCTTATTTTTCGCAAAGATCTAAATATTATCCCTCTATAGGTCCTTTATTGCTTGAAATTTGGAAGTTATCTGAATTTTTTAACAAATTATTCATTTGCTGTCACCTATGATTAAATCCCGCTATTTCCTAAGATTAAAATCTCCCACCCCGCATAACGATTAATTGCAGGCCTTGTTTTATTCTTCCCTATGGGGGTGAAACCTTTTACATAAGTTTGGAGGCCTAACACTACACCCAAAAAACCCTTTTTTTCAGTTCCCCCCGAACCCCTACCCCTATAGACCTATGCTTAAACTGTTTTTTTTAAAATTTTTTACACAACATGCAAGATCTCTTGCATAAAGCGCAACCCTCCTCCTCGTCGCCTCTTGTCCTTTTAAATAAATACCAGTTCCGACTTCCCGGGTCGATACCTTCCTGACAATCCCAAAATGTTTTTGTTTTAAAGCTTTTTTATCAAAATCCTCTCACTATTTTTCCTTCAGGAAATCTATTTTTTTAAATACTCCTACTTTTTATAGTAAAAAACCCTTTAAGCAACTCCTCTTTTTTTTTGTCAATTTTCCCTTTTTTCTTTAAAATAAACCCCTCTTCTCTTCTTCTTACGAAACACTTTTTGTTCCCGCCTTCTGAAAATCCCCCTATTTGCAAGTTTTCCCTTTTCCCCCACCCCCGTGTTAAACCCCGGTTTCTACTTAAAAAAACCCGCGTGCATTACCCCCTTTCAAGGATTCAGACAACGAAATCCTTTCCCGAAAAATACCCCTCCCTGGGGGGAGAGGCTGTTATGCCCCAAAAAGGGTCCAGCTGCGACAAAGGGGCCCCCCCATTTGGGTTTGCAATGAAGTGCCACCCGGGAATTCACCGCAAAGCCCGGGTACCACATTCGCAACAAGCGTCTTGGGAAAGGGCCCCCAACACCACAGGGAAAACCCCCCCCCCTGTCCCCAACTTACCCACAGCTTCCTTGAAACCGCCTGCAATTCCCACTTCTTACACACTCAACACTTTCCCCCAGCGCTCAGGCAGACTGGGCTTTTTCCCTTGGGCCGCCATCATCAAATATCTTGTCCTAACTAACCTATCCCCTTCCCGGGTAACTCACCCATTCTGGATCCCCTTTTTGTCACAGAACCTGCTGTCAAGATGTTTAACCTGACTGTCACCAACACCAAGATTTTACCTTCGGGTAATGAGTACGTCTATCCCTAACCTCCGTATCATCCTCTTGCAGCCCGAGAGTACCCCGAAAGGGTTCGTGCAAAAAATTGGGCCTTGTTTTCCCTTTTTTTCCTGCGGGCGGGCCCCCGATCAACTACCTTCCCAAAAACAATCCCTGGTGCTTACTAGGGAAACCTAGTAGCGCTTGAGTCACATCTCGTTGGGACCCCTACAGGCACATCATCGCATGTGCCCCCCCATCGCTCCACTTGGACTTCACCCACACACAAAAGAAGTATCCTATTTTTCCGCTTCTTCACAAAAGCTTTTCCAAAACGTTCACTTTTACTTGCAAAGCTCCCCTTTTTAGGTCTTCTATGGCCCCCCCAGAATAGTCTAAGCGCCGCACCCCAAACCCCTTTCCTACACTCTCCCCCTGACCCTTCTACCCCCCTTAACCTCAGCCTCCTTCACTCCTACCACACTACCCCCTTTCACCCCACCACCAACACACACCCCACTTACTTCCGCCTCCACAACATCCCCATCACAGGAGTAGCCATTCTAATCCGGAGCAAACCAAAGCAAAACCTCACTTAGGGAGAGACACGGCGACTGAACTTGCAGACATTTTGCATACTGTGGATCCATGACCTGGTTTACTGCAGGGTTTCATCCTTCCCATGTTTATTATTGGCATAAATCGCTCCTTCCACCCTTTGGCACTTTTCCCTGTTGAAGAGCCTTTTTTATATCATATACTGGCCACCCAACTTTTTTACTGCACTCTTTTAAACAAAAACCCCAACACTCCATTGGCCCCAGTGCTTGCCTGCCTGAAATCCCTTCAACAATTCACAAATTTCCCTTTCTTCTCTATTTTTTTTTCCTCCCCTTTTTGTTTTTCATTCCTTGTGGTTCTTGAATTTTGATTTTTTGTGAATACTTGCTGAAATTTTTTTATTTAGAATTTCACCCATTTTTTTTTGTACTTCATATACCATATTACCTTCCTTCATCTCTCCACTTTGCCCTTTAGTTTGATTTTTGCATGGAAAAAATTGTAGAACATTTTAATATAGCGAGTGGTTTTAGCACGTTCTATGTTTAGCGCGCCCCGCCGCGGCAGGAACCAAGGAGCCCGCCCAATCATCAGACTTTCCAGATTTTTTAGGGGTGATACGTGAAAAAGTTACCAGGGGGTCACAAAGGGAAGAGGCAGTCAGCCCCCAGCGCGCGGGAGTGCAGTAGGTCCAGGATTATTAACTTGGTAGCGAGCTATTTACAACGCACTAAGGGCGGTTCACTGAAGGGGCCCCCGAAATTGGAGCATGAGAGAAACGAGATGGGGAAGGAGGAGTAGGGTGTGGTGTAGAGCCCCACAATTGAAAAGAACCACAGTACCCTAGAAAAAAAAGGGGGCCATGGGGGGATTGGGAAACCATAAATTATTCGGGGGGCTATGTGAATGATAAAGATGCGAGGAAAATTTTATAAAAACAGTGAGTGAACAAGGGGGGTGTGCCGTCCTTGATACAGTTGTACAAAACTGTGGTGGTTCACGGGGCTCGAAGCGTATGTAAATGGTTGAGAAATGGCGTGGACTTGTTAAAGAGGAATGGCTAATTCCAGCTTCACATTTGGAAATGGTATTTCGTGATTTCCCTCAAGAAAGTACTTTTCCCCTGTTGTATAGGGAATATGCGTCCCAATGTGCCCTCTGATGTGGTGAACGTAATTTCCTTTGTTGCGAGTAGATTCTATAAAAAGACCGAAAGGAAATCAACTGGAACAAATCAAGTCAAAGGGGGGGAAAAAAGGGACGTCGTCAATCTACGAATCATCGTCAGGACACTATCTGGGGGTTTATGGGCATGACTAAACTGGGAATTAATATAGCTGAGGAAATCGTGGCACTCTAAAGGAGGGGGGACCGAAAAGGGGGGCCTTGAAATTTCATCGCAGTTTGGCCCCTACAGCAGAAAAATGAAGAAGCTTGTGGAATGCCGACAAAGGGCCCTCAAACCGGGAACGGAGGTTTTGTACAGTGAAAAGGGACTGTGACGTGTCAAAAGGGATAAGAAACCGACCCCCGAACCAGGGTGTGTGCCCCGTTGGCTAGCGGGTTTTAACGGGGTGTTTGCCATGGCCCTTAATCGTGGGGCAAGAAGTATTTTTTGGTGATAGTGGACGTTACAAGATATTGTCATCTGTGGTTGCCAGACAAAATGCAGGCACTATTTTTCGGGGATTTTCTCGGTTGGGGTGCTATTGGTCCCCCGGGAAAAATTTTATCAGAAAAGGCTTGAATTTTAAAAAATTCAGATATGAGGTCTCTAGGGAGGCATTCAATTTTTAAGATTATAACGACGGCAGCTGAAACCCCTTGGGTAGGGTGTTTGTAAGGGCTAAATGCTGTGTTGGGGGAATGGAAGCAAGATTTGGCGGTTTTTTCCCGGCTGTGATTTAGAGTTGCTCGGTTGGGCTGTGGCTGCCGGGAATGCACTGTAACATTTGGGTTACTCGCCCAACCAGCTGGTTTTTTGGCCAGAACCTGGGATTCCCGGAGCCTTTTTTGATAATTACCGGCGCTAACGGCGAGGCCACACCTGCAGGTAATGAAGGGTAACCTGAATGACTTCACGCGGCACGGAGAGCATTTACCGTAGCGGAAACTAGTGAAAAGGGACTGACATTTTTCATAATGTAGAGACAGCGACCCCGGGAACACACACGGAATGATGTTTACTACAAAAACCCAGAAAAATAATAAGTGGCCGGACCCCGGGACCCAAATTGGGGAAAAACGGAAAAAAATTTTTGTGAAGCACGGTGGAAGTGTGTTAGGGGGCACACATGTGCATTGCCCCGGCACCGACCCGTGTTGACCGCTGCAGTGTAAATGGGGAAAATGTGTCTCAGCCAATACCAGTGCTCTGCGGCCCTAGGTGCTGGTGATGGGGAAATTTGGGTTCGGGATAGACATGGACTCGGATGATGACGACCATCCTCGTGAAATTGTGTTGGGGGAGGGGGCGCAGGTGGCTGGGATGGCCACCGGTGGCGTTCGGGGCGGACCCGGTGGAGTGCCTCGGGTGTGTTTGGGAATTCCGTAGGAGAGTTAAAGGGGGTCAAAAAGGGTCAAGGGCGTTTAGAAAGCGGTGGTGAGGGATATCTGGTAAAATTGTAGTCGGGCGGGGAAAAGGGGACTGGCGAACTCCAACTGCTAAACATTAAGATGACAAAAAATGGTAACTTTAAATTTGGTGGATCTGGGCAGAGATTTTACGCATGGGAAACAGTGGACGAGGCGACAGAAATGCTTGTGGTTTTTTTAAAACAGATGAGGTGGTGTGTGCTAAGGGGAAAAAAGATTGAGAAATTTGGGGGACCAAGGGGGTTATGAAAAGGGGGAATGTGGGTCAAAAATTATCTGTACGTTGGGTGGTCACAGAAAAAGCTGAAGGAAGGGGAAAACTATTGTGAAGGCCGTTGGTGCAGGGGCTTTAGGAGGACACCATAGGGGTGCAGAAGAACTCCCCCATGTTCAAAGGGGGCGTCCGTTTTGGGAAAGGTATCGCCCAGCTAATGGTTGGGTGGCCACACAATGGACATACAAGTGCGACCCCCAAGGGAACAAAAAAGAGCGTGAAGTGTACCTGATCCTCCCCTGATTCGACAATGGCTATTGTGGGATCGAGGAGACGTGTATGGTTTGTGCGACCGGCCAAACAAGGGACTGAGGGGGAAGGGGCAGCTGAAGTTCGGGGCCCAAAAATTTTGCCCCTGGACCCTGCATTTTTTCGTGGGGCCCCCTGGTGGAAAAGAGGTATCATATCGTAGTGATGACTTTTGTGGGGTGGTACTAGAAATTTGAGCAGCCCCCGTCATAAAACAGTTGCGTAGGACCCTTCCAAGTTGGGGCTTTCGATTCAAGTGCTTTAAGTTGGGGGGCCAAGTAGTTTCCACAGAGGACGGCGTATCACAATGGACCGTTTTCAGTATGGAGATCGTTGAATGGGGGGCCCTTAGCAAGCTCGGGCGTTGGAGAAGAGAGTGGGTTTTTCAGAACGAGAGAAAAAGAATATCTGGGGGCCCCGGGGAAATAAAAAGGATGGCTACTCAACTCGCCCGGATTAAACGTTTGATTGGGGGCGAGCTAGTGTTTCAATTTTCCAAAAGGGTACGGTGTTACATATTGAGACTAAACGGTGATTGGGGTGTGAAAACGGATAATTTGGGTTTTTTATCCGAGGGTTGACCTTTAGACGATGCCCCATTGATGCTCGCTGAAACCCCTCCTTCGCCCAACCTGCAGGGACATGGATTCAAGGGGGGTTTATCATCTTTCTGTGCGACACTAAAAATGTACGGGGCCCTATTTCTGGCAGTCGGGGAAAGGGTTTGAGGGGGGTCAATTCAACTCTTTTGCTGGACCCGGGACTTCGGATGGTTGCTAGTACTGCGGTGTAGTGGCCAGTATTTTGCAGGGGATCTCCCGGGTGTGGGGAGGACCCCATCAAGTTTTTGGACAAAAGTAGCGTAGTGGAAGCCCCATACACCTTAAAATTGGGGGACAAAAAGCTCTGAGGATTGATATATCATGCTTCGAGATATTTTGGTCAAGGGGAATTGAAGGAGGGTAAAAGGTGGAGACATCGAAGCAAAATGGCAGACTCTTACAAGAAGGGCGCGTCGACTATCGGCTGGGGAGGGAATTTGTGGGATTAGTTGTTGACCATCAGCAACATGTAGGGTGAATATGTGTTTGGTGAAATACAATTGTACGTAGTTGTATGTCTAAAGGAACATGCAAGAAAAGAAGAAAAAAAAAATATAGCGAATTGGGGAAAAGCGAGTTTTAGCACGTTCATATTTTTTGCGCGGCCGCCCCGGGGGAACCAAAGGGAGACCGCCATATCATAGACTTCAGTGTCATCACTGGTGATCACGTGACAAAATTTTCCACGTAGAGTACAAGGGGGAAGAGGCGTCAGTCCCAGCGCGGGTGAGTCGTATTTTCCGGATATTAACAGAACCGTTTGGGGTTTTTCCTGACATTTGCAACTCTATCCCTCTTAAATCTTCTTTCCTCTCTCCCTAGGCACACCCCGACATTTTTTGCTTATTTTTAGTCTTCTTGATTCTTTGTTGATTTTTTACTTTTTTTCCCTGCCTCATCCCTTTTCTCCTTGCCCTCCACACCCTTTCCTTACACCATTCTTCCTTTCCCTTTTTTCTGGTGATACAGTGGGAGTGTTTTCAACTCCTTTTTCCAAAATGCTCAGAAAATTTTT
>JACEEZ010016268.1:5000-21545 GCA_016584305.1 Chionoecetes opilio | reverse complement strand
TTCCGCCTTTGCCCTTTTGTTTTTCACATTCCCCCCCTTTCCTTTTGTGTTTTTACCAAAATTCCCCCTCCTGGTACAATTCCTCCTCCTGTGTAAAAACCCCCCAAATTCCCCCTCCGTGTACACTTTTTTTAAAATTCCCCCCTTGTTAACATTCCCCCTCCTTGTACACATTTCTCCTGTGTACACATTCCCCCTCCTGGTACACTTTTCCCCTCCGTGTAACATTTCCCTCCTCCTGTGACACTTTCCCTCCTCCGTGTACACATTCCCCTCCTGTGTAAAACATTCCCCCCCTGTGTACCTTCCCCTCCTGTTTTTCCCCACATTCCCCTCCTGTGTACACATTCCCCTCCTGTTACACATTCCCCTCCTTTTACACATTCCCCCTCCTTTGTACACATTACCCTCCTGTGTAACTTTCCCTCCTCCTGTGTACACATTCCCCTCCTTGTACACATTCCCCTCCTGTGTCACTTTCCCCCTCCTTTTTTACACATTCCCCCCCTCCTGTGTCCACATTCCCCCCTCCTGTTTACACTTCCCCCTCCTGTGTACACTTCCCCTCCTGTGTAAATTTCCCCCGTTTTCAATTCCTCCCCTGTGTACACATTCCTCCTCCTGTTGTACACATTCCCCCTCCTTTTGTACACATTCCCCTCCTGTGTACACATTCCTCCTCCTGTGAAACACATTCCTCCTCCTGTGTACACATTCCCTCCTCTGTGTACACATTCCCCCTCCTGTGTACACATTCCCCTCCTGTGTACACATTCCCCCTCCTGTGTACACATTCCCCCTCCTGTGTACACATTCCTCCTCCTGTGTACACATTCCTCCTCCTGTGTACACATTCCCCTCCTGTGTACACATTACTCCTTTCCTGTGTACACATTCCCCCTTTCCTGTGTACACATTCCCCCTCCTGTGTACACATTCCTCCTCCTGTGTAAAAAATTCCTCCTCCTGTGTAACATTCCCCTCCTGGGGTACACATTCCCCTCCTCCTGTGTACACATTCTCCCCTGTGTACACATTCCCCCTCCTGTGTAAAACATTCCTCCTCCTGTGTACAACATTCCCCCCTCCTGGTACAATTCCTCCTCCTGTGTACACATTCCTCCTCCTGTGTACAACATTACTCCTCCTGTGTACACATTCCCCCCTCCTGTGTACACGTTCCCCCTCCTGTGTACACATTCCCCCTCCTGTGTACAAAATTCCTCCTCCTGTGTACACATTCCCCCTCCTGTGTACACATTCCCCCTCCTGTGTACACATTCCTCCTCCTGTGTAACACTTTTCCTCCTCCTGTGTACACATTCCTCCTCCTGTGTACACATTCCTCCTCCTGGTACACATTACTCCTCCTGTGTACACATTCCCCCCTCCTGTGTACACATTCCCCCTCCTGTGTACACATTCCCCCTCCTGTGTACACATTCCCCCTCCTGTGTACAACATTTCCCCCTCCTGTGTACACATTCCCCCTCCTGTGTACACATTCCCCCTCTGTGTACACATTCCCCCCTCCTGTGTAAAACATTCCCCTCCTGTGTACCATTCCCCCTCCTGTGTACACATTCCCCTCCTGTGTAACCATTCCTCCATGTACACATTCCCCCTCCTGTGTACACATTCCCCCTCTGTGTACACATTCCTCCTCCTGTTTTACACATTCCTCCTCCTGTGTACACATTCCCCCTCCTGTGTCACTTCCCCCCCTGTGTCCCATTCCTCCCCCCTGTGTACCATTCCTCCTCCTGTGTACACATTCATGTTGAGGGGGTTTAGCAGGGGAGAAAGCTCCATCTAGGGGACATTGAGTGTTCTGGAGTGTGTTATATAGTATTTTTTACTTATTGTATTTACCTAGTTATATACGGGGAATGAGCTATACAGTTTTTCCCTCATATATTATGCCTCGCTTAATGATATTTCACTGATAGGATCGACTTTAGTACCCTTTGGTCTTTTTGCGGTGGTTCTCGCTCGTTTTTTACGATCCTGCAAGCAATCCGTGATGTCTCCAAACCCGGGCCTGCAGCTCTATTGATTCCAATATAAAGCTCAAGAAGAGCCGGGAAGAACTTAAGTTTAGAGTCTAAGCTTGACATTGTTGAGCCCTTCCTCCGTGTCGACACTTGCATCTAATACCTTCTCCCCCCTCCAATAATAATGATTCGAGGTGAGGTATTCAGGTGACCTGACAGATGAGTCAGGATATCTTTATTTCCCCTGGATATTTATGTGCGAAAATTTTGTATGTATGCCACAAATTTATTCATATTATTCTATGACATGGACAAGTGTGATTTTTGGTCTTTAAAATGTATCTCACTAATATATTAGGAGTCAATGGAAAATAGGATTTATTTAGCGTAATTTCGCTTAACGCATGATTTTCCAGGGAAAGTAACTTGTACGTTAAATGGGGCCATACCGTAAATGGCGGCGTACAAGTCGACCCTTTGAGCCTGAAAAAATTTCCTCCATAAACTAGGGGTCGACTTATACGACAGGATAAATTCGAACCTTCCATCAGGATAAAGAGTGGTCAGCTACTTATTTTCGCACCCAATCTGTAACCCTACACTCAGTGACAACTACAATATGCGCCATCCGAGCAACAGCACAACTGAAGACGTTAGCGGCAGTTTCACCCACACGTTCCAAAAGTGATACAATGATTGTAACAATGGGAATCAAATGCGGGCCTTGAGGCACGGTCAGTGCAGTCAGTCTAAGTACACCGTGTTTTACTATAAAATACGTTGTAGCGGTACTATAGGGGTGGGTTTTCAAGTGAAACAAGAGGGACCCAAGTAAAATTCTTCTCAATAAGTGGGTGGTGTTAGTGTTTTTTTGGACAGGTTACCGTTATGTACCGTAGCCTATCCACATTCAAGTTTTGGCCAGCATACCTACCGTTTTTTTGGGGCCGGCTTATACGGCAATAAGTTTAACCCCAAAATCTTTAGCTAATAATCTTGGGGTCAACTTATACGCCGCTTTTACGGTAGGTTAGTTAGTTTCACTATAATGATATTTTTTGTAATTTGCAAAAGTGTGGAACATTTTGTGGGGGGACATGGTTTTGAGTGCATACTTGGTCAGACACCAGTACCAGAGGGGGGCCGGCGTCGGGCCCAGCAAAAGGAGGCCAGGGCGGGTCAGAGTTGACAGGGGGCCCAGCATTACCCAGTCGTCCGGGGCAGGCACAGCTGGTGTTCTGTAGGTCTTTGGGCACGGCCTGATTACTTGTACTGCAACGCCTCAACCCCACCCCCCCTTTGCAAGGCAAAGAGTAGAGGGAACAATTAATTAATAAGGCTGTACAATCCCTGTCACCTTGTGGCTCATTCAAAATGAATGCCAATGAGACTGGGCACCCACCCCCTTCCCATTCCTGGCAATCACCCTTGACCATGACGAACATCCCCCGGCCCAGCATGATGAGAGCTGCAGGGTGTCTGTGAGATGAGGGCCGCCGGGCCCCCCCCTCACGGTAAAGGCGCTGTGACCCCACGGGCACCATGGACCCTAGATTTCCACTTCAGGGCCGGGTTTTATAAAACGCGCGCCAGAGTACGGGTCTACCTGCGGACAGACACTCTTAATTATCACTGGAGGAGGGGGTTCAATGTATAATGTGTGTGGTAATCCCACACCATTCTACTTTAAGCCCTTTCATTGCACGGTTTATCGTGCCAGATAATTTATGAATGTACTCAAGACTTTTGCCCCAGGGATTTTATCTTATTTAATCCAGTATTCTAGTAACTGCTTTTATGAGAAAATCATAAAAACGTCATTTAAAAATAATGATTAAATAAAATGAACCCTTGGGCCTTGACGGGGTTTTTAGCCCAAGACGGGGGGGTTGCCGTTACTAAAAATTTGCATGAGGGGATGGGGTCCCATATGTCTGGGGATTTTCTTCCCCCCTTCTTTTTCGAAAAAGGGCGACATGGGAACCTTTTTGACGCCGTCCCCCTTACCCAGCCCAAACCTTTAGATGACACCCACACTTCCTGGGGGGTGGCGATGGAAGGCTTACTCGCCAGCCTAAAAAACCTAGGCCAGGTTTATGCATTTCCCTAAATTTTTAGTCAGCTGTTTGGCCCAAAATAAAGCTCCCTACCTTCTTTTTCATCTATTTCCACCAATCTTCAAAATCCCCGTTTTGTCCTCTTTTCAAAGAAAAGTTAACCAGATCTTCACCCTTTTATCCCTTTCACTGGTAAACTCTGGAACTCTCTTCCCCTTTTTTTTTTTTCCCTTTCCAAGACTTACATTTTTTTTCAAGAAAAGTGTCAAAACACCCTCCCGAAGAAATTGGCCCGCCCCCCTTCCCCCTTCTCTTCTGTCTTTTTATAGGGACCAGCTAGCGGGCTTTTTGTTACTATTTTTCCTTTTTGTTTATAATATTTCAAATAAAAAAAAGTAAAAAACGCTAAAGAAAATTTTTACAACTATGAAGAAATATGAGAGCTAAATATTCCTTAACTCTTCCCATTTAAACTTTGCGAGTCAAATTTTATCAGAAATATCAAAGAAGCGCAATTTTTTTTTGCTTCCATTGCTAATTTTGTTTCTGAAAATGAAATTTAAACAAGCCCTAAAATTTGCGTTAAAAAATAAAACCCAAATCTCAAACGGGTAATTTTCCGATTGAGATGTTATTTATTTTCTTATATATTCGTTTTCTGATAAATGAAATTTGTACCATGTATAAATTACGTTGAAAAAAAAAAAAAACCCTTATCATCGGGAAAATTACCCGATTGTGATTTTATTTATTTAGTTAGATAATTCATTTATCAGATAACGAAACATAGCAATGGAAAACTAATAAAATTGCGCTTCTATTGATACCCTTCATGATAAAAGTTGACTCTCAAAGTTTTAAATGGCGAAGAGTTGAAGTGAATATTAAGTTCATGCATATTTCTATAGAGTCTCGTAATGGCATTTCTTTAGCGTGTTTTACTGTTTTTTATTTGATAATATTAAGAACAAACATTTACGAAGATTACAGTATATCATATATACTGATAAACCAGTCTATATGATCCTATATATATAATATATATATATATATATATATATATATATATATATATATATATATATAATATATATATATGAATCCGAGCGGCCCTCCGACTTCAGGCCCTTGTGCGACAGGCCGATATTCCGTGCGCAGTCCAGGTATACAGTGGTCTGTGGCTTTCCTTAAAATTATGATAGGTTGATGATGCGTTTGAGGTGAGCAGGGTGGGTTCTGAGTTTTGGGCTCGAGGTATTTACCGAGATCACTGAGCAGTGGCGTACCGAGGGGGGGGGGGGGGGGGGGCATGCAGCCATGGGCCCCCCTTTTGCAAAGATAAATTATAATATATAAATATTTTTATAATAATATATATATATATATATATATATATATATTATATATAATATATAATATTTATATATTTAAATAATCTATAATAATATAAGCGAAAGAGAGTGTGTGTGTGTGTGTGTGTGTGTCCGCTCTAGGTTCCGCCCCCCGTGGCGGAATTCCATCATATGGCACAGATTTGGAACCAGGTTGACCAGGGGAAGGTTTTAAGCCCACTTATGGGATGATCCGATAACTTTTATATTTTTTTTTTTTAGTAGCCTATTAGCGAGAATTGTGAAAAAAAGTGGGTTGCGAGAATTGAGGAAACCGTGATGTAGGGTGATGGGTAATGGGTGAGTGAATGGGTGGGGTGATGGGTAATGGGTGTGGGTGATGGGTGAGTGAATGGGTGGGGGGTGATGGGTTGAGGGTGATGGGTGAGGGAATAGGTGGGGGTGATGGGTAATGGGTGAGTGAATGGGTGTGTGGTGATGGGTAATGGGTGAGTGAATGATTGGGGGTGAATGGGTAATGGGTGAGTGAATGGTGGGAGGTGATGGGTAATGGGTGAGTGATGGTTGCGGGGGATCAAAGGGTTGGCTTAAAACATCATTTCTAATCCCTGATTTCAGGGAAAAATTTTAAAGGGGGTATTGGAGAGTCTGTGTTTTTGGGGGCCGGGCCCCCCAAAAAACAGGTGGTGGGCCGAAGGCCCCCCCAAAAGCCCTCCGCAGAGCTAGCCCCAAAAAAACCTCCCGGAGGGCGGCTTTGCGGTAGTAATTTTAAAAACATTTTTAATATATAAAAATATTTATAATATTAATTACTTTAAATTTTAAATATACTTTAAAAAATAAATATACTTTTAATATTAAAATACTTTAATATATAAATATACTTTAATATAAATATACTTAATATATAAAAATTTTAAATATATAAATATACTTATAAAATTTTAAAATATACTTATAATAATAAAATACGTATAAAATAAAATATACTTATAATAATAAATATATTTTAAAATATATAAATATTTTTAAAATTTATATAAATATTTTTTATAATATAAAATATATTTATAAAAATTTTAAAATATTTTTTAATATATATATATATTTATAATATATATATATATATAAAATATATTATATATTTTTTAAAATAATATATATATATATATATATATTTAAAATTAATATTTATAATATAATATATTTTTAATATATATACCCCTTTTTAAAATTTTTAATATATATTTTAATATATAAAAATATGCCCATTTTTGGTTCCATTTACAGGATGGTTTATAGTGTTGTTAAAAAAAATTGCAGAGAAGGATGCCCAAAATGATAAAAGGGGAGCGAATTTTTAGTTAGGGAGAGGAGTTTTGAAGTTATTAAAATTACACCCCCCTCGAGGGGACGCAGGTAAGGGGCGATCTGATAGAATTTTAAGTGGATAAAGGGATTTTAAAAAGGGGAGGGGAGGGAAAAGTTTTTTACGGCTTTTTAAACCCGGGTAGAAAAAGAAAACGGATTCAAACTGGGGAAAAACGTAGATTTGAAAGGGAAAAAGGGAAAAAAACTGGTTCACAAATAGGGGGTGAATGAGTTTGGGAAGGTCTCAGTAGGCAGGTATTTTGTGCGGAGTCATTAGGGAGCTTTAAAAAGGGGGGGGCTGGTAAGTTTATGGATGGGGATGCAAGGTGGGTGTGGGGAGTGTTTTGGTGGGCAGGAAATACACGTGTAGGCCTCGGGGGCCTTTTTGTAGCTTCCCTTTTTTTCTTATGTTCTTCTTAGTTTTTTATATATATATTATATATATTATAAAATATATATATATAATATATAATATATATATATATATAAAATATATTAATATATTTTTATATATTTAATATATATATATATATAAATTTTAATTTTTATATATATAAAATTTTTTAATATATAAAAATAAATTTTAAATTTATATATATTTTTTAATATTATATATATATTATATAATTATATTGGTTTGTTTTTGTATAAAATATATATAATATATATATATATTTTATATATATATATATAATATATAATTATAATAATATTAAAATATATATATAATATATATTTATTATATATATATTATTTTGGCCCCCCCTTTTAAATTTTTTTTTGGGAAACCCCCTGACTGTGAGGGTCCTGTCTGTGTGAAGAGGTTTAAAAGCTACTACGGAGATTTTGGTTAAAGATGTACAGCAGGAGGGACAGCAGGGCGAGGTACACCTGGATCCTCGGCCGCCAACCCTTTTGTGCATGTACTCCGGCCCGTCGCACCTCCCGGGGAAACAGCCCCCACAGGATTATGTACATTACTTTATTGTGTCACGGCTTTGTGACTCCCCCACAAGAGGTTGCCATAAAAATTATGATTTAACAACAATAATGTTTTTCGAAAAATTACATTTACTTTTTCAGTTCGGGGTGCCAGCGCTAGGGGGGAGTTTTGGGGGGCACATGAGTATTTTACGCCAGGGGCCGCGAACCCCCTGCCCAATCAGAAACCTGTTCAAGGCAAATATATAGGATTAGGAACAATTCGATAACTCTGTTTTTTTTTTTTTTTTTTTTTTTTTTTTTTATCGGGGTGATACAGCTAAACAGGTACAGATAAACGGGTTTATGCTGGGTTTAGAGCGAAGATTTTGTTTTATATGTGTGTGTGTGTTATTCCCATAGCTTGATATCTATGGATCGTGAGCCAGTTTTTTCTTTCTAACCCGGGAAAAGCATTCTCTCCTCTCTCTCTCTCTCTCTCAATTTTCCTCTCTCTTTTCCCCTCTCTCTCTCTCCTCTCTTTCTCTTTCCCCCTTTTCTCTTTCCTTCTTTCTCTTTCCTCTCTCTCTCCTCTCTCTCTCTCTCTCTCTCTTTTCCCCCTTCTCTCCTCTCTCTCTTCTCTCTCTCTCTCTCTCCTCTCTCCTTTTCTCTCTCCTTTTCCCTTTCCCCCTTTTTCCCCCCCCTTTCCCCCCTTTTTCTCCTTTTTTCCCTCTCCCCCCTTTTTTTTTTCTTCCCCCTCCCCCTTTTCTCTTCTCCTCTCCCCTTTTCTCTTTTTCTCTTTTTTTTTTTTTTTTTTTTTTTCTTTTTTTTTTTTTTTATAAAATATATATATATATATATATTATATATATAATATATTTTTATATATATATATATAATATATATATTATATATATATATAAAATTTTATATATATATATATATATATTATAATAATAAAATATAAAAATGGGCCGCAGTGTCCGCAGTGTTTGTCTCCTGGTGTGTTCAACAGCCCATCATGGTTGGCATGCGTTGGTGACCCCCTGACCCATCCATGTCCAAAGCACTTATACAATCTGTCCCCCTTTTAGGGTGAATTGACATGTAATGAATGTGTATCTGGGCACAGGTTTGAGATAAAGATTGGCAGGTGCATAACGAGATATTTCACTGCTTTAATGAGTAGGGAACAAAAGGGGCTCCGTTTTTGTATACTTGAACAACCAGGAAAAAATTTTAGGTTGAATTTTAAAAAAATGGATTGTCCAAAAAGTGAAGTCCAATGGAGGTGAACAAGGGGCTTTAGGAGAAAGGGTCGTACAGAAGGGTGTGTTATGTGCCTTTCAGCATCTTATGGGGGAAGGGATAGGGAAAAAAACAAGGGGGTTGAAAAAGGGGGAGAGGATTTGAGTCCTTATGCTAACGTACAATCATGCGTTAGGAAAAGGCAGCAAATACGGTCAGGAAGGGTGATTGCAGAAAGGGAGGGGGAAAATACATGTAGGCAAGAACGGATGATATCAGGGGGACGAGCCTAGTCCCTCCGCATATCATCTATATCATTTTATATATAATTGAACCCGCACGTACTGTTGGTGATATAGCATCGAATGGAAGAGAGTGGTTGGACAAGAAGGCAAAAATTTCGGCTTTTAGGAGTCCATGGAGGCAAAGAGTGCTGCAAGGTGGGGAGGGAACAGAGAGTGCTGCAAGGTGGGGAGGGAACAAAGAGTGCTGCAAGGTGGGGAGAGGGGGAAAAAAGAGTGCTGCAAGGTGGGGGAGGGAACAGAGAGTGCTGCAAGGTGGGGAGGGAACAAGAGTGCTGCAAGGTGGGGGAGGGAACAAAGAGTGCTGCAAGGTGGGGGAGGGAACAGAGAGTGCTGCAAGGTGGGGGAGGGAACAAAGAGTGCTGCAAGGTGGGGGGAGGTGAACAGAGAGTGCTGCAAGGTGGGGAGGGAACAAGAGTGCTGCAAGGTGGGGAGGGAACAAGAGTGCTGCAAGGTGGGGAGGAACAAGAGTGCTGCAAGGTGGGGGAGGGAACAAAGAGTGCTGCAAGGTGGGGGAGGGAACAAAGAGTGCTGCAAGGTGGGGGAGGGAACAAAGAGTGCTGCAAGGTGGGGGAGGGAACAAAGAGTGCTGCAAGGTGGGGAGGGAAAACCAAGGGGGGGGGGGAGTGCTGCAAGGTGGGGGAGGGAACAAGAGTGCTGCAAGGTGGGGGAGGAACAGAGAGTGAAGGCTGTGCGAGTTAGGTGAAAAAAATGGATTGTTTTGACTGAGGTACTTTAAGATGGTTTGTCAAAGCGATGAGCGGTAGCTTGCTAGAGCGAGCACACCAGGGAAGGCTGAAGGTGTTTAGCCATGTGGAGACACAGGACTAAACAACACATTATATCGTCAACCTCATAAGAAACTGTTTAAGTCATATTTCGGCAATTTCTGGAGTTTTGCCTACGTCAAGTCTTCATCCTGTGGCGCATCTATTGGTATAGTCGCCAATGTCATGTGTAGGGTGTGAGTGTGTGTGTGTATAGGGTGTGTGTGTGTGTGTGTGTGTGTATAGGGTGTGTGTGTGTGTGTGTGTGTGTGTATAGGGTGTGTGTGTGTGTGTGTGTGTGTGTGTATAGGGTGTGTGTGTGTGTGTGTGTGTGTGTATAGGGTGTGTGTGTGTGTGTGTGTGTGTAGGGTGTGAGTGGTCTAAAACACAAAAGGATAAACAATGCATGCATTCATATCAAAATTAAGAAAATGAAGTTTTTTTTTTATTTCCTATGAAGTAGAAAAAATGACTTAGACAGTTTCTTTATGAGTGTGACTATATAGAGATAGAGTAGAAGGCAAAGCTTGAGGGGAAGATGAGCACGAAGCAGGCCCGTCACCTAATGAATGGCCTTGCTACAAGCTGAGAACCCTAGACAGGACTCACCCCGCTGGCGATGTAGACGGGAGGAACACCCAGCACATGAGCGGCAGCAGGAACACGGGCTGCGAGGAACAGGACCAATGTTAATGGCAATAATTATAGGCAATGATAACTAGCAAGTATATCGCTGTACTCACATGTACTTCTTACACCACGTACACCACAATGTACTTATGTAACTTTGAATGACTTGTCACCACTGCAGTCATACTAAACTATTTCTGCTGATGATGATGATAATGATACCACTCTACTTCGAGTGGAGACCGCGGGAAAAATGTTAGTGTTCCCTGAGGGAGGTGAGAACATAACATAAGAAAATAAGAAGCTACAAGAGGCCGCGAGGCCTACACGTGGTAGTTCCTGTCACCTAACACTACCTACATCCACCTTTCATCCCCATCCATGAACCTATCCAGCCCCTCTTTAAAGCTCCTTAATGACTCCGCACTAACTACCTGTCTACTAAGACCATTCCATTCCTTCACCACCCTATTTGCGAACCAGTTTTTCCCTATTTCCTTTCTAAATCTACGCTTTTCCAGCTTGAATCCGTTACTTCTTGTTCTACCCTGGTTAAAAGCCGTAAAAACTTTTCCTGCCTCTCCCTTATTAATCCCTTTATCCACTTAAAACTTCTATCAGATCGCCCCTTACTCTGCGTCTCTCGAGTGAGTGTAATTTTAATAACTTCAATCTCTTCTCATAACTAAAGTTACGCATCCTTGTATCATTTTGGTCATCCTTCCCTGCACTGTTTCTAACAAGGCTATATCCATCCTGTAATATGGAGACCAAAACTGAACCGCATAGTCTAGGTGAGGCCTGACTAGAGCCAGATAAAGCTTTAGAATAACTTCCGCACTTCTACTTTTAACACTTCTGGTAATGAATACTAATACTCTATTAGCTCAATTTCTGGCCTCAATACATTGTTTCCTAGGTCGGAGGTCTGGGCTCACCCTCACTCCAAGATCTTTTTCACCTTCTGATCTTATCAGCGATACATTGCTTATGGTGTATCTATTACCAGGTTTTTCTACCAACATTCATAACGCTGCACTTATCAATATTAAATTCCATCTGCCATCTGACTGCCCACTCGTTAAGTTTATCCAAGTCTCCCTGCAATATGTTTACATCAGACTGTGATCCAATAATCCTACCTACCTTAGTATCATCAGCAAACTTGCTGATATCACTGCTAATCCCACTATCCAAGTCGTTGATGTAAATAAAAAATAGTAATGGGCCCAAAACAGACTCTTGTGGAACTCCACTTGTCACCAGTCCCCATTCAGATTTAGAACCATTAATTGTAACCCTTTGTTGCCTATTATTTAGCCAAGCTCTGATCCAATGAAGAACCTTCCCATCTATTCCATGAGCCTTAACCTTATTTAAGAGTCGCTCGTGTGGTACTTTGTCAAATGCCTTACTAAGTCCAGATATATTATATCATAATCCTTATCATTATCTGCCGTCCTCATAAACTTTCCTATAAAAACTCAATAAATTGGTGAGACATGACCTACCCTTGGTGAATCCATGTTGTGAATCATTGATCAAACTATGTTTATCTAAGTGCTCTCTATGTTTTTTGCAATAATAGATTCCAATAATTTACCCACCACTGACGTTAGACTTACGGTCGATAATTTTTACTTTAGTCCTCTGTCTCCCTTCTTAATATGGGAACAACCTTTCTTTCCTCCACAATAATGGCACATCGCCTATCTCAACCGATTTCCTATAAATGTGCATTAACGACTCACTAACAACCTCCTTGCATTCCTTTAATACCCTGGGATACACTTCATCTGGTCCTGGCGATTTTTAAAATTCTTCATTTTATCTATATCCTTCTTCCACCATTTCCCTAGTTATCACACTATCTTTGAGTGTCTCCTCATCGCTTCCTTAACATCTGTTCACGATCAGGTATGCCCGTCAGGGTGGCAAGGTTGGTAGAGACGTGAGCTCGCAATGTGCAGCGCCCCTGTGCATTCGGTCAGCGGTTCGAGTCCGCCTAGTTCGTGCTGACGTGGCGGCGCTTTGTATAGTCAATATCCTTGTAGTTGGTACTTGCAAAGTGTCTAGATAGATGAAAATCTTATCTTATCTATCAGGTATCGTCTGTGTATCCTCCTCTGTAAAAACACTTAAGAAATAATCATTTAGACTTTTACACATATCCTCATCCGTATTTAAGACCTCACCCTGTCCTGACCTTAACGGCCCAACTAATTCCCTTGTCTTGGTTTTATATACCTGATAGAACCCCTTTGGGTCCCTTTTCGCCTGTCCTGCTACTTTAATCTCATAATTGTTCTCAGCAACTCAGTTTCAAGTTAATTTCTTCACCGTCCTTGCCATCACGTTATACTGTTCTTTGCTTATCAATCCTGCCTTGAACCTTAAATAAATGTTTCTTTTTACTCCAATGTTGTGTTTTAAATTAGTGGTCATCCATTTTGGATCACTCTTTCTGGACCTTATTTCCCTATAAGGAATTTTCTTTTCTGTCCGTCAATTATATTCCTTACAAATAAGGTATAATCCTCCTCAGCCCCGACCTCACTTCCATGTCTAACCGCTCTAATTACCTCCTCAGCCCCGACCTCACTTCCATGTCTAACCGCTCTAATTACCTCCTCAGCCCCGACCTCACTTCCATGTCTAACCGCTCTAATTACCTCCAGGTGCCTTCCTAATCCTTCATAATTGGCCTTTCCAGCTGTCATCGCCCTATCCTTACCCTGGGAAAATTTTTTCCCCTCCATCCCACACCTCTTATTAATAACCTCCAGGTGTCTTCTTAATCCTGCATAATTGGCCTTTCTGAAATTAGGTACTCTATGTTTATTGCCACTTAATTTTCCAACTTCCCATTTTAAGCTAAATCTGATCTCATAATGGTCGCTATTATCTAACTTTCCCCCGACCTCCACATCTGTAACTAAATCGTCTCTATTTGTCAGCAATAGATCTAGAATATTATCTCCTCTAGTAGGCTCCTTGATTGCTTGACTTAGGAAGTTATCCTGGATTATATTTAACAATTCATCTGCGTCGCGTCGCTGTCACCTATGATTAATCCCAGTCTATATTCCTAAGATTAAAATCTCCCACCACGCATAGTCGATTATATCTGCAGACCTTGTTTATTTCTTCCCATATAAGAGCTGAATCCTCTTTACATAAGTTTGGAGGCCTATACACTACACACAAAACCATTTTATCAGTTGCCTCCGTAACCTCTGCCCATATAGACTCTATGCTGTCATCTGTTTTTATAACATTATTGACACAACACTGCAATGCATCTCTTGCATAAAGCGCAACATCCTCCACCTCGCCTGCCAACTCTGTCCTTGTGAAATAACTTATACCAGCTATCTCGACTTGTCTCTTGTCACTTGTCTCTCGCCTCCCTATGAACATGTTATCATCTCCAAAGTTTGAGTCCAAAAGAATGTTTCCTAGAATCCAATAAGTAAACAGAAACCATATTCCCAAATGTGTAGGGAATTTCGATCCTAGTGTAAAATTAATCCATGTTCTGGTATGCATGGTGTGAACAAGTGTAAATGTACGGGTACGGGCGGGAGGACCGATCGACCAATATAAATTTTTCCCATAGGTTATGTATTTCACATAGAGCGAATTCACATAAAACTACCTCATTTATCGACCAATTTCTCGTTTTATGAGGGACCCTAGTGTATATCTGCTCGCTCATATTATTGATCTGAATGCATTAAAAACAAAAAAATCACAAAAAGTGAAAACTGTAAAAATGATATAGACACCATTCTTCTTGTGCATGCGCATCATCTTTCTGTTTTAAGAGGACTGGCCGGTCGAAAGACGGAAAAAATTGGTCAAAACTAAAAATTGGGGAAAATATTCCTCAGCTGCATATTCCCTTTGATAGTCTGAATACGGAATATACATTAAAAATTCACATATTTTCTATAATTTCTTATGAGCATGTAATGGACCCCCATGAGACCCCCCTCTCACTGTGTGAGAAGTCACATGATAGTTAATTGGTTGTTAAGGTGTGTAGTATGTAAGTTCATTTGTTTGTAAGTTTGAAATAATTTTGTGTTTGGTGCCTAGAGAACCTAGCCATGAGTTGCCAGCAGCATCTAGGCATCTTTCCTGTATACATGTACTATGTCCTGGGTCACGCTTTTTGGGTCGCAGCCAGGGTAGGGTGCAACGACCTGGACGGGACCCAGGTGGAATGCACCACATGTTCAGGTTTACAGCAGTGCATTGTGTGTAGGATTCGTGTTTTTGTAGAGTGAGATTGTGTTTAGAATCTGTAAGTGGTGTGAGCGTGCAGGCTGCCGCGGCGCAGTGGTGGTTATCACGGGTGTGCTCTGCTGCCGTGCTGAACGTACTACTCGGGCATGAGTGTTATCATGAAATATACATGCGATTTCTAGGTTATTTCTATACATAGTACTGATTACAAATTGCAAATGACAATTGTAACCTGTCATGCATGAATAAATTTAATGTTTATAATATTCTAGAGATTTTATGAATTGCAAAATAAGAGGTTAATTTCATCCTATGCATAAATTTGAAGAAAAACACCAGATAATTTTACATACTTTTTTCGTTAAAATGAGTGACCATATCGATACAACTAAATTTCTAAGAAATCTTTTCCCCCTCGATTACTGTAAATACTCAAAATGTTCATGTTCATGTTCAATGTAGATGTTCAAAACAAGGGCTGAGGGTTATTACAGCCACAGACTTCGCTTGGCTTAATCTTTGTATCTGTGTGAACATAAGAACATAAGAAAATAAGGAAGCTACAAGAGGCCGCGAGACCTACACGAGGTAGTTCCTGTTACCTAACACTACCTACATCCACCTTTCATCCCCACCCATGAATTTATCTAGCCTCCTTTAAAGCTCTCTAATGACTCCGCCACTAACTACTTGTCTACTGAGTCCATTCCAATCATTTACCACCCTATTTGTGAACCAGTTTTTCCCTATTTCTTTTTTAAATCTACGCTTTTCCAGCTTGAATCCGTTACTTCTTGTTCTACTCTGGTTAATAGCCGTAAGAACTTTTCCTACCTCTCCTTTATTAAATCCCTTTATCCACTTAAAAACTTCTATCAGATCGCCCTTACTCTGCGTCTCTCGAGTGAGTGTACATTTATAGCTTCAATCTCTTCTCATACTAAAGTTACGCATCCCTTGAATAATTTTGGTCATCCTTCTCTGCACTGATTCTAACAAGGCTATTATTTATATATCCATCCTGTAATATGGAGACCAAAACTAAACCGCATAGTCTAGGTGAGGTCTGACTAGAGAAAAATAAAGCTTTAGAATAACTTCCGCACTTCTACTTTTAACACTTCTGGTAATGAAACCTAACACCCTATTAGCTCTATTTCTAGCCTCAATACATTGTTTCCTAGGTCGGAGGTCTGGGCTCACCCTCACTCCAAGATTTTTTTCACCTTCTGATTTTTTCAGCGATACATTGCGTATGGTGTATCTATTACCGGGGTTTTTTCTACCACTTTCCCATAACGCTGCACTTATCAATATTAAATTCCATCTGCCATCTGACTACCCACTCATTAAGTTTATCTAAGTCTCCCTGCAATAGGGTTTACATCAGACTGTGATCCAATAATCCTACCTACCTTAGTATCTCACCCAAACTTGCTGATATCACTGCTAATCCCACTATCCAAGTCGTTGATGTAAATCAAAAATAGTAATGGACCCAAACAGACCCTTGTGGAACTCCACTGTGTGTGCGTTATTGTTTTTTTTAAACAAACTATGAACATGTTATATCATGATAATGCAAGAGCAGAATTAACGAAAAGAAAATCAGTTCATTTTAAAGAATTTTTTACGTGTCTTACATAACTTCT
>JACEEZ010016267.1:119065-146565 GCA_016584305.1 Chionoecetes opilio | reverse complement strand
AAAAAAAATTTTTTAAAAAAATTATAAAAAAAAAAATTTGTTATTAAATTTTTATATTAATTATTTATTTAAAATCTATATTAAATTTTTTTTTTTTTTTTTTGCTTTTTTTTTTTTTTATATTTTTTAAATATATTTAATTTTTAATTTAAAAATTTAAATTTTTAATTTAAACCCTTTTTTTTTTTTTTTCCCCGTTTTTTTTAAAAAAAATTTTTTAAAAACCAAACCAAAAATTTAAAAAATTTTAAATTTTTTTTTAAAAAATTTATTAAAAATTATTTTTAAAAAAAAAAATTTTTATTTAAAAAATTTTTTTTTTTAAATTTTAAAAAATTTTTTTAAATTTTTAAAAAATTTTTAAAAATTTTTTTTAAAAAAATTATTTAAAAATTATAAATTAAATACATAATTTTCTAAAATTTAAAAATTTTTTAAATTTTTCTTTAAAAAAAAAAAAAAAAAAAAAATCTTTAAATTTTTTTAAAATTTAAAAAGGGGGAAAAAAATTTTTAAAAAAAAAAAATTTAAAAAAATAATATATATATATAAAATTATATATATATTATAAAAAATATAAGCGAAAGTGTGTCTGTCTGTCTGTCTGTCTTTTTTGTCTGTTGTGTGGGGGGGGTTTTTTTGGTTTTTTTCCCCGCCCCCTCCAAAACCCAATTTTTTGGTTTGGGGGGGTCAAAGCCAAAAAAAACCCCTTTTTTTTTTTTTTTTTTTTTAGCAGCCTTTAGCGAAATTGTGAAACAAATGGGTTTGAGAAATTTATGAAGCCTTGATGTGGTGTGGGGGAATGGGGATTAAAGGGTGGGGTGATTTATTTTTATTGATTTCCTATAAAAATATACCCAAAATATCAAAATTTTTTTTAAAATAAAATATAATTTAAAAAAATTTTTTTAAAAAAAACATTTTTTATATTTTTTTATATTTATTATAAAAATTTTAAAAAAAATAAATTTTTAAATTTTTTATATTTATTATTAAAATTTCATAAAATTTTTGTTATATATATATATATATATATATATATTAAAAAAAATATATATTAAAAATTTTTTTTATATATATATATATATATATATTATAAAAAAATTATATAAAATATAATATTATTTTATATAATATATTATATATATATATAATATATAATAATTATATTAATATATATAATATATAATATATATATATTTTAAATATAATATATATTATAAAATATATATAAATATTTATATTATATAATTATATATAATATAATATTTTATATTTATAATTATATATATTATATATATATATTAATTATATTATATATTATATATATTTTTATATATATATAAATTATATAAAATATTATATATAATATATATTATTGATATTAATTTAAATATATATTTTTATTATATATTAAATATTATATAATATAAATATAATTAATATATTATTTAAATTTATTATATTATAAAATTTTATATTTATATTATATTCTATATTATATTAATATATTATATTTATAAAAATATAATTATTTTATATATCTATATTATATAAATATATTATAAATTTTATATATATATATATATATTATTTATATATAATATTAATATATATTATTAATAATTTTATATATTTATAAATATATATATATATATAAAATTTTATATAATTATATATAAAAATATATATTTATATATAATTATATATATATATTTAAAATATTATAATATATTATATATATATATATATTTATATATTATATTATTTATATTATATAAAATTATATATTATTATATAATATATACTATATAATTTTAATATATATTAAAATATATTTTATATTAATTATTATATATATATTATTTTTTTTTTTTTTATATTTAAAATATATTATAATTTTTAATATTATATAAATTTTATATATTTTTTATATATTAAAAATTATATATATTAAAATAATATATATTTTTTTTAATATATTTATAATATATTTTATATATATATTATAAAATTTTTTATATAGATAAAATATTTAAAATATTCATTATAATATATTTATATATATTATATAAATTTTTTATATTTATATTAAAATATTTATATTCTATTTTTATTTTAAAATATATATATATTTATTTTTTATATATATATAAAAATATTTTTTATATATTAAAAAATTTTATAAAATATATATTTTTTATATATATATTATTTAATATTTTAATTTTTAAATATATATATATTTTTATTATAATATATATATATAAAATATATTTTATAATTTTTTCATATTATATAATTATAAAAATATTTTATTTATTATTAAATTTTATATATTAAAATTTTTTTTTATAAATTTTTTATTCCCATTATTATTATATATATATATTTATATATATATTATATTTTATATTATTAAAAATTTTTAATTTATATTATATTAATATATATCTATTTTTTATATTTTATATATATTATAATTTTATATAAAATTTATATATTATATTAAATTTTTTTTATTTATTTTTTTTTATATTAATAATTTTATTTATTATTATTATTTAATTTTATTATATATATTTTTAAATTTAAAAATTTATTTTTTTATATTTAAAATATATTTATATTTTTTTTATATTCTTTATTTTTATATATATATTATATTTAAAATAAAATATATTATATATTTTAAAATATATATATATATTTTAATATTATTAATATTATTATAATATACTTAATATTTTAAAATTTATATATATTTTTTTATATTATATATTTATTATTTTTTTTTTTTTATATTATTTTTAATATTTGTTTTTTATATTATTATTTTTTTTATTTTTTTTTTCTATATTTTTATTTTTTTATATTTTTTTATTTTTTATATTTTTTTTTTATTTTTTAAAAATATTTTTATTTTTTTTTGTTTCTTTTATTATTTATATTTTATTCTTTATAAATTTTTTTTTTTTTTTCTTTTTTTATTTTTTTCTATTTTTTTCTTTTTTTTTTATTTTTTTTTTTTTTATTTTTTTTTATTTTTATTTTTTTTTTTTTTTTATTTTCTATTTTTTTATATTTTTTTTTTTTTATTTTTTTTTTTTTTTTTTTATTTTTCTATTTTTTTTTTTCTCTTTTATTTTTTTTTTTTTATTTTTTAATTTTCTTTTTTTTTTTATTTATTTTTCTATTTTTTCTTTTTTTCTTTTTTTTTTTCCCTTTTTTTATATAAAAAAATTTTTTTATTTTTTTTTTTTTTTTATTTTATTATCTTTTTATTTTTTTTTTTTTTTTATTTTTTTTTAAAAAAAAATTTTTTTTTGGGGGGTTTTTTTTTAAAAAAAAAAAAAAAAAACCCCCTTTTCTTTTTTTTTTTTTTTTGTTTCTTTTTTTTTTTTTTTTTTAAAAAAAAAAAAAAAATTTTTTCCCCCCTTTTTTTTTTAAAAAACCCCCCCTTTTTTTTTTTTTTCTTTTTTTCCCTTTTTTTTTTTTTTTTTTTTTCCCTTTTTTTTTTCTTTTTTTTTTCCCCCTTTTTTTCCCTTTTTCTTTTTTTTTTTATTTCCCCTTTTTTTTTTTTTTTTTTCTTTTTTTTTAAAATTTTTTTTTTTTTTTCTTTCTTTTCTTTTCCCAAATTTCCCTTTCCCCTTCTTTAAAAAACCCCAATTTTTTTATCATTTTTTTCTTCTTTTCCACCCTTTTTTTCCCCCCCCCTCATTTCTTTTTATCTATTTCCCCCTTTCTATTTTATCATATCATTTTGTTTCCTTCTTAACCCTTTTTCTTTACTCCCAAAAACCCCAAATTTTTTTTTTTTCCCTTTTTCCCTTTCCCCTTTCTTTCACCCTTTTTCTTTACATTTCCCCAAAAAATCTTTTTCTCCCCCCATTCCCCCCCCCCCCTTTTTCTTTCTCATTCTTTTTCTCCTCCTTCCCCCCTTTTTTATTTTTCTTTTTTCCCTTTTTTTTGGGAGGGGCCCCCCCGGGGGGGGGGGGGGCCCCAAAAAACCCCCAAAAAGGGGGGGCCCGGGCCAAAAAAGGGGGAAAAGGGGGAAAAAAATTCACAAAAAACACAGTTTGTTTATCGGAAAAGAGGGGACACGGAAAAGGGGAATTCCCAATGACGTGTTCTCCTTTCCGGAAGTTTACCTTCAAACGTTTAGAGGGCGGGATGATCGATGCGCCATGCCCGTTGTACTATCGAATGCAGTTATAACTGGTACACTCATCACAATAACTATGAGCATAAAAAACACGGCTGACGATTATGATATGTTATCAGCATGTATTCATGTTGGAGGTGTATGTACGTGTGTCTGCCTCTTTCAGCAACACAGCTGTTATTTGTTGCTCGGACAGACACTACATCATCCCTCGATAATGTTGACATTGACATAATCGTGTTGCTCCGCTGTTGCTTGCATTCTTGAGAATGCATAGTCAGTGTTTTGTGTGTGCCTGTGGATTAAAAACCACTTATCTTGGTTGATAAGCAGATGCACACATGGACAGACACAACTAACGTTTGGTGTGTTTGCGTCATCGCTGTGTGAACAGTGAGCGGACCTTCTCATTCCACGCACTCAGCAGTTCCTGTATAAACAACTGTTCAAAAAAGAAACCTTCCTTTATAAGACTCGGCCGAGGGGCCGGAAAGTCAGAAGAGGGGGAGACACGACACCCGGCGCTCTTAAGCTAAGACTCCATGTCAGTCTGACTGACTCACTCACTCACTCACCTGTGAGTGAGTGAGTACTTGTTACGATATTATTTGATCTGGCCAGTCTATTAAGACTTAAAGTAGTCGTCCAGACCCATTTTTTTTTTGCCTAATTATGTTGAATGTACATTCAAAACACCTAATCCACCAAAAATAATTGATTTCCAGGCCTTATTTCCGTAAAAACACGACTTTTGTAAAAAGCGCGCGAAAAAAAAAATCTTCCCTCCAACAGGGCTACGACTGTTATTGATGACGTCAGAACAGGGACGCCCGCAGACACTCTGTCTGACACCTGTCGGCAAATGTTATGATGAGCGATTGTACTTCGGTGTCAGACAGTGAATCTGTCGCTGTGACAGATCTAGAGTACGATGCTCAATCTGACACCGAAAGAAATGACGCTGGTCGCGTATACTATGAGGAAAACGAACCTCAGATTGTCATGGGATCCTATATGTTTGAGCCCGAGTACGAGGTGAATTAACAGGTGTTAGCAGAGCCTGAGGTTCAGCAGGAGGACCTGGCACTTCTCCAAAACATGGATTGGTAAATAAGGTTAAACCATGTGTGTGTGGGAATCACAATGAAGGTACTTTCGAGAAAATCCTATGGTTAGTTTTGGAGCTACAGTCAAACGTCATTACTCGGAAACCACATACTAGCATTAACTACAGCATAGAGTTGGAAAATATGCGGGCGGGAAGGCAGAAAGTGTGACAGCCACACCACTACAGGGTCTCTCACCACAGGGCACGCCCACGCCCACTCCACACCTGGTTTACTGGTTTACTTGGTCTTGTTAAGAGGCAAAGCCTCACAGTCGTGGTGGTCCATCGCTACCCTCACTACATACCGTTTCTCAACACAACTGTTCGCCCCAACACACTATAGGCGTGAATCACCACACGCCACTCCGCCACTCCACTCCTACACACGCCACTCCTTTCCGTGTGCAAACTTTTCTCGAAAGGCACAGCTGTCTTGCTGCACCCATAAAGGATGCATGCATGTGGCATATAGCAAAACAAATCTATCAGAAACACCCAAATATCTTCAAGTACTATTATATTTATCTCTGTGTTTACGTGCCTCTGATCCGCGCGCGGGAAGAGGATCCTCCCTGATGGTACGTCACGGAGCCTGAGCCTGAGCGTCTGCAAATCTTGAGTGCGTTTTGAGAACTCGGGGAATTTGCAGATTTTGATTGCGGATTATTTAAAAACGGCTGACTGGATACAAAAAGTGACGACGTATTGTTGATATACTCGTCAATGGCTATGATTTGATTGCATTAAATCAGGAATGATGAAATGGTCTGGACGACTACTTTAAGCTTCCTTGGCCATTTGTAAAGAACCCGTGACTTTGTATTGTAAACATAACCTTATAGTGTAATATATATATATATATATATATATATATATATATATATATATATATATATATATATATATATATATATATATATATATAATACAATACATATTTATAATAATAGTGTAACGCGGGAAACTGGGTTCAAACTTTTTGACCCATAACTGACGAAGAATTACATTAAAACGGGAAAGGGGTGAAGTAACTTATAATTATCAATTAACAAAACGAGTAATTTTCCTCCACTCCTCAGTCCTGAATCACTAGTTAGTAGGAGAGGGTTATATTTTTAAAGCCAGTAGTAACTAGCCACGTATCAAAAAGAGGTGAAAAGGGAGCTGAACGTCATGTTAGCAGGTAGAAGCAGCCAGACACTCACTGGGTTAAGTCACCCCTGGGAGGTGACATTCTCACCCTTGGAAAGGTATGTTGGGGAATGTTTATAGGGTAGAGATGTAGGTGTGATTCATTGGTTATTTGTGTTAACATAAGGACTAATGGAACATGTTATCCAGGGTCCCAAGGTAGTAGCTGTTTGTTAACATGGTGGCCCAAGACGGTCCCAAGGTAGCAGTGAAGAGAGAAAGCTGTGTGAGATAGCAGTGTGTGAGACAGCAGCGTATGACGACAAGCTGTGTGAGGCAGCAGAGTGTGAAGGAAAGCTGTAAAGAGTGAGAGGGAACTTTGGACGTGTGATAGACTACATTAGGATAGAATAACGACTTGAGCACTGCGTGTGCGTATCGTTAGGGGGTAACAGTGCGACGGAAGTTACCAGTGAAACAGACTATATTAGAATGGAATAACGACTTGAGCACTGAGTGTGCGTATCGTTAGGGGGTAACAGTGCGACGGAAGTTACCTGTGAAACAAACAAAATTAGGATAGAATAACGACTTGAGCACTAAGTGTGCGTATCGTTAGGGGGTAACAGTGCGACGGAAGTTACCTGTGAAACAAACTAAATTAGGATAGAATAATGACTTGAGCACTAAGTGTGCGTATCGTTAGGGGATATGAATAATTAGAATTAAGGCGGTTTGTGAATGCACACTGTTAATTAAATCAAAGTATATTTATTAGGTAAGCGTTGTTAGGTTTAGAAGGAGTTGGGAAGTGATTACTGATGATACAGTAAAGAGACAAATATATTAAGCCTTATTTAATAACGGGTTGTCATTCAGATCCAACCAGTACTTACATAATATTATTTTCTTACATCTTTTATTTTATTCATTTACTTTTTTTTCCCACTTAATGTGGGTGGTGGCAGCAGAATAACCAGGATTGTGGAGCACACACTCATTGTGGGCGACACAATAGTATTGTCTCACTCGATTCCTTGGCACTTACCTTACTTACTACAATACTTATACGTTACTTAAATCAGCAAGCCTTACTTAAAACGCACGACCACTTGCAATTACTACCACATTGATGTATACCTCTGGGCAGCAAACCAAGTTACCTGCCTATCAGGAGGACATCGCTGGCAATCATCTCTACACGTCATTGACCTGTATCTTACATGGGTTGACCCCGTTACATGTAACTAACAGGACTAGAAAAGGGTAACACCCCCATTCAGATTTCGAACCATTAATTGTAATCTTTTGTTGCCTATCACTGAGCCAAGATCTAATCCAACGAAGAACCTTCCCATCTATTCCATGTGCCTTAACCTTATTTACGAGTCTCTTGTGTGGTACCTTGCCTAATGCCTTACTAAATTCCAAATATACTGTATCATAATCCTCATCATTATCTGCTGTCTCATAATCTTTCCTATAAAACTCAATTAATTGGTGAGACATGATCTTGAGACAGACTTGGTGAACCCATGTTGTGAATCATTTACCAAACTATGCTTTTCTAAATGCTCTCTAATGTTTTTTTGCAATAACAGATTCAAATAATTTACCTACCACTGAAGGTCAGACCAACCGGTCGATAATTTGACATTAATCCTCTATCAGCCTTCTTAAATATGGGAAATACATCTCCTTTCCTCCACTTTAACGGCGCCTTCTCTATATCAACCGATTTCCTAAAAATATGCACTAACAACTCACTAACAACCTCTTTGCATTCTTTTAATACCCTGGGATAAACTTCATCTGGTCCTGGTGACTTAAAATTCTTTATTCTACGTATCTATACCCTCTCTACCATTTCCCTAGTTATCACAATATCTTTGAGTTTCTCATCACCCTTACCTCTAAACATCTGGAGACGGATGCTGAAAGCGAGTTAGGGCGCCTGATCCACTCGGGCGCCTGTGATTTAGGGAAATTGCTCCTACCGCCTATGCTCAAACGAGGAAGCCGCCTTATTGGCACCGCTTAAGGCGCTGAAACTTAATTAAGGCATGGTCCGACCCTGTCTTAGTGAGCTGTTACTGGCCTTTAATAGATATTCATCTTCTGTTTAGAAGACAAATACAGCCTTGTTACAGTTGCTACAAAGTAACAATTAGTGTTTACGTAATAATTGTGTTGCAAGGTGTGTATGAATCGATTGTGGAAGACTAAATATGTCACTAGGGTGTTAAATATTGGCGATAGCATAATGTTGAGTGCTTTCAGCTGCAAGTTGGTCCGACCGGCGGAACGACTGCATGGATGTGCTGAGAAAATGTCACAGAGGGTGCTCTGCCCGCACTAAAATGCTGTACTCTTAAGGTTATATGCAAGAATGCTCGTCAAATCCCGGCAGGTGGAGATTCCCCACAGTCGTATCTCTACCGGTGGGATCTTCAAGAAATGCGCAACCGGTGGATATTTGACAGTCGTACAGTCACGCAATGAACTTCGCGAGCACTTGGGGCGAGGCAATCCCATCAATTTCTCAAATCTTTTCCTTGTCTACAAATGTTCGCTCAGTCTCCTCTTAGAGACCCGCTCCACCCCCCCTAAGTAGCCACACCTGTTTCAAACCTTCCCGACTTTATAGCTCCCTGATGAGTAATTATAGTTTTAAATCCCGCACCACAGCTAATGACAATTTAACAGCTCCCTCCCTCCCTCCCTCTTTTCCTCCCTTCCTCCTTCCATTGAGCCCTTCAACTGGGTCCTTTTGTGTGTGTGTGTGTGTGTGTGTGTGTGTGTGTGTGTGTGTGTGTGTGTGTGTGTGTGTGTGTGTGTGTGTGTGTGTGTGTGTGTGTGTGTGTGTGTGTGTGTGTGTGTGTGTGTGTGTGTGTGTGTGTGTGTGTGTGTGTGTGTGTGTGTGTGTGTGTGTGTGTGTGTGTGTGTGTGTGTGTGTGTGTGTGTGTGTGGCCAATAATATTGTTTGGAAATATCTATAATTAAAGTATTTTTAATTTTACATTATGTATGTGTATATTCCTCATTGTGTGATAGTGTCAGAGAGAGAGAGAGAGAGAGAGAGAGAGAGAGAGAGAGAGAGAGAGAGAGAGAGAGAGAGAGGCTAATCTGGTAATTATGGGTTTAACTCCTGCACAAACCAACCACTAAAGACATTTTAATAAGGTGACGTCTCGAGGTGCTAAAAACTTTATCCTTCTTGTGCCTCAAGCAAGGCTTTCTGATCCATTTACATCCTATAAGCTAAGTGGAGATATCAGGGCCAGGACCCATATTTAATTTAAGAGGAATTTAAGAGAAATTTAAGAGGAATGGGAGGGAAGAAAAAGGTGACGTGACAGAGAGAGAGAGAGAGAGAGAGAGAGAGAGAGAGAGAGAGAGAGAGAGAGAGAGAGAGAGAAGAGAGAGAGATGGCGAGGGAGGGAGAGATGGCCCCCGTGGGATTAACAACATCCCAGGGGAAGGAGGAGGAATGCATTGTACAGACTTTGAGAATATGAACGATAATTTATTGGAAAATACGAAAAGGAAATGGAAGGAGAGGATCCGAAGCCTGTGTGTTCGCGATTTAGGTGGAGTGACTGTACCAACACAAGCGGTGGCTGCAAAAACAGACGTACCAACACAAGCGAGTCCAAGGCGGCATCAGTATTTTGACTGTTTTACACCTATCTAATTCCTTTTACTAGCCTAATTTATCATTTCTGCCATTAAAATAATAGCTTTGTTAGTGTTCGCCACTTATCTGAGGCGTTGATGAAGAAAAAATGGGCCTGAGTGATGCTTGTGCGTACATTTGAACCTGCATTTGAACCATTTGCCAGTCGCCACAAAGCAATATGGCGGACCACCTCCACAACCGCCGCTCTCCCTCGTCACCACTTATCACAACAATATAAGGCCTCCTGCACCTACTTTTACCTTAATTATGACACGTGTGCATTCGCAGTGTATGAATGTCACTCTCGGTTATGTTGAAAACTCGCCTGTAATGATCTGGGAAGAAATAGGATGGAATAAGGGCAGAGCGGTAGCAGGTGGGATGTGCATGGTGAACGCTCAGCTGACTCAAACCTCCACGCGTTGCATTGTCCTCTGTTGATTCTTGCTTACCGCGCCGCGACGCAACAGGTCGAGAAAATTTCTTGCATATGGCGCTTACACGGTATAGGTGTCTTGCACGTGACGTCACATCCCTTGTTGTGGCTGCGACAGGCGCGGGAGATGCGAGCTGGAGGACCAACAAACTCCACTTGCCGCCCGTGTTTGCCAGCTTATGGTAATTTTCCCCTACCAAATATATGTTTATCAGTATAAAATATATACTGTTATCTTTGGAAATGCTTATTCTATAGTATTATCAAATAAAAAACCGTAAAACACACTAAAGAAAGGCCATTATGAGACTCAAGAAATATGCATGAACTTAATATTCACCAACTCCAGCTCCCATTTAATATTTTGCGTGGAAACTTTTTACATGGACAATATCAATAGAAGCGGAATTTCATTAGCTTTCCATTGATATATTTCGTTTTCTGATAAATGAATTAGAACTATGCATACATTAGCGTTAACTAAATAAATAACATCATGAAATCGGGTAATTTTTCCCGATTGATGAGGTTATTTATTTAGTTAACGCTAATTTATACATGGTTCTAATTTATTTATCAGAAAACGAAATATATCAATGGAGAGCTAATGAAATTCCACTTCTATTGATATGCACCATGTAAAATGTTGTTGAGCAAAATATTAAATGGGAGCTGGCGCTGGTGGATATTAAGTTCATGCATATTTTTTGAGTCTCATAATGGCCTTTTTTTAGTGTGTTTTACAGTTTTTTATTTGATAATATTATAGAACAAACATTTCCGAAGACAACAGTATACCTTTTATACTGATAAACATATATTTAGTAGGGGAAAATTACCATAAGCTGGCAAACACGGGCGGCAAGTGGAGTTTGTTGGTCCTCCAGCTTGCTCCGACGGGCGGCATTTGGCTTGAAGACGGCGGCTTTGGCTTGAAGACGCTAGATCGTGACGTCAGTGCAAGTCACCTATTATCAAACTACTAGATGATATTTAGGAAAACTGAACCCACTGTGGAAATTATCCACTAAAACCGCTCTCTAATTAGGAGAATGGTATGGTGGAGTTTGACGCCTCCCCTGTCAGAAAGGGAGACTAGTAAATATTCCACCTATGTATATATTATTATAGAATTGGGTATAAATTAAGATGCATTAAATATAGTAATATAATTCTGGTGGTAATCACTAGTACCACAATTAATCAAAGGATTAACATAATATGGGAATTGTGAGGAAAATATTGGAGCCTCCACGTATAGGAGTAAACATTATTGGAACTTCCACGTAGGAGGCTCGAGCCCAGCTGATCGGAGTTTTTCAGTGAAGGCGATCATTCACGCATTAAACCTACACGATGAAGGTGTAGCCACTCTCTTGATTGTACACTAAGGTGTAGTCACCTACCGTAACCGATCAATCGGTTAAAGTAAGGACAAAGTGGTAAAAACACCACAACAGTATACGAGCCGCGCCAGGAACTGTGGAAAGTTAACCTTGGCACCACCGCGGCCTACCACCATCGCCGCCATTACGTGCACCACAATTACCAACGCCCTGAGCCGCCCTACAGCACCTACCACCACTCCCTCAAATAATAATCAAGCCTTCAAATCATCAACCCATCTACCACTGCTGAGTATACCTTAGTTAGCGTCTAAATAGGGTATCATTGCAGTCTAGGTAGTTCTTGGGTTAATAGCAAGGTGAGTTCACGTCAATTATTACTATAATTCCTACACACACCATCATCTTCACGAGACATTACTGCATATCACGAATATAAAAAATACAGTAAACTATACCTAGAATAAGATTATATAATTAGAGCCAAATAAAATAAAAACATTTATAAATAATTGTGTATAAACATTTTCTTTCTTTCACCTTATTTTATTAAACTCCTTATTCCTGTAATTTGGTTACATCAAATTTTCACTCACAGCCTCGGAATCTGCACACCTTTCCGATTATGATGGTATACGACACGACCCAATGCAAAAATATGTAGGTGGTCAAAAATTGCAATGAATATCAAACTTATGAGAGAACAGCTTTTCGCCCGGGCGAGCGTTGCATACCTTACCTTAGTGGTGGTGAGGGAGGGAGGCACAAAAATTCTTGTTTCGGAAGAGAAATGATCATGCCTTGTGATTGGTTGAAGCTGCCTAAGCGGCGCTCAGACAGGCAACGTGATTGGCTAGTAGGATTCTCGCAACAGGACCAACACCTAAGGCGCTGGAGGTGTAAGGCAAGGTAAAGGCGCCTGAAATATCGTCTCTACATAGGCCTTAGCAGGCGCCTTAACCGGGCCGTAACAAAGGCCCCTGAAAACGGTAAAGGCGCTCAGTGCGCCTTACCTCTAAGGCACTTGTCAGCATCTCCCCCCTGTTCACTATCAGGTACCATCTGCATATCCTCCTGAGTAAAAACACTTAAGAAATAATCATTTAAAATTTTACACATATCTTCACCAGAACTTACACTCTCTCCCTGCTCTATTTTTAGCGGTCCCACCAACTCCCTAGACTTTGTCTTATAGACCTGAAAAATTCCCTTAGGGTCGGTCTTTGCCTGGCCAGCAACCTTAATCTCATAATTGTTCTTTGCTGTTTTTGTTAACTTTTTCACTGTCCTAGCCATCACATTATACTGATATCTATTCACCTGCCCTGCCTTGACCATTTTGTACATATTTCTGCTTACTCCTATATAGTGTTTTAAACTCGCAGTCATCCATTTGGGGTCGTTTTTCCTTGACCTTATCGTCCTATAAGGAATATTCTTTTTCTGTCCTGCAATAAATTTGCAGACAAAGACTGTATAATCCTCGTCAGCACTAACCTCACCGACTCCCCCCTTCGCCCCGACCACAGATCTCATCTCACACTCACTCCTATCCCAGGTAATCCCTTTCAGGTGTCTTTTTAATCGTACATAATTACCCTTTCTGAAGTCAGGTACTCCATGCTTATTAACACTTTTAGATCCTACTTCCCATTGTAAGCAAAACCTAATTTCACACAATGATCGCTATTACCTAACTGACCTCCAACGTCCACCTCTGTAACTAAATCTTCCCTGTTTGTTAGTAATAACTCTTGAATATTATCTCCCCTAGTAGGCTCCTTGATTGCTTGCTTTAGGAATTAAGTTATCCTGAACTAGTTTAAAAATTCCTATGCGTCATTGTCTCCTACAATTAAATCCCAGTCTATGTTCCCATGATTAAATTCTCCATTTACGCATAATTGATTATGTCTAGCCGTTCTGCTTATTTCTTGCCATATAGAAACTGAATCCTCTTTACATAAATTTGG
The DNA here is from genome assembly GCA_016584305.1 of Chionoecetes opilio. Taxonomy (NCBI): domain Eukaryota; kingdom Metazoa; phylum Arthropoda; class Malacostraca; order Decapoda; family Majidae; genus Chionoecetes; species Chionoecetes opilio. The sequence goes on along the minus strand of JACEEZ010016267.1, from coordinate 132,727 downwards.
ACTAGACCACCTGTACACTATACCCAAGATCATCTTATCAGTTCCCTCTCTAATTTCCACCCATATAGACCCTACACTATCATCTGCTTTTATAACATTGTTAGCACAACACTGCAATGTATCCCTGGCATAAAGTGCCAGTCCTCCTCCTTTCCTGCCTAACCTATTCTTGTGAAATCATTTATACCCCTTTATCTCAACTACTGAATCAAATACTTTGCCTGTCATATCTAACCATGTTTCTGTTAATGCTATTATATCAAAATCTTCTACACTAGATGTTTCTCTCAGTAAATCTACGTATGTTGTTTAAAATACTCCTACAGTTTGGATAATAAACCTTTAAGTTGCACTTCTTCATCATGTTAATTTTCCCAATAGCTGTATATACGCTAACTGTCTTTTTTAACCCTGCCTTTTTCCTAATCCTACTGTCTTTTTCTTCATGCCTTGACCAACTGTATTCCTTCCTTGACTATCATGGTTCATCTCTTTCACACCCTCCTGGCCTCTAAAAAAGCCCCTGATCCCCATCTCACTCTTAACTCTCCACGCCAACGCACCCACCCCCCTATGAGAGAGATGCACCCGTCCCTGGCATACAGGTGGTCCTTATCGAAGAATCGGGCCTAGTTGTCAATAAACCACCACTTGTTCCTCATCCAATGATCAGCCAGCTAGCTGTTCACAGCAAACGCTTTAGACCACCATCCCGGTCCCCTAGACCTGCGCGGTAAGATGCCACACACAACAGGGGTGCCTCCAAGGACCCTAACCTGCCTAGGGCCTCCTTGTACCTCCTTAAGAGCTCCTGTCTCCCGACCCTGCCTATATCATTCCCTCCTGCACTCATACATACAGTGGGCGCTATTGCCTCCCCAGCCAGAACACTCCCCAGCCTGTCTCCTATATCCCCTATCCCCGCTCCACGAAAACAGGCAAGCGTCCTATTCTTCCTATCTCTGTCACAGAAAGGCCTGTCTAAATACTTGACCTGGCTGTGTCCCACAACCACGGTCTTACCTGAAGACAGGTTAGGTTTGTCTGTTTTTCCATCATTTACCTCCGCGCACTCGTCAACCAGGGTGTCAAATTTATTTCTGGTCTCAAGGGGCGGGGCCTGCGGACTCCCACGGCTACTCTCCTTACTCCTGACTTCTTTCCAATCTCCTTCCTTCCGACGAGGCAGAGGGACTGGAGTTGTAGAAACACCTCGAGTCCCCAGCAGCTGTCGAAGCTCGGCATTCTCCATCTTGAATATTACCACAACGTCGCCCAGGTCTCTCACAACGTCGTCCTGGCCTCTCCTTACCTCGGCGAGGTCTTGCACCTGCGCTCTCAGCTGCCTCAACTCCATTAAGACCTCACTTTCCGCCATCACTCGTTGACCTCATTAATCCCCAGGGAACTCCAGAATCCACGTTTTTTCCCGTTCAAGCACCCAGGCTAGACTTACTTTTTACTTAGAATATGATGTTGCTCTTGCGGTAGTACTACCCTTTCGCTGTTCTCATTTGTCATGGTAAAAATCAGAATGCGTGCATCATCTTCAATAATTTCTCTTTCTGTCGGTGCATAGTATGGATACGCTGTCTTCTCAAGGAAACTTTTCCTGTATAATACCGCATTAGCTCTGAATCATAGAAAATCGTTCTTTTAGCCAACAGAGGACCTTGGTGGGCGGGCAGTACGTGTGCTGGCAGTTAACCACGCACCCTCAGTCTTCTCCTCTGCTGACGCAAGCGGCCGCCTCCACAACCTCTCTGGTCTGGACGTCAGGGTGAGTTTAGTGCTCCACTCCACTTACGCCATTGTGTTGTAAAATTTACTACATAACTAGCTAGGAATAAAGCAAATCCTCGTACAACCGTCTTTCCCCTTAAATTATTGATATGATATATGTATGATGTGCTAAATTCCCCACTATTTTGTATCTGCACAACGCACTAGGAATCGTATCTAGTGAGTAAAAAGGGCACAATAACATTGTTTCGGTTTTTTTCTCTTTGAAATACTAAAAGAAATAACGCTATACGTAGCTTGAGTCTAAGGAAAGTAATGAAAAGTACAAAAAGCTGTCAACGGGAGTGTGCTTGCAGGTGGTGAAGGCGATGGGCGAGGCGCTCAATTTCACGCCAGAGTTCTACGACCCAGGTCCGGACCGCTGGGGGTCACTCCTACCCAATGGCACCTTCAATGGCATGGTCGGTGAGTCTTGCTGTATTAGCAGCCATCTAAACAACCTTCCTGGTCATGGTGACACAAAGAAAAAAAATATGGAAAAGCAGATTGTGCACAAGTCATAAGATTCCAAATTATTTTGCTCATTCATTATTTGCAGATAAATTCATGAACTTGTTGACTACGCTTGTAAAAAAATTGATGTGTAAGCATGCACGAGTAATTCTGATATCCATATAGTTACACTATATTTTGTTTCTAATTTAATTATTACACATTCAATGCAAATATAATGATGTAGACAAGATATACGTTAAGGGATTTGCAATATCATCACATATTTCTCTCAATCACTTGTCACACACTCGTAGGTATTAAAATTCAAATGATTTTTCCACCCAAATACGTACCGTCATGATTTGTTAGCTTAAAAACGCTGGAATGCCAATCCTTTCATCTGGAGGACTCGTAATCATCTTCGTTTCTGAGTAACATTTTCCTGTTTATAGTTGTAGGTAATGCAGAACACGACTATGCCAAGCCACTTGCTGTGTATTGAAGGAACACTAAGCTCCTTGCTCTCAAAAAATACCAAACTGAATACTAAAAACCTGATAACACTTACAACTACTTTGTTTAGTATACTGATTGGATAATATCGAATATTTAAACGATAGTGTTATGGTTTGTATTTATTAAGTGTGTGTGTGTGTGTGTGTGTGCGCGCGCGCAGGGTTGGTGAATCAAGGCTTGGCGGATGTGGGTGTAGGTAACGTGTTCCTGACGGAGATAAGGGCGCAGCACGTGACTTTCACGGTGCCATACGACTTCGAGAGGGCGTGCTTCCTGACCCCCGCCCCGGTGCCTCTCCCTTCATGGATGGCAGTGACCTTCCCCTTTACGCCACACGTCTGGCTGGTGGTGGTGGGTCAGTAGTAACTGCTCAATTGTGCTTATTCGTGCGACACCAGTAGCCGAAAACACACACACACACACACACACACACACACACACACCACACACACACACACACACACACACCAACACACACACACAGCACACACACACACCACCACCACTCACATCCTCACTCACTCACTCACTCACGTCACCACCTCACCACTCACTCACTCACTCACTCACGCACGCACGCACGCACGCACGCACGCACGCACGCACGCCACGCACCACGCACGCACGCACGCACGCACGCACGCACGCACGCACGCACGCACGCACGCACGCACGCACGCACGCACGCACGCACGCACGCCACGCACGCACGCACGCACGCACGCACGCACGCACGCACGCACGCACGCACGCACGCACGCACGCACGCACGCACGCACGCACGCACGCACGCACGCACGCACGCACGCACGCACGCACGCACGCACGCACGCACGCACGCACGCACGCACGCACGCACGCACGCACGCACGCACGCACGCACGCACGCACGCACGCACGCACGCACGCACGCACGCACGCACGCACGCACTCACTCACTCACTCACTCACTCACTCACTCACTCACTCACTCACTCACTCACTCACTCACTCACTCACTCACTCACTCACTCACTCACTCACTCACTCACTCACTCACTCACGCCGTTTCAGCTTAATTAACTGAAAAGTCTACGGCTATATTATGAAATATTTGCGATATTCAGTATAATGTGTTACAACAAATCAATAAGGTTTGCACTAACACTGTAGAATATGTACCAGTAAAAAGATTGTCACTAAATTGTAATCATTAAACCATTATTTCTTAGTATGGCATTTTATACGTAGGGGTTGTGGCAGTGACGACCCTGCTGGTGGCAGTGTTGAGCAATAGCCAAATGAAGCAAGACAAACACCTCCAAGGCTCATTCACCATCGCCTTGCTCTTCGTTCTTGCCAGTTTGTGCAACCAGTCGCGTCCTCATCCCTCCCGCCCCAACATGCAGGTAACGGGCGAACTTTGGCTGTCAGTTTCTGTAACTTACACCCCTTTATTTAAATTTCAATGTTTGTGAGACAGACTGAATATTCTGAATTCCACGGATATCAGGCTTCATAGTTAAGCAGCGGAGGTATGCATGAACCGTGTTACGACCCAGGGTCCAAAACACAGCCCCTGAGGTCTACCTCAACTCGGTCACCCAACTAACGGTAGTAACGGAGTCAGTGCTCCAAATAGCAGGCTTGGTTAACAAGTGATATGGGCTAGATAACAGTTTACTACTCCCTTTGTTACTAGTATGACTTTGAAAAAAGAGGCACAAGTGTTACATAACTTAATATTCCCCAGCTCACCTTGCGCAGACGCCAGTCTCCTTACTATTGGTAAAATCTCGAGTCAGTAAGGGTAGAATTACAAGTCTATCAAATAAATAATTTACAAAATATTTACATGAAATGATAATCACAGTCCCACCACCTTCACGCACGCACAATCATCACTCACATAATCACGTCACACATATGTACACATGGTCTCTCCAACAAGTAGCATCCTACAATGCCCGCCACAGATCCTCCGTCCCCAGTCTCACTCATGGATGTAGGCTACAGCTCACTATCCCCACACAGTCAACACTCTCCACTACTACCTCGGTGTATGAATGTCACCTCCCCACACAGTCAACACTCATCACTTCAACACAGTTCCAGAACGCGTCACGATCCACAGCACGACGTGACACTGTAACTTCCTATTACAACCACATCACACCACAACACACCTGTGATCGCATAACTCCTTCATCCTTTTCGGAACCCCACGACATTTCCATACATATACCGTAACATGACATACCCACTCCAACCCAGAACTCCCAGATGGCTTGCGGTTCACATCCCAGGTCACTTTACACATGCGACACGCACCGATACCCCAGTTATACGCGCGTACATCACTGTAAATCTCGTAGTACGTCAGCCACCGAGTGACCAGCCCCGCGAGCCACCTGTAACAGAGTTACCCAGTCTGTTAGTTGTCTATACAGGCTACCTCGTAATTCGCCACGTCGCGTCATCCCGAAACCATGACCCGTACCAGTTAATCACAGGCACTAAACCACTAGTTAAACCACTGATACTTCATATCCGTGAGTGAGCTCGACAGAGGACTATTCCGGGGCAGAATCGCAGTTTAAGGAAAATGTTGGGGTGTAACAACCGATGTAAACATATGAAAAGGTGAATTATTATGAGTTTGTTTGTAAAAGCCTCAGTATTCTACAGGAGAGATAAATAGAAAACTCATTAGGGTAGAGAATTCAAGAAGGAATAGTCGGATCACAATTGGAAGATGTAGTTGCAGGCAATAGGTTAGTTCCCTCTGAGGAACGATTTACCATGTATACAGTTGACCCATAATGGAAAGGGGAAGTTTTCTTCAAGTATCATTCACATTCCCACTTTTTTCGCTACTCGTATACTCACCACACAACAGGCCAAGGTCAAGAAGTTTAAATCACAGATTATTATTGATATTTATTTTTTTTTTTTTTTTTTTTTTTTATAACATTTATGCCTATATCGCCTGTAGGCAGTGACCTCCAGGGCTCGGATGGTAGGCTCTGGAGGTTAACTTAAGGGCTGTGATGGTAGCCATAGTGGCGCAGGCAGGATTTTTATAGTGGCACGCCTGTGATTAGAGGCTCATGCCGCGCCCCTGTGTCCTCCGATGCACTCGCAATCGAAGGTAGATAGCGTAGACATGCTTAATGGGAAGCATGTGGGTGTTCTTAGGATATTCGACGGTGCAAAAAGATGTAAAGTGGATTTTGTTTCTCATCGGGATCGTACTCGGGTCACCGAGAACGCCACTCGGAGACGCTAACCACTCTGCTACTAACTCCCCTACGGATACTAAGAGATGAGTAGAAATGTATCATTTAATATACTATTAAGAAAAAAGTAAAACAAGAATATATTCATCAAATTTTGCTACAATTTTGATTATATGTGTTACCACTACGCAAGCACTGTAATGCAGCTGATTAGCTACAAGTGACAACCCCGCTACCTGCGAACAGCCCACCACCAGTCCAACAGCTTTGATCAAGAATCGTTAGGGTTCGTGAGGCGTGCGAGTGAGTGAGTTTTTTTTTTTTTTTTTTTTTTTTTTTTTTTTAAACATACATATAACTAAAGCCCAAAGGTGCACTGTCGTGTGCTACCTATCTTAAGGGCAATTTACACATAAATATAAAGACCTAAAAACTAACATTATATACATTTATGCATCACTAAAGTGTTTGTTGAGGCACTGTTGCTGTCACTAGTGTCACAGTATCACTAGCCTCAGCGGGTTGGGCTTCAACAGTCTCCACCGATTGGCCGCCAACTTTACACTTTGTGTGTTCATCTCCTGGATGTGAGGGACAGCGGCCGTGAAAATGTTCCACATCCTGGAGACGCGGCCCACAAAGGTGCGTTGGTGCTGGCTGGCACGGGAACGCGGCACCTCCACTGCATCACCACTGGTAAGCACCGTTCTCGTGCTTCGCGTGGCGACTCTCGGAGGCTGTCGTAACCCAGCCAGGTGTGGCACTCCCTGCACCTGTGCCTTGTGGAATACCACAAGCGCCGCGACATCCCTGCGGTGTTCCAGTGAGTCGAGAGGACTCACCGGCTCGAATAGGGCTGGTGGGTCTGGGGGGTCTGGGGGGTCTGCAGCATCCACCAGTCGCAGGGCTCGACGCTGGATGCTGTCCAGCCTCCGAGTGTGTGAGGCTGCACACGACATCCAGGAGAGGGCGGCGTACTCTAAGTAAGGCCGTATCTGGGCATTATAGAGCAAGAGCTTCCCTCCCCTGTCGAGGAGTCTGGCTACCCTTCGCAGGGCAGAGACCCTTTAAGAGGCACATTTTGCAATGTGTTTGATGTGGCCGTCAAACCTTAGCTCTCGGTCCACCTCTACTCACAGAACTTTGACGGCTTCCTGGAGTGGGAGAGGAACGCCACCAAACCGCAGCCTCCCTTCCACTGCTGGCCCGGCAGCGGGGGACCGAGAAACCACCATTGCCTGTGTCTTCTCCGGAGCAAAGTTCACCTGCCAAAGTGTACCCCACTCCTGTATAACACTCAGCTGCTGATTGACCTCATCAGCAGCACGCCCACTGTCATGTCGCGGGTAGGAGCAGGAGAGAGTACAGTCATCAGCGTAAGCCGAGACTGCTGGCAGCTGCTGGAGAAGATCGTCCACGTAGATGTTCCACAGGACTGGCCCCAGCACAGAGCCCTGTGGGACTGATGCTTCCACTGGCAGGGACTCAGAGGCCTGCCCGTTAACGACGACCTGGAGGGTTCTTCACTGCAGGTAGTCCCCCAGGAGCAGCAGGAGGTCACCCTGGATGCCTTTTGCTCGGAGTTTTTCGAGAAGGCCTCCGTGCCACACCCTGTCAAAGGCACCCGCTATGTCAAGGGCCACCACGACAGTGTCCTGGCCGTCATCCAGGGCGTCCTGCCAGTTTCGGGTTAGAAGCATCAGCAGGTCAGAGGTTTGGGTCCAGGTCTGAACCCAAACTGTTGGTCCGAGAGGAGGTAGTTGTCGCTGAGGTGACGACAGATTACCTCTGCCACGATCCTCTCGAACACTTTCCCCACCACAGACAGCAAGGAGATGGGCCTGTAGTTTTTGGGGTCAGATCTGGAACTCCTCTTGTGAACAGGAACCACTCGAGCCTCCTTCCACGCTGAAGGCCAGATGTTTTCCTGCAGGCAGGCAGTGAAGTGACATTCAGACTTACTCCTCTCTCTCTCTTCTCTCTCTCTCTCTCTCTCTCTCCTCTCTCTCTCCTCTCCTCTCTCTCTCTCTCTCTCTCTCTCTCCCTCTCTCTCTCTCTCTCTCTCTTCTCCTCTCTCTTCCTCTCTCTCTCCTCTCTCTCTCTCTCTCCTCTCTCTCTCTTTTCTCTCTCTCTCTCTTCTCTCTCTCTCTCCTCTCTCTCTCTCTCTCTCTCTCTCTCTCTCTCTCTCTCTCTCTCTCTCTCTCTCTCTCTCTCTCTCTCTCTCTCTCTCTCTCTCTCTCTCTCTCTCTCTCTCTCTCTCTCTCTCTCTCTCTCTCTCTCTCTCTCTCTCTCTCTCTCTCTCTCTCTCTCTCTCTCTTCTCTCTCTCCTCTCTCTCTCTCTCTCTCTCTCTCATCTCCTCTCTCTCTCTCTCTCCTCTCTCCTCTCTCTCTCCAACCGAAATGTAGTGTCTAGTTTATATTCAAGATATCCGGAAAAATATCCGCATCCATCGATGCGGATGCAGATGTTAAAAATGATGCGGATATTTGCGGATGCGAATGCGGATATCCGGTCCACCTCTAATTATTATCTCTTTATTCAATTCTTCACAGCATTGCTAATAATTTTAGCTAGATGAGTGGCATTGCTAATCATTTTAGCTTGATGAGTGGTAAACAAGGGCTGATGAGAAGATGGTTAGCCAAAATTGTGATGTTACACTCTGCTCTTGTTATCTATCCTATTGCACATCAATATGTTCTATATTGTGAATCCACTATTTATTCAAATGGCACAAGAAAAAGAATACCAAAAATATATCATTATTTTTATAGAGTTAAACATTCCTAACAAAATGCCACTTCTACATTACCAACTAGCCACTGGATGAAGACAGTACCAAATATGAGACGGTTGGCGAGATGTTGAAACCAGATATTGCCACAGTACATTCTTGCCCTATTCCATATTATCTACAGAAATTTATATTTATATTGATGTATGTATGACACGTATGGTATGTATGACACCATAGTCGGTTTTCAATCTAAAAGTGTGGCACTGAAGATCTACATTGGGATTAAGGCATGGAGTTTCCTACAGGTGATGGCGGCAGCACTGATGATGTGCGGCTTCGTGGTGTCTGTGTTTTACGCCACTAATCTGACGGCTTTCCTAACGGTGGTCGCCTTGCGTCCTCCCTACACCTCTATTCGACAGATCGTGTAAGTACCACACACATTACAAACATTATAGTGATTTCAATAGAGGGAGAGAGTTTCCAAGACTCAGGAACCAATTTTTTTCAGCAAAAAAACAACTTGAGTGTGATATGCATCTGATAGACAATTTTCTAGAAAATTAATTCAAGTGAGTAAAGTGATGTAATGCTGAAATCAATTTGATCGTGGCTGATGTATCTAAAACAGTGCAAATAAACAATTTATTTTTTTATATATATATAATTATTATATATATTATATATAATATATTTATAATATATCTTTATTACATCATAGAGGACTGGCCAAGGGAAAAAAAGTGGTAACACAAAGCCCGCTTAATTGCCAGTCCCTATAAAGAAGACAGTAAGAGAATAAAGAAAGGGGGGGTTGGCCAATTTAGTTCGGGAGGTGTCTTATTACTCTTCTCTAGAAAAGATTTAAGTCGTAGGAAGGTGGAAAAATATAAACAGGAAGAGAGTTCCAGAGTTTACCAGTGAAAGGGATGAAAGAGTAAAGATACTGATTAACTCTTGCATTAGGAAGATGGACAGAATAGGGATGAGAATGAGTAGAAAGTCTTGTGCAGTGAGGCCGTGGGTGTGGGAGAGGCATGCAGTTAGCAAGTTCAGAAAAGAAGTGAGCATGAAAACAACGGTAGAAGATAGCAAGAGAAGCAACATTATTTATTAAGGTGATTTAAAGATTGAAGACAGTCAGTCAGATGAGGGGAGTTGACGAGACGAAAAGCTTTTGACTCAACCCTGTTTAGGAGAGCTGTATGAGTGGATCCTCTCCAAACAAGTGAGACATACTCCATACATGAAGCCCCTGTAGAGAGCAAGCACCTGGGAGGGAGAAAAAAAAGGACGCAGACGCCACAGGACAACTAACCTTTTAGAAGCTGTTTTAGCAAGAGATAAGATGTGAGATTTCCATTTCAGATTTTTAGTAAAGGATAGACCAAGAATGTTCATTGTAGAATAAGGAGATAGTTGAATGTCATTGAAGAAGAGGGGATAGTTATCTAGTAGGTTTTGTCGAGTAGATAGGTGAAGAAATTGGGGTTTTGAGGCATTGAACAAAACAAGGTTTGCTCTGCAAAGATTTGAGACTGCCACTGCATACTTATGAACACATGTTAATTAAGTTCTTCACTTCAGCTTCTCAAGATGAAACACAATATGGTTACCTACTGAGATTTTTTTTCCGGACTTGACATGAAGCGTTTAGCAACAACAAGTCTGTGATAAGTTGCAAAGAATATGCAACCCGGTAAATCCTGCAGTTCTGGAGAATCCTCCAACGAGTACTAACGAAGATGTGGTCGATCTCCTTAGCTACCGTCCGACATTACTGTACCAGGTCCAGCGGTGCAGCTCTGGTCTCTGATACCAAGAACCTGCGATTTTCAACTTTCTGTACACAGCAAAGTTCAGAAGGAGAGGGCTGTTAATGTCCCTGGTACCAGAGCCATAGGGACCTCAATCAATGACTCAATGAATATCAACCTTGAGTCAAAAGCTACACTTAACTCATAGCTGGCACTCACAGTGCCAGTAGTAGCATTGAAGTCGCCCAAGACAATGAGTGTGTTCTGAGGAAGCCACTGGTCTAATGCAGAGCCGAGTTTGGCGTGGAACATCTCCTTCTCTTCAGTTTCACACATCTAGGTAGGAGCTTACAGTGTAACAAGAAACATGAAACCCAGAGTGTGTTTCATCCTCACTCGCATTATACGCTCATCAACCGGAGTAACCTCAACAACAGGTGGCTGCAGTTTGTTGGAGATTCCTATAGCTACTCTCCGGTGACGGATACCATTTGCTCACTCCGGACCAGTTGTAGATGTAACCCCTATGGCACTGCTAGTCTCGCCACTGCCAGGCCTCTTCGTTCCAGAGAGTCCCACTATTTCCACCCTCAGCCTACTGACCTCGCCCGATAAGAGAGACAGTCGATAATAGTCTGGGAGGCTCAGAATGTTCCAGGAGCCCACACGTAGAACCCTCCGGAGCTTTATCCCAGGAGTGATTCGACGGACAGGCACCGCCTCTGCACAACCCCAGCCACCCTCACAACAAAAAGAGAGGCTAAAAGACCTTCCTACTTCATTTAGATTGCGGAATTCACGTGGGCCTTGCCCAGCACTCGTCATATGTAGACTGCAGACCGCCCTATGCGTCGATATTGGAGGGGTCTCCGCGGTCGGGCCCCCCGAACTGGGTCGGGGCGCTGCTGTTGCCTCGCCCGCGACTGTTGGCTCGCCTTCGGCCTCTACTTCTTATTGTGCTCGTGGCTCAGCGTGCTTTACGGGAAAGGGGTGCAAACCCCTCCCCAACCAATCTATGTCAGAGATTGACCTTACTGCTCGCCGTGGCCAGAGACGCAGAACCTCTGTAGAGATTAATCACAGGCTGCAACACTATTTCACCTATAGCTGTGGCTGGATGGCCAATGACTCGATAGTGAGTTCATCTGTTCTTGAAGATGGTCTTATGTTTAGTCTAACTGGGTGTCTAGCTAATCTAGCACACCATCCTCACTAGTAGAACCAGTGGGGGAGCCGGTTTAGTCGCCGACGATCCGACCATGCGGCTGGTTGTACTGGGTTACATGTCACCATTAGCAGGGCACATCACTGACCAGACATGCAACTGACCAGCATCACTATACCATAATTATCTATAAAGTATTTGGGAGAAAAATCAATAAACCAAATAATTATCTTGCATTTCTTATCTTTTATCTAGATTATCAGACTGAACTAGGAATGCTTTGAAAGAATTATATAAAACAAAATAAAGTTATAAAGAAAAAGTTAACTTGAATGTGACCTTCAAACCAAAACGCACATATAGCCATAATGTATTATAAATGCATATTCGTACCTTGGCTATTGACCACCAATTGAGCGCCTCTTTTGACGAAGTAAGGGAGGCTGTAGCAAAGTTGTTGGGTGGAAAGGCAGCTGGGGTTTGTAATATCAGTGCGGAGCTGTTGAAAGCTGGGGGTGAGGCCATGATTCGCGGCTTGCATGTTGTCTTGACTGCCGTGTGGCAATCAGGTACCATTCCTCCTGACTGGAAAAGGGGGCTGGTCGTCCCTATCTGAAAAGGGAAAGGGGACCGTCAGGACTGCAACAATTACCGCGGTATTACACTGCTCAGCGTGCCAGGTAACGTGCTTGTGTCCTGGTGGAACGCCGACGTGAGTTTCGACAGGGGATGCTTGCAGCCTATGTTGATCTCAAGAAGGCGCTTGATTCAGTGCATCGTCAGTCATTATGGGATCTTCTGCGACTTCGCGGGATTCCTGCAAGGACTGTTGGTCTGCTGACTGGCCTGTACTCTGGGACTGAGAGCGCTGTGAAGTGTGGGGAATGTGTATTCAGCTTTTTTTCTGTAGAATACAGAAGTGAAGTAAAGTAAAGTGAAGTGAAGTAAAATACAGAAGTGAGGCAATTGGGTGCGTCTTTGCCCATCATTTTTCAACACCTGTATGAACTGGGTATTGGGCAAAGCTGAGGACCAAAGTGATTGTGGAGCATCCCTCGGCAACACCAAGATCACTGATCTTGTTTTTGCCGATGATGCAGTAATCCATGATGAGTCGCTGGAGGTCCTGGTGATGGCTCTCGAGGCGCTACATAAGGAGGCAAAACCTTTTGGACTTGAGGTCTCCTGGCTCAAGACCAAGGTCCAGGTGTTTGGAGGCTCACTAGATGAAATAGTACAGTCTGTTCATGCGTGTGGCGAGGACATTAAGATCTTGGAAAGTCTTACACACCTTGGTAGCGCAATCCAAAATGACGGCGGTCACGTAAAGAATCTTATGGCGGATAGGCATGGCTTACGGTGTAATGAACTCGCTCAACACGAGAATTTGGCTTTGTTGGTACCTGTGCAGAACAAAGATCCGGATCTTCAAGTCGCTTGTGATCCTTGTCCTACTCTATGGATGTTAGGCATGGACACTAAATAGCGACCCGAAGAGGCAAATCGATGCCTTTGGTAATAAGTGTCTTCGCAGATTCATGGGGTATCGCTATGGAGATTACATGTCAAATCAGCGATTGCATCGTGAGACTGAATCGAGGCCTATTACCTGCATAGTCCGTCAGCGCCAATACGGCTATATGGGCATGTGGCACGGTACACTGAAACCGATCCTTCCCACCGGGTTGTATCTGTAAGAAACAATTCGGCGTGAAGGAGGCCAAGGGGGCGCCCACAATTAAGGCTCGTCGCTGGAGCAAGTTCATGTTTCCTGCCGAGAGTTGCTTGGTATGGGAAGGGAGCCTGCATGGGGTCTCGCGCGTGGTGACTCCAGGTAGTGGTGTCGTAGGGTGGGCGAAGAGATGCGCCCCCCGGCGTACGCCCCCAATGATTGATAAATTGATGGATGGTTATTGAGGTTTGAAAAGTGCACTTATATCCCGGCAGCCTTTGGGCATAACTGACAAAAGGCAAAATTTTCAAATCCGCTTGAAAAATACATAGTTATAATCTGAAACAAAAGAACCTGG
>JACEEZ010016267.1:59065-114065 GCA_016584305.1 Chionoecetes opilio | reverse complement strand
CCTATCCTGGGTGTGGATTTCCTCTCCTCCCACGGCTTGCTCGTTGATTCCCGGCGCGGGCGTTTGCTGCATCGCCCAACCAACACGGTCGTTCCTACCGTGCCCTGCGAGCAGCGAGCGCCCCTCCTGACACACCTACGCCAGGCGGTCCTGTACGACGCTCTTCTCGAGGACTTCCCTCTCCTCACTTCTCAACGCTCCAGCCCCGCCAAAAGGGAGCTCAAGGTAACACACACCATCGCCACGAGGGGCCCTCCTTGTTTTGCTAGACCGCGACGTCTGACTCCTGAACGCCTCCAGGTGGCGAAAAAGGAGTTTGAGCACTTACTGCAGGAAGGGACCATACGACCTTCCGACAGCTGCTGGGCTTCACCTCTGCACATGGTACCGAAGGCCCAGGAAGGCGAATGGCGCGCTTGCGGCGACTACAGGGCTCTCAACGCCATGACACGGCCAGACTGTTACCCTATTTCACACGTGTTGGATTTTCACAGCATGCTGCACGGGCGGTCAGTCTTTTCGAAGATTGATTTTCTACGGGCCTTTCACCAGATCCCCGTCGCTGCAGAGGACGTGCCGAAGACTGCAGTGACGACGCATTTCGGTCTGTTTGAGTACCCCTACATGAACTTCGGACTACGCAATGCGGCTCAGACCTTCCAGCGCTTTATGGATAGAGTAGTCATGGGACTCGACTTCGTCGTTGTGTACATCGACGACATCCTTGTCGCCTCATCGTCGCAGCAACAACACGAGCTCCACCTACGCCAGCTGCTCACTCGCCTTCAGGAGTTTGGTTGAAGGATCCACCCAGCAAAAGTGTGTGTTGGGTGCTCCGGCGTTGGACTTCTTGGGCCACAGAGTCACGTTAGCGGGCTTATCCCCCCTCTCGCAGAAGGTGTCAGCGATCGCGGACTTCCCGTGGCCTCGTATGGTCAGGAAGCTCAGGGAATTTTTGGGGGTGATTAATTATTACCACCGCTTCATTCCCCAAACTGCCGCTCGGCTCAGCCCCTTACATGACCTCCTGAAGGGGGTAAAGAAAAACTCACCGAAGCCCCTGCAGTGGACTGATGAAGCCGACGGAGCGTTCAACAGCATCAAGCAGCAACTCGCTTCCACGACGCTCCTCGCCTACCCAGTCCCCAATGCCCCACCGTCCTCACTACTGACGCCTCAGCAGAAGCGGTGGGCGCTGTCCTCCAGCAGAAGGTGGAGAATGAGCTTCGTCCTATCGCTTTCTTCAGCAAGCGTTTGGAGCCTTCCCAACGCCTCTACAGCGCCTTCGATAGGGAGCTGTTGGCGGTGTATGATGCCGTGAGACACTTCCGCCATTTTTTGGAGGGCAGGGAGTTTCAAGTATTGACAGATCACAAGCCATTAACACACGCTATGGTGCAATCTGGCGAGAGTTTCACCCCCCGGGTCTCCAGACAGCTGGCTTATATATCCGAGTTTACCACAGACATCCGCCATATCCCAGGGCAGGACAATACCGTGGCCGACGCTCTCTCCCGCTGCGATACAACACCCCGGATGATGTCCGTGGTCACGATGCCTGCGCCGCTAGATTACGTGGCCCTGGCGGCGACACAGGAGGGAGACCCTGAGTTGCAAGTCCTGATTGAGGGGCCCACAGCGCTCCACCTGGTCCTGCACGACGTCCCCGACTCCGCGACCAAACTCTGGTGTGATGTATCTTGTGGCCACGCACGCCCATTCATCACCCGTCAACACCGCAGGTCAGTGTTCAATCAGTACCCCTCCCTGAACCACCCCGGTATCCTCGGTACCCATCGCGTCATTAGCAGGCGAGCTGTATGGCCTGGGATGAGACGTGACATTAAGGAATGGACGCGGGCTTGTCTTGCCTGTCAAACAGCAAAGATTCACCAACACACACGAGCCTCTCTCCACACCTTCTCCATGCCTACCCAGCGATTTCACACCGTCCATGTAGATCTGGTGGGTCCTGCCGGCCTCCCGCAGTCACCGTTACCTGCTGACGTGTTTGGACAGGGTGACCCGTTGGGGCAGGATGCAAGACTTGCACCCTGTATGGGTGGTCCTTCGTGAGGGGTAAATTTTCGAATTCATTTATTTTAAACTCCAACCCCCGGAATTCGTTGGAATAGTCGAGAAAACTCTCCTCGTGCATTTTTTTCCCTTCAAATTCCAACAATATTTACCCCTCCCTCATCGACCTTGAAGTTTAGCCTCAGTTTCTCGGGGCGGCTGTCATTAGAACGACGACGTATCGGCCTGAGCTGAACTTTGAAACGCTCCTGTAATGTCCAATCGTCTCTTTTGATGTGATACGTCGATCTGTGTGTTTGTGTATTATGTGTAATGTGTAATGTGTATTACTCGTTATTCTCACTGCCCCTCTAACAATGTTTTTTTTCTTCAGGTTGAGTCATCACTCATCAATTTATCATTCTATCAAGCATGGCAGCAGTGAACCATCGTTATTTGTTTGCTCCGTTGCAAAACATTGCCGGGTCTCAACTTCCCTCGGAAGAAGAAGTGCTGGGAGTGTTGATAGGCCGAATCAAGGTCGAGAAGAAGTCTGTGCGGGAGACTCCTTCTTCTTCTTCTCTGCGGGAGACTGAGCCCGGACCCATGCACCACGCAAGGTGGATGTCGAAAGCCATCTACGCACTGAAGGTGTGGATGTTCCGGAGCCAATTCAAGCTCACAGCGAGGGAGGATAAGGGCCTGCGGCAAATCGCCGTCTTCATCAGTCGCCTGTACGCGAAAGCCTGGACACTGGCTCCGGAGGCCGCAGCTGCCCCTCGACACGACCTGCAACTGCTGAAGGATTTGACGACCTACATGGACGTCAACCGGGACGTGGGCAAGGCAGCTCTGACCAAGCTGCAAGGGCACCTGTGGTACCTCTCGGAGGAGCTTGTCGCTCTGGCACTTTTTGACCCCCTGGTCACGGTGGAGGAGAAGAGGCAAATCCTCACCTCACTTCATACCACGGTGGGAGATGAATCTCCAGCGAAGCGCCCAAAGCTGCCCAGCCAAGCCGTCTCTGGACTCCAACTGCAAGACATGGCATCAACCAACACGCGACGGTTCTTCCAGAAGCTGCGCCTGGAAGACGGCTTCCTCGACGCCGATCCCGCAACCTGGCTGGAGCGGGAAGACTTCCGGACAACGGCGGCCTTCGTGCAGGGGATAGCGGTCATTAATGACCACGCGGAGCGAGGAGTTGCCCTAATCCAGGAGTACAACCGGAGGCTAACTCAGGATGAGGAGCAACTGCAATTTCTTCTCCAAGTTGTCTCTCGTCATCGCGTGGAGTTCCCGGACTCCAGAAAGAAGACCGTGGCTGCTAGTGTGGCGGCCCACCAGGAGCAGGAACACTAAGTCGGACGGGCCTAGGAGCCTTGTGAGTAGTCTGTTAGAGTCTTCTAAAGAGACTCAGATTGTGCTCATGGAACTAAAATTATGCTTCCATGTTGTGTTAAAATATACTGCAGTTACACTTGATTTACGTTGGGCTACAGCCGCTACAAACTATGTATTTGAGGTAGAAAGACATTTTGCTAAAGATTTGTGAAGCTCGAAAATGGTCACATTTTCGGGTGTTTCTTTTTTCACTGATATTAACTAGAACATAAGAACATAAGAAACTAAGGAAGCTACAAGAGGCCATGAGACCTACACGAGGTAGTTCCTGTTACTTAACACTACCTACATCCACCTTTCATCCCCATCCATGAAATTATTTAGCCTCACTTTAAAGCTCACTAAGGACTTCGCACTAACTACCTGTCTACCGAGTCATTCCAATCATTTACCACCCTATTTGTGAACCAGTTTTTCCCTATTTCTATTATAAATCTACGCTTTTCCAGCTTGAATCAACATGACCCTTACTTCCAGGCTCCAGCTGTTAGGACAGACAGCGGAAACAACGACACATCCTTTGATGAATACAGTAAGATGACTGAGCAAAAGCAAACCGTACCTTGACATTGGCATAGATAGATAGAGATTGACCACAAAAAATACAAATACACGATGCAGCATTTTTTGTCATGGTCCATATATAAACCATAAAAAACAACATTTGCAAAACAAGATGACTTAACATAACAAAACAAAGAACAACATACTTCTCATACAAGTAGTGAATGCTCTGACACGTCTCCCACTAGTTATCCCAAACCCTCCACAACAATGGAAATACACACTATCCAGAGGTTAGTCTCACAGCCAAACCATAGATTGCTAACTTCTCCTATAGTCTTTCCATTTTATCAAGTCACTTTTGATGTGGCTGGCGGAGGCGTCTGACCGCTAGCTGTGTTGCCACTTCACCCCCGCCACCTACTATAAACAACATCAAGAATAAGACATGTAAGAATAAGACATTTTAATAAAACAACATGAAGAATAAGACTTATAAACATGTATCATATGCCTCAGGTGGCCACATCAAAAGTGACTTGATAAAATGGAAAGCCTATAGTCCCTGTTGAAGCCAATAAACTGTCATTGCCTCTAACTGTGGATTGTGGTCATTTAACTGTGTAATGAGGTAACCATTTATAAAACGCTGTATGTTGTGTATTATAAGCCAACATTTTGGGAATAAATGGCACAAATTTTTTTTTTCAAGGATTGTTGTTTTTGATCCTCATGGTGAAACTTCAAGGTCGATTAGGAAGGGGTAAATGTTGTCCGATTGAGAAAAAAAATTCACCAGGAGAGTTTTCTCGACTATTCCAATGAATTCCGGGGGTTGGAGCTTAGACTTTCCGAGTTTCAATTTTAAGGACCACCCTAGACCGTCACTGCAAGTATATGCCATATGGCAAAAAAAAAATATCAGAAACACCCAAAATTCTTCATGTACTATATTTTTTTCTGAGTCTACGTGTATTTGTATCAGCGCCGGCCTGGGAGGCTTCCTGAAGTGACGTCACCAGCATATTTCCCGCCACGGCTGGAATCGGGCTGTTGTTTTTCCCGCGCTTTTTACAAGTCATGTTTTTATGGAAATAAGGCGTGGAAATGAATGTTTTTTTGTGGATTAGGTATTTTGAATGAACAATGAACATAATTATGCAAAGAAAAAATGGGTCTGGACTATTACTTTAATGTCAGTGACTTTTTGGCAATTCATCGTGTTTAGTTCCCTCGTGCTTGTACGTACGATTTAACAAGATAAATAGACATACTATCAGGTTAAACCAAGCGCAGATTAGTGACGTCAGTGGAAGTGGTGTGAGAAAACGACGATTTTGTATCGTGGACTATTCTAAAATATGCCCCGAGCCTGACGAGGATAAGCCTCTAAAGAAATTTGTCCTGACGGAAGCGTATTGTACGCTATTATTTCTTTAACTTCCTCCTTATTTTAGATGCATGTTCCATGTTTCTATTTAAAATCCTTATTCTAAAAAACACTCGACACTTAACAAAATAGCTTACAATTTCAAAGGGTAGAGTCACATATTTACAAATTTTCTTTGCTAATCATTTTATGGAGTCTTTTCTAGGCTTTAGTGTCTTTTGACCGTGATAACAAAGAAACATTTTTCCATTGCCTGCAACTGTTTATAAAATTCATCTGTTGAGAGAGAGAGAGAGAGAGAGAGAGAGAGAGAGAGAGAGAGAGAGAGAGAGAGAGAGAGAGAGAGAGAGAGAGAGAGAGAGAGAGAGAGAGAGAGAGAGAGAGAGAATTCCCCCCGCACACACCTGTGGTGCCAGATTACATTTGCTGAGGTGAGGCTACCTACCTACCCTCCTGGATTCCCTCCAGTCCACTCCCTTTTACCTGCTCTTTCCACTACGAGAATATGATTATTACTATTACTATTATTATCATCAATATCATTGTTATTTCTGTAATGTTTATTATTATCATTCCCATTCCCATTAAGCAAGCCAAAGAAAATGAGTTTAGTTTGGGAAAGGTTGTTAATGGCCAACTATCATAAGAAAATTACTGCATCAGTTGCAATGCGACGGCATTCAAATTACATTGATCTTGATATTACAGTCCCTTAAATCGGCTGCTCCTGTAGAAGGAAAGGAAGAAAAAAATGGGAAAAAACCCTCACCACAGAACCGTGAACACGCACAGAAAACGAAGCACCGGAGATATGCTCTCTGCGCCTGCTCGTTCTAGACTAGCGACCTGTTGGCTGTTTTCGTTTTGGATTGAGGCTGACCTCCTCACTACCACTGACGTCACGCGCACCAGAGAAAATTTTAGTTTAGCCGTTGAGGGACCTTTTAAAAGTCTAAATAGATCTTGCGATATAACATCTTCCTCTATCTTTCCTTCACCCGTATGTCATTGGAAAGCATTCAAAATCAATAAGCAAACCCATAACCATACGAAATATTTTAGATAATATTAAATATATGCATGTTTTCACAAATGAGTAATTTTCACATAACTTTGTGGAACAGGCAAAACCAGCTTGAAGTGGGAGGTTACAGCGACTTTTGGGTGCCTCTCTTCCGCGGCTCTGCTAATCCTCACGTCCAGGGTCTTGGGGAGAATTTCTACCTCTTCAACGACGCTTTAGAATTCCTTAAGTACGTGAGATTTATTGACTGGCACTTGTATTTTACAAACTGTACCTCTCACAGGTTTAGTTTTCTCTGTTGTTGTTGTTGTTGTTGTTGTTGTTGTTGTTGTTGTTGTTGTTGTTGTTGTTGTTGTTGTTGTTGTTGTTGTTGTTGTTGTTGTTGTTGTTGTTGTTGTTGCCTGAAATGCTTCGTTACTGCATTTTATAAATCTAACTTAATAAATTTAAAAAAAAAAAAAAATTCTCTGTAGGTAACCAATTTTCCTTTTTTCATGCGGAATAGTAGTGAAGTAATCAGCCCACTGATGACTGATTGGTGATCGATTGCGGCAAGGAAATCGTATCTTAGTGGCAGGGCTTAGAAACGAAATCATTTTTCAAACGCTTCGTTCCGATTAGAAACAGTAGTATTATTAACGTTTCGTTTTTCGTTCCTCCTCCAAACATAGCGTTCCTGAACCGGTTAGAAAGAAATGAAAACCGGTTGGAACGTTATTCTAAATCCCTGTATTAAATTGGCTATTACCCCTAATAAATATTAATGCCTATACATGACTACATTCTTATAGATGGTAATAAAGCCATACATTTCATGATGCATAGTATCCAAGAAAATCCAACCCTTAGATGTCGTAAGACCTATATTATAGTACGACTTAAAAGGCAACACATTTACAGGAAGCGTAGTGTAGGAGTATGCAATCTTAGTTGCCGTAAAGTAAAGACATGAATCACTAAATCAAGTATAGACGTCCAGCCTCTGGCCCCTTTGCTTTTGGCTCAGTTCTTGCGGCTGGAACGTGACAGCGAGCCATGTTCCAGCCAATTAACTCATTACGTGAATTACTCATTAAGGGCTTGTTCAATGCAAAAAGTTTGTTGTACAGACCATCGTTGATTTTGACAGCACTACTTGCATGTCGAATTTCAGCTCAATCCGACAACAATTAGGAGTAGTTTACGCTTATTACTCATTAAGGGCTTGTTTTACGCAAAACGTTTCTTCCGACGACCCCCATTGATTTTGACAGCACTACTTGCGTGTCAAATTTCAGCTCAATCCGATAATATTTAGGAGTAGTTATACACTTTTTGGCGGAAACTTGGTTCCACGGGTCTTATGGTAAGCGACAGCGAGCGAAGCTCGCTGTCAATTATTTATTAATATTATATATTGCAAAAAATATATTAATTCGTTATATCACCAACCCACTAAATAAACCTAATCAATGAAATCAATGATTACATGTGGTACTCCAAGCCCCAAGGAAACGAACTTAGGACATTCGCACCGAAATTTGGCGCACCAAGCATTAGGCTATGAACACAGTTAAAAGTTGAAGCACATAACTACTGGCATATCTTGTCGTGGACGATATTGATGTAATAAGTGAGATCTTTACTGCATTTTCCTTGATAATTGTACGATTTGAATTCATGGAAAGGCTTTCATGTTGACATTAGAGTCTGATAAAGGAGCTACCGTCGCTTCAGAAAATATTCACATTACCTCAAGTGTTTTGCACTAGATTTATTCATTTCATTTGATTCAAGTTGTTGACAGTCATTGTTCTTCTCCTAAGTCTATCAATAGTGGTGTTCCTCAGGGTTCTGTCTTATCAACCACTATCTTTCTGTTATTCATTAATGAACTTCTAAGTCTAAATCAATGTCCTATTACTTCATGCGCTTATGATTCTACCCAACATTTTATCAGTCATTCACTAAACGTCCAATCTACAAGAATTAAATAATTCACAGAGGGATACCACAATGCGCCTAACTTCTGATCTTTCTTTATCATCAATTGGGAGCATACGCCTGTGAGCGCGTCGCCTTGCCCACCCCAAAGTATACAAAGAACTAGTGTCTATGACGTGGTACTCTGGCCCGCCCTACGACACCACTCCCTGAGGTCACCACGCGCAAGTCCCCATGCAGGCACCCTTCCCATACTGGGCTTGCCTTACCAAAAAAACGCTCAATACACAAGTTAGTGAGTATGTAACTTCAAACTACCGTCCTATAGCTTTGACTTCCTGCCCTTCTAAAGCTTTCGAATCTATACTTAATAAGAAGATTCTTAAGCATCTATCTGCTCACAATCTTCTATCTGATCGGCAGTACGGATTCCGGAAAGGGCGATCTACTGGCGATCTTCTAGGTTTCCTAACTGAATCTTGGTCATCTTCCTTTAGGGGTTTCGGTGAAACTTTTGCTGTTGCCCTTGACATAGCAAAAGATTTTGATAGAGTCTGGCATAAACTTTTAATTTCCAAACTACCCTCATTCGGTTTCTATCCTTCTCTCTGTACCTTCATATCAAGTTTCCTTTCAAACTGTTATATTGCAGCTACTGTAGACGGACATTGTTCTTCTCCTAAGTCTATCAATGAGCGGCGTTCCTCAGTGTTATGTCCTATCGCCCACCCACTTTATATAATTCATTAAGTATATATTTTCTAAGTCTAACTCGATGCCCTATCTCCTTCCCAATGCCCACTCCTACGCTGATTATTGTATCCTTCATTATTCAGCATCGCTCAATAGACGTCCAATTTTCTGGAATCAAGTGATTCACGGTGGGATGCCACAGAACTACTAACTAATTTGATCTTCTATAATTTCTACATAGGGCAAAGCAAACATACAACAAAACAACAGTTTTGTTCAATGCCTCAAAAACTCAATTTCTTCACCTTTCTACTCGTCATAGCCTTACAGACAACCTCATATTCAATGACACTCAACTGTCTATTTCTTTTACTAAAAGCATTCTTGGACTATCCTTTACTAAGAATCTGAACTGGAAATCTCACATCTCGTCTCTTGCTAAATCAACTTCTAAGAAGTTAAGTGTCCTATGGCATCTGCGTCCATTTTTTCCCTCCCAGTTGCTTTCTCTTAGACCAATTGCTACGAGAACCCCCCAATCCCCCCCTCTTCGTTATACCTGCCACCCTTTTTTCTCAGTTATTATAATGCCTAAGCTTCAATACAACGCCATTTTTAAAAACCAGCAAGGCTAAAAACATGAAGTACTTATGTATTCCAACTGTTTTTGGGGTGACAAGTTGATTTGAATTGTTATTTAAGGCCTTCAAAATAATTGAACTTATTGATAAACACCAATAGGTGCTGCAACTACAAAGCTTAGACCCAACTTGAAATCTGTGGAACATCACCTCATCTCCTCTAGACCTCATCTTATTTATTTCACCGAAACACAGGTGTATGTGAGTACTAACAGCAGTCCCTTTTCTATTTCCTCTTACTCTCTCCATTATCATTTTCGATCCAAACCTGGCTGTTGCGTATATGTACGCAACGACATCACCTGCTCTCATGCCCACGGTCTTGCATCTTCAGAATTTTCTACCATCTGGCTTTGACTTCAATGTCAATCTCTTACTAAATTTATATGTGCTGTATATCTCTCACCTAACTCCTCAGACTATGTAAAATTCTTCGACTATTTAACACTCAAAGTGGAACAGTTAGTTAATTAGTTAGTTAATTTTATTGACCACAACAACTATATTTGATACAAGCGTTACAATAAAAGGTCCAATACAAATACATATAATATATTTCATGGCTAAACAATAAACCATTCGTAAAAAATTTCATGAAAAACTGTTTTGGCAGCATAAACCAATTTACAAGAAATAAATGAAAAAACAATTAAAATACCCACAAACAAAAACATATTGCATACGAGCATAAGCCATAAAACCAAAACTATAAAAGAACCCTAACATAAAATACAAACACTTGCCCAACAATTAATAATAAAGAAATAAACTTCTCATAAAAGTTCGAGACTAGATAACACTAAAAATAACTAAAATTACTGAATCTAAAAAATAAATACATATTTCATTAAAGACTAGAGGAAAAAATAAGTACTTAAATAAACTATATAAACAAATACTACAAATAAAACACTTTATCATAAACAACCTCAAACGAGCAACATAAGAATAGGCAAAGATAAATTATATGTCTAGGTTTTACATACATCCAGGATTTTGTATATTACATATAAAGCATCTTTTGGCGTCATCATACTTATCAGAAAACAAGTCAGGGATATTGGATAAGTTGTGTGTGTCTCTCAGGTGTTGTGTGAAGGTGCAGTGTTGTACTACATGTACTTCTATTTGAATTTCTCTGCAGGCACACAGTCTGTCTTCTAGAGGCAACCTTCCTCGTCCCCTTCTGTTCCATCTTCCCACTTCCACTGCCAGGGAGTGTGCGGACACCAGTGTTGTAGGTCTCGAGACTGGTCTTGGTCTCGAGACCAGTTTGATGTGGTCTAGGTCTTGGTCTTGGTCTCGTTTGATGTGGTCTTGGTCTTGATCTTGGTCTCGAAGCTTTTGGTCTCGGAGTTTGGCTCGAGACCAGGTCGAGACCAGGATTAAAAAGTGCATCGCGGCGTGGGGAAGGTCGGAATTTATTTTCATACACGGAGAAAAATTATGGCTGTTTCGATTCAAGGCGCGCCATACAGCGTTGTACTGTCTATACAGGATAGAAGCTCGTGTTACACCCTGTAGATACTGCCTGACTAGCTCTACGGTGATGATGCATGAGCTGAGCCCTGCGAGCGCTGATAGAGTGCGTGCGAGTCGAGAGAACATGCATGACGTGGCCATTCTCGAAGTGATAATCTCCGTTTGCACGCACGCATGTTTGCAGCCCTGTTCACCTCCGTGTACTTCATATATGTGTAGGTCTATGCAATCCCCGCACCCTTCGTACACGTACACCACAGGTTTAGCTAGCTCGCTTGGAAAACGTAACCACATAAATTGCAATTTTCCTATGTTTGTTTATTCATGCCAACGAAGCAATGCAAGCAGAAATATTTGACCTAGATGTTCAGTTGTTCACATATATTACATTTTGTAAATATATTTCCTCCTTTATACGTTAACCTTACCCCCCTTCTACCAGAGCACGTTAGTCGTTACATCGAGGCTTTGCCTTCTTTATTTCTCTTTTTACAGCAGCTAACCCATCACAAATGTATAGGGTATTAACTGCATGGACAAAGGTTGAGCATATAACAGTTTGGTTCACATTTTTAATTATTTTTGCATATGATCCCTAAGACTATATGGATAATTTAATTAGGTCCGTTATATTCAAAGGTACATGTATGAGAAAAAGAAAAAAAACCATTCCTTACAAACAGGACAGGACAATACAATTTAGTATTTACGCAGTACAGATCATAAGCATTCAGATAATAGTCATATTTATAAAAAATATTGGTATATGCCTGTTCTTGGTCTTGGTCGGTTTCGGAGGGTCTGGTCTTGGTCTTGTTCTTGGTCTCGGAGGGTCTTGATCTTGGTCTCGGAGGGCTGGTCCTGGTCTCGGAAGGTCTGGTCTTGGTCTTGGTCTTGGTCTCTAAGGGTCTGGTCTTGGTCTTGGTCGTGGTCTCGAAGGGTCTGGTCTTGACTACAACACTGGTGGACACACGGAACCGCGTGAACGCCACTCAGTGGTGTTCACGTACTCACATGGGTCTTGGCCTCGTATACAAAATGGACAGATAAACTTGGGTTTATTTCTTTGTATGTTATGCTTTTTGAGGAGATTGAGTTAATAATATTTGCCTTCAGCTCCCTAAATCCTTCTTCTATGTCATCGGTTACAGTGTGCAACAAGTTATCAATGTATGTCCGAGTCTGATACTGGTTCTCCCTGACAATTTTGATTGATAAAACTAATGGGTCGTCTTCGATTCTTTGCCTCTCACGCCAAATTTTAGAGAAAAATCTTCTCTGCCTGCTCCTAACTAAAGAGTGCAAAGGGGGATAACCAGTTTCAACGTAACATACATCATTGCACGTAGTTAATCTTACATCGAACAAATTTTCCAGTGACCAGTTATACAACTTTCTTATCGGCCTCAGGTCTGCATTCAGCCAGGCCTCACACCCGTATAGAATAGTAGACATTAAACAAGCATCAAATACACGTTTATTTAACACGAAAAGGGATATCATTATTCTTTCTTAAAATGTGATAAATTTAATGACATGAGGCATCTTGGCATCGGCGTGAGCTCTGACTGATGACAAAACCGATCCATCGGCAGTGAACGGGGACCCCAGGTATATATACTGAGTACACCGGTCCACCACCAACCCATCCATGTGCACTGCCTCTTTGTCCTCGGGGGTGCCGTGTATCACAAAGAATCTGGTCTTAGACTCGTTTATTTTCATACCATACTCGTTGCAAGATAGCTTCAAAAGAGATAATTTATAAATCATTCATCTCATTTTCCTTTTGCAGAAATTTCCATTCTTGGGGATTTCAATGTTCACCACCAGCTTTGGCTATCATCTTCTTTCACTGACCAACCTGGTGAACAAGCTTACAACTTTGCTATCCTCCAGTACCTACAGCAGCTGGTGCAGCACCCTACCCGTATTCCTGACCGTCTTGGAGACACGCCCAACATTCTTGATCTTTTCTTAACCTCTAACCCTTCTGCTTACTCTGTGAAATGATTCCCTCCGTTGGGCTCCTCCGATCACAATCTTATTTCTGTTACCTGTCTTATCGCTCCGATGCTGCCTTGTACCCACCTAAGCGGAGGTGATTCTGGCATTTCAGCTCAGCTCTTTGTACAGAGCGCATAACTGAGGTCATTGTCTCTAGCATGGAGGCATGCATACCACACACTTTCTTTAATCATAAAGCCCCGTAAATCTTGGTTTAACTCTGCTTGTTCTCATACGCCACAGAACACCTAACTTCTTAGAAGCCGTTTTAGCAAGAGATGAGATGTGAGGTTTCCAGTTCAGATTTTTAGTAAAGGATAATCCAAGAATGTTCATTGTCGAAAGAGACAGTTGAGTGTCATTGAAGAAGAGAAGATAGTAGTCTGAAAGGTTTTGTCGAGTAGATAGGTGAAGAAATTGGGTTTTTGAGGCATTTAACAAAATAAGGTTTGATATGCCCAAATCTAAAATTATAGATAGATCAGAGGTTAGGCGCTGATCTGATCTTACGGCGGATTGGCATTGCCCACGCCCCACGGTGTTATGAACTCGCTCAGCACGAGTATTTGGCGTTGTCGGTACCTGTGCAGGAGGACAACGATCCGGATCTTCAAGTCGCTTGTGATTAGAGCTGGGCAGTATTTAAATACATTTGTATTCAAATACGTATCTAAATACATTTGTGTATTTAGAAATGTATTTATAGATACATTGGTTGTCATGTATTTACATACAGTATTTAAATACTTTTATGAGTATTTAAATACATTGTATTTAAATACTCATAATATAACAAGGTAAATACTTTTTATCAGTTAATTTGGCCATAAACCCGCCAAACTATCTGGCAACCCTGATGTTACAGTGAACCAGTGTTTCCCCTTTCAAGGAAATGTCCTTATTTTTAGGAAATTTAGGCCTGAGAAGGAAATGTCTAAGGAAACCCAAAATCCAAGGAAATCCTAAGGAAATCCATTTTTTTCGGACATGTTAAAATTTGTGTATATTTAAAATGTATTTACAAATGTATTTAAATACAATTGATGTATTTAGTATTTAGTATTTAAATACATTCGTAAAATGTATTTAGTATTTAGTATTTAAATACATTTCTCCCATGTATTTAGTATTTAGTATTTAAATACATTCAATGTATTTACTGCCCAGCTCTGCTTGTGATACCTGTCTTACTCTATGGTTGTGAGACATTGACACTAAATAGCGACTTGAAGAGGCGAATCGATGCCTTTGGTAATATAAGTGTCTTCGCAGAATCATGGGGTATCGCTGGGATGATTACGTGTCAAATCAGCGATTGCACCGTGAGACTGAATCGAGGGCTATTACCTGCATAGTCCGTCAGCGCCAACTTCGGCTATATGGACATGTGGCATGCTACCCTGAAACCTATCCTTCCCATCGGGTTGTATATGTAAGAGACAATCCGGCGTGGAGGAGGTCAAGGGGGCGCCCACAAGGCTCGTGGCTGGGGCAAGTTGATGTTTCCTGTCGAGAGTTGCTTGGTATGGGAAGGAAGCTTGCATGGGTACTCGCACGTGATGACCCACGGGAGAGGCGTCGTAGGGTGGGCAAGGTGACGCGCCCCCCGGCGTATGCCCCCAATGATTGATTGATATAGACATGGATGTCATTACCCAATAATCATACGAGCACCTGCGTGATGATTCTGCTAATGGCGGCCGGAGAGTCTTTAAGACCCATGGGTAATACATTATGTTCCCAATATCCCCCTGGAGCAATGAAAGCCGTCAACGCTTTAAAATCTTCAGCAACGGTATGTCTGATAATATCCCAAATAATGCTAACTGTTCCTGACTCTTGTTTTCACCTAATTTAACCTGACAAGCTTGACAAAAGCGGACTGGGTGTCCAAACCAATGACAATTATAGCACTGTGTTGAATAACAATTTTGTATGTTGTGGTTGGTCATGCCACATCGTTGGCAACGATTTCTTCCAACAGGGTTTGAATATGTCTCAGCCGCTGGCTTGTGTGATACACATCGTGATACACGTGTGATACAACAGCGTTTACTGTTATTTTTCTTTATTGTTTTCTGACTGCTACATCAGTTAGCTGAAGGTTTGGATGTGAGGCAACATATTTGAAAGCTTTTTTTATATATTATTAGGATTTTTTAAGATCTGTCTCCTGTAGGACATGAAAAGTCCTTTTGATGTGCAGTTAAAAATATAGATACAAACATATCTTCATATACCCCCTTTCCAGCAGGCTTAAGCTTTTTCAAGCTGAGCAACCAACCCATCTAGTCTAATGTATAATTATGTAAGGTCTCCCCCGTCTGTCTCGTGACTGAGTAAAACTCCCCCAGTGAGCTAGGAAGAGAGCGCTCCTCACGATAAATTTCAAGGAACAATTCCTTAACTTGTTCCAGTCGTTCTGGTGTTTAGATGCACAGTGTGAAATGTGAGTGAACGCGCTATCGAGTGCGTACTGTTTCGCCAACTTTACACGCCCATTATCGTCCCAGTTAGCCTTAGTTCGGCTTTCTAAGTCAGCTATCAATACATGAGCATTGGTATTGCATCTCAAGTTAGGAGCAGAGGCACTTCTGTCTCCCCCACCACAAAAATAGTTAGAACCAATGACCCGAGCGAAACTATTTCAAGAATTTCCTATTATGGCTTCAGCTATTTCATCTTTGCCGTAGCCATGGTTGACCGTAACTCGTCCCAGTGGCCATTTCGCAAATGCTTTGTGTAGGAGCGTGGCCCAGGGTCATGAAAGCCGAGAGATCCTTGAGAGCTTTATTGTTGACAACAAGACAGACGCGGAGCCAAGACTGAGCCCCGCTGGCGGGAAACTCCACACTTCCAACGGGATGTCCCCGCAACACATAAAATGTTCCTTTAAACTCCAACACCCCCCTTCCATTGCAACAAATCCCCCTTGGGATGACACATAAAACACTGTTGCAATCCTACAAATAGGAATAATTGGACTGCATAGGAGTAGAAAACAATACGACACTTAAGGCACATAATCCTGTAGGTATGAGGGGCCTTTCTTGGCGCGCTGCGGCCTGCCCTGCTGGGGCATGTCGCTGATGTCCTGTCGGGGATGGGCCCTCCTGCCGGCAGGGTCAGGCGCCGGGTTGTCAGGCATTGCGGGAGCGGGGTGAAGGTGGCGCCGGTTGCGATGGGAGATTCTGCCGCTGCCATCCAGCCTCACCAAGTACTGCCTCGGGCCAGACGTGTCTACGATGACGCCTGAGCGGTCCCATCGCCCCGTTTCCTGGTTCTGCACCCGGACCCACTGACTGAGGGCGAGTGGACGCAAATCGTGGGCAGTCTGGTTCCACCTCTCCGCCGCTAAATCTGCTGTGAGCGCCATGGCCCGCTCTCTGCCCCTCAGCATCCTCGCCTATTTGTCGCTGACGCTGTAGTGCCTTCTCGCAGCGGGCACGGAATCCCTCAGCTGCTGTCCCATCAGCAGCTGGGCAGGGGACGCATCTGTGCTCTGCAGTGGCGTGTTGAGGTACTGCAGGAAGGCCTTTGCTGCCGCGTCGGAGTCGAGCGAGCCCCCTGGCGAGATATTACCCCCGAGGATTCTCTTGGCCGACTTCACTGCAGCCTCTGCTCGCCCGTTAGACTGTGGGAAGTGCGAGGACGACACCCGCAGCGTTACGTGCCAGGCGGTGAAGAACGTTTTTGCCTCCTGGCTCACCAGGCTGGTACCGCCATCGCACGACAGCACTTCAGGGATGCCGAATCTCCTGAACCATCTTCTAAACGCGGGTATTAGCCTAGTGCTGGAGCACCCGCCGGGCAAGTGCTCTACCTCCAGCCAGCCAGTCAGTCTGTCGGCGTATAGTCTAGGAAAATTAGGGTTGCACCCGGAAAAATATATTATACTAATGCATTTGGTCAAAAGAAGCGCAATTTTATGTAGATTAACATATCCAAAATCCTCTCAAAGTGGGTTTTGGGAAATTTGTTTACAGATAGTTAAGTAACGGGGTATTTTGCAAAATTTAGTCAACTTTTGTACAATTATAAGATTATTACTAACAGAAAAATAACTAGAATTCTGTATTTCCTTTCGTTTTTATTTGATATAACTTTGCATACATCACAAAAAATTGATGAAAATTAATATTATAAATTATAAATTTATCGTTGATGACGTCACTGATGACATCACTAGCTTTTCTTCTGAAATCTATATACAATGATTGCTGGAATTTCCTGCTCTTCACAAGTAGGTAAACTTACAGTTTTACACTTAAGAAATTTTTTATTGCAGTGTACGTTTTTACCTGCTAAAATATGTTATGACTATTATGCTTGAAGATGTTTTTTGTAGCTGAAACTAGTGAACAGCACGTCGATCTTGGTGCAAGTAGATTAAAGAGAGACAAGGCAGATCTTGCAAAATTGAAAGATTGGCTAGCAAGAAACAGTCCCAACAATTCAACGAAGAAGAACCTTTTCTCAAGAGCATCTCCACAGGATTGACTGCTACTAAAGAAGACCAAATCAACTGTGATGATGCTGAACAAGTAGGGAAAGCTATTCAAAGACAGCTTGATGAAGTGCCTTTCTCAAGAGCAAAGATCAAACGTAAAGACCAAATACGTACACTAGAGTATTTGAAGAATGGGGTGCAATTTGAGAAAGATAAAATCCATGTCGATCCGATGCTACTATTTTCGCGCTTGTTGGTGCTCGTGGAGAGAGATGATGATATGAAAGAATGTTTTAAGTACGAGTTGACACCAATACCTACTTCACTATTTGACCACGGAATGATGCGGAAACCAAGCAAGTCAGCTTTAGGTAGAGCCATTAAGCAGGATGTTTCAGCAGTCACACCACCAGTCTCATCATTTCATGTACTTGACGGAAGCACACTGCTGCATAAGGTGAAGTGGCCACCTAAAAGCACATACGAAATCATCATCAAGCATTATGGACAGTTTGTCAATGGCAAGTATGGTCTATCTTGCGTGGTATTTGATGGCAATGGTCCTTGCATCAAAGATCATGAACACAAAAGGAGAGTAGGGAAGATATCTGCTAATGTTACTGTTGCATTGCAGAACAAACCTACATGCAACCAGGAAGATTTTCTTAAGAATTCCAAAAATATGTCACAGTTTATTTCATTACTGACAAAAGCCCTAAAAGATGAAAGTCATGATGTACGACAAAGCATTGGCGATGCAGAAACTCAGATTGTTCTGGCTGCATTAGAATATGCTTCAAAAGAGGACAAAAGGCCGGTGACAGTGGTGGCAAACGACACTGATATTCTTGTACTGTTGATGTTCCACTGGCAAGCTCACATGAACATCTTCATGCTGTCAGACGCTGGCAAGAAACAATACGAATGTTGGGACATTGCAAGCTTGGTGTCATCAGCAGGAGGTTTGGTCACAAGACATCTTCTTTTCATCCATGCCTGGTCTGGTTGTAATACGACATCAGCGATTTACGGTCAAGGTAGGCAATGTTATTCAGTTGTCTGATTCCCACTTAATACATTTCAGTTGAGACATCCTGCACTAGAAACGAATTATACCCAATAAAATATTTTTTGTAGCAGCTGGAGTTGATATATCTGATATTTACTTTGCATAATTCTTACATGTAAAACGTTCACAGGAAAGATTTCACTTCTGACGAAGTTTCAGCAGAAAGATATTAAAGATTATCACAAGATTGCTGAGATATTCGAAGATGATACGGCTTCAGCAGACGAAATTGGCAATGCTGGGTTTAGACTTTTTGTGAATTGGTAAGTAAAAAGCACGAATTCTTCATCAGTAGCATTATCAGTGTTTCAATAAGTAATTTGAACTCATGGAAATAGCATTGTTTATGGGGAAGCTTTTCCTGAGATAATTTTTTGTTCTTTCTTAGGTACAAGGGGAATGATGGAAATAATCTTTTCGAACATCGTTACAACGCATTCACGCGCTTTGCAGCAACAGCAACTACCACCATAAAACCACAGAGTCTACCATCAACAGAAAGAGCAGCCTATTTTCATTCCCTCCGTGTTCATCTGCAAGTCATTGAGTGGAAATCACTGATGAGCGTCACATTACCGGCAGAAGACTGGGATTGGAAGCTTCAGCATGGAATGTACGAGCCAGTCATGACCGATTTGGCCCCAGCTCCCGAGAAGATATTGAAATTTGTGAGATGCAACTGCAAGTTGATGGGGAAAAACGTTTGTGGGACGAACGCATGCACATGTAGGAGAACAGGATTACGATGTATCTCAGCGTGTGGTCAGTGTTACGGAAAAAATTGCAACAACGCAAAAGACGGCATGGATGGCGATGAAATGTCCGAAGATTTGAACATTTCGAAATTCTGGAGTCAGAGTGCAATTTGTTTGTTGATGTTTAGGTTTATCAACATGATATGATACTTATTCTATCACTTTTGTGTTTAGTTTTCGAATATAAAGACAAACTTCGTGATTTTTTTTGGTTTCAAAACAGTGTGGAGTTCAGAAGCTTTCGCTTACATCATCAATGACGTCATCAATAGGTATTAAAACTTTCCAAACCTTATTTGAAATCAATTAGATCTAATGCATGTAAAGTTTCGTCTTAAGAAGCTAAAGAATTTAGGAGTTATAATGATTTTTCAACCTGGTTTTATTCTTAAATTTATGTAAGTTAGGGCAATTTTGACAAAATACCCCCTGTTAATTAACTAGCTGCAAAACAATTTCCCCAAACACACTTTAAGAGGATTTTGGAATTGATAATCTACATAAAATTGCGCTTCTTTTGATATTCATTAGTATCATATTTTTTTCCGGGTTTAATCATTATAAGGCCTATTTTTACTAGACTATAGGCGAGGTAAGTCAGCAGAGCTGGGCACTAAATACATTGAATGTATGTAAATACTAAATACTAAATACATGGGAGAAATGTATTTAAATACTAAATACTAAATACATTTTACGAATGTACTTAAATACTAAATACAAAATACATCAATTGTATTTAAATAAATTTGTAAATACATTTAAATACACACAAATTTTAACATGTCCGAAAAAAATGGATTTCCTTAGGATTTCCTTAGATTTTGGGTTTCCTTAGAAATGATCTTCTCAGGCCTAAATTTCCAAAAAATAAGGAAATTTCCTTGCCAGTGGAAACCCTGGTTCACTGTAACATCAGGGTTGCCAGATAGTGGGGCGGGTTTATGGCCAAATTAACTGTGAAAAAAGTATTTACTTATTTATATTATGAGTATTTAAATACAATGTACTTAAATACTCATTAAAGCATTTAAATACTGTATTTAAATACATGAAAACCAATGTATTTATAAATACATTTCTAAATACACAAATGTATTTAAATACGTATTTAAATACAAATGTATTTAAATACTGCCCAGCTCTGGGTAAGTGTTACCGTTGAGCTGGAATAGGTCCGCCGCGGCCTGCTGGAAAGGGTACTCAGGTCCTGGCGTGGGCAGGAGAGTCTCGGCGGGATGGGAGGGGGCCGTGTGCTCGCACAGTTGACAGTGACGCCGCCGCTGCTCTACCTCAGCGTCAATGCCCGCCCAGTACACCGACTGTCTGGCCCTGCGGAGCATGGAGTCCCTCCCCTGGTGCCCTGCATGGAGGCTATCGAGCACTGCACGATGGAGGGACGCCGGAATCACCAACCGCAAGTACCCCTCGTCACTGGAGTATGTGACGACGTTGCCCTGGCACGATAGGTTGCGCCTCATTCTGTAAAAAAGGCGAAGAGCGAGAGGCTCTGCGTCCTTGTGGTCCGCCCAATCCCCTGCAGATACTCGCTCACGCAACAGTCTGTAGTCGTCGTCCCTGCAGGCCTCCTCTTGAACTCTGTCGAAATCCACGATGGTCCCGTCATCGCCCTCCAGGGCGCACGCTGTAGCTGCAGTGACGAAGGCACACATCTCCTCCTCTTCAGCTAGGTCTGTCTCGTCCGGCTCGCCATGCAGCAGCGGGTACCTGGAGAGAGTGTCTGCCGCACAATTGGCCTTGTCCTTCAGGTACTTTACGCGGAACGTGTACATCAGCGTTTTCATTCTTGAGGTTTAGTATGCGTGGGTTGTGATGTCTTTCAGCTCCTTATCCTTGAAGATCTTGGTGAGCGCCCAGTGGTCGGTGACGAAGGTGAGGTTCATGCAGCCCAGGAGGAAGAGGCGCGCCTTTCTCATGCACCAGGCGATTGCGAGAGCTTCTCCTCTCAGCGTTGAGTAGTTCTTTTCCGCTGCCGTTAGGTGGCGGCTGCCACACAAGGCCGGTTTCCACCCGCCCTTGCAACACAGGGATGACTCCTGTGACACGCACTCACAGTACTGCTGCATGACCAAGAAGCTGATGCCGAGGCGACTGAAGTCCGTAAAGACTGCGGGGGGCCCGTGTGGACGTCGTAGTACCTGAGGCCCTCACTTGCTAGCTTGCCTATGGCCTCTCTCGTCGCCTCAAATATGGCCTGCAGCTGGTTGTCCAAGTACACCACCTTTCCGGACGGCCGCTTGAGAAGCTCCTGAACGGCTCCATCAGGGGTGTGTGGTCAGGAAAGGGGCTACCTGATTTACCAGGCCGAACCAGGATCGGACGTCTGTGAGGGAGGGCTTTGCCGGCATCTGGAATTCCGTGATACTGCTAAGGAGGTCCTGACTCGGCTGATAGTCCTCCCAGCCCAACAGATAGCCCGCGAAGGTCACGTACACTCCTCCTGCAAAAGTGGAATTTGTCCGGCCTTAGCGTGATCCCATTCTCTGCACACGTCTGCAGGAAATCATACGTGTGCCAGAAGGCTTCGGCGATGGTGTGGTCATGCAGCAGTGTGTCGTCAACGCACTTCAGCTTCCTCGGAACATCTGTGATCACGTCGTCGAAGCGCTTGGTGAAAGCGTCCTGTGAGGCACAGTGTCCCATCGGGGTGCGCAGGTAGCGGTATCGCCCCTACGGAGTTATGAGCGTTGGGAGTCTGCTGCTCTCCTTGTCGAGGGCGATCTGGTGGTAACCCGAGTACGCGTCTGTCACAGTCTTGAATGTGTGTTTCGGCACGCTGGTAATCATTTCGAAGGGCGGGCAGGTGTGGTGGGTCTCACGGCCTTGTTGAGCCGCTGGTAGTCCACAATCCTGCGTGGCCGCCCGTCCTTTTTGGGCACCACAACCATGCGCGAGCACCACTCCATCGGCTCCCCCACCGGAACAGGCTCGATGATGCCCCTCCGCACGTCATCATCAAGCTGCCTGCGTACTTCGTCGTAGAAGTGGTGAGGGATCATGGCGGGGGCATGAACTGCGTAGGGTTACGCGTCGGGCCGCAGGTGAATATGGTGGGGAGGCCCACTCATCTCTGGTAGCGGCGAGCGGTCTACAGCAAACGCAGCGCGCCCAAAGTGCCCCAGAAACCACTTTTCCAGGCGGTCCACGTTTTCCTCTGTCAGGTCGTACGGGGACACGGTGGGGCGGGCTGGGGGTTCTGGTGTGTCTTCCTCGGTCACACCACCCACTGTTGGCAACATGCTGGGAAAGTTTGGGGGCACGAGGCTGAGGTCCTTGCACACCTGCAGTGACAAATACAGCTGACGTACACCATCAGCAAAGTGCAGGACTGCCTTGGCTGATACGTGTCCCAGCGTGAACTCACACGTCTTGCTGCCCAGGACGTTGATACGGCCCCCGGCGAGGTGACTGATATTGGCGGTGGGGCGCTGGAGCGTCTTCGGGGACAGGCCAAGAGCATCCATGAGGTGGCACCCCGCAACGCACACCTGTGCGCCCGTGTCAGCCACCGCCAGCACCTCGAGCGCGCCCGGTGAGTCGCTGCACGACACACCCACCCTCAGGCTGGCTGACAGTCCCCCGGAGCCGTCCACCGTGACGCCTCCGGTGATGCTCGGTGGCGCCTCGCGTGTTTGGGACCGGCACACGCGCCTGAAGTGGCCCATCTTCCCGCAGTTGTGACAGGTGACGAAGAGGGCTGGACACTTTTTCTCCCCTCCGCACTTGCGGCCACAGTTACGGCAGCACTTCGCGGGGCGTTTGTCATTTGAGGCCATGGCTGAGGCGTCTCTCTGTTGGGAGATCCGACTGGCCCCCGCCGCCACCTCGGTGGGAGAGGCTTCCTGTAGCCCTTCCGCTGCCGCCACACGTCTGCCCGCGCGTGCGCTGCCGCTGTTTTCTCAGCCGACTCGAACATCTCACAAATCTTAATAACGTCACTTGCATTGTGTGACTGGGGCAGGCTACGCAGGACCTCGGTTTTCATGCGAAGGTCGGCCAGCCCCATCACTAACTTCTATGCTAGCATAAAATCACTGAGATTACCGGCACAATTGGGGCAACGAAACTCGCACTCTGCCGCTTTGGCTCTACACTTGACCAAATACAAACACACACTTTCCCCAGGCTCCTGGTGCACTCAAAGAAATCTGCCCACGCCCCCACTGTACACTTCGGCCCAACAACGACGCGCCGCACTACACTGATCGCTTCCTCTGTCGACATCGTAGGGTAGACCTGCCCGTCCACCAGTGCGTCCCAGCACTGCTGAACCTCACCATCACACAGCAGCCTAACGTAACCTGCGGCCAGAGGCGATGCCCAGCCGCAGCCTTGACTGTAACACCTCACGCTCCGGACCCATGCCTCGAACTGCGACGGAGACATGCCCATGGTGGCCCTCGCTGGGGCGCCGCAGGCGGTGCTGGGGTGCGCTGTGTAGGCCATTGCGGGTGCGGCGGCGGCTGGCCTGTAGGTAACAGACCTGGGCCTCTAAAGGACGGCTGTGGTTGCCATACCGGTGTGTAGTGTACAGGTGGCGGTGCAAACCCAGATGGTGGTACTGTCCAGGGCGGTGGTGTTGTGTGTGTGCCATGAGGTGAGCCGGCCAGTTCTGTTTTGTCTCGTCGCTCCTCAATTCCCGCTTTCAGTCCCCAATAGCCCTTTAGACGCAGAGGCCAGAGGTCCATGTATGATATGTTTAAATTTTTTTCGTTTTCCCGTGCGGGCAACATGGGTGACTATTCATTTTTTCGTAAATAGTTTTTTTCGTTTACTCCACATAAGAGCCCCTCTCAGTAATGAAGTTACTTTCATAGTATCATGAATTACTCACATACATATCACATACATTTCAATCTCCATGTTAATCACAATCTTCGTATATATGAATGAATATCTGTAGTACTTGTATATGTCTTATACATGATTAATATGAACGTGATAAATATGAGGTGCATCAATATTGTTGTTCAAGTGAAGTATGACTGTAAGAAAGTTACGGATCCAAGTGCCATAGCATTTGTATATAGAAATCTACGAAAACTGTATCAGGAAGATACGCTGCCAGACGTACAAACGCACGGGAGGCGACCAAGGGAGGGAGGGGGTGCTTGGGATTAAACCCACGTGTGGTAGTCTATAGAAAGTGTCGTACCTCAGGCATCAACACACTGCTGAAACACATTAATGTTTCTTATATACTTTGCTGGTATTCGTCAGTTGCATATTATATATATATATATATATATATATATATATATATATATATATATATATATATATATATATATATATATATATATAAATCAAGAAAGTTCTCTCTGTGTAGGAAAAGTTGTATATTTCTGGCCCTTCATACTATGAATAGGCAAATCAGGAATAGTGGGCGCGCAGTGAATCATTTGGACAAATGCTTATTTTACGATTAATATGGTCCATTTTCATTAAAAACATGCGAGAAAATTATCTACATATATTAATGTAACGAAACAGCAACAGAAAAGGTCTTATAGTAATGCCCGCAATAGTATTTTTTCCATGAAAAAATAGAAATACTGGCGTGTGTGTGGCAACCCAGCTTTCAATGTCTATTCACGTATTGTCGGCACAGGGGAGTCTCGGGACCCTAGGCCACCCGTGTAGGTAAACTGCGCCATGTATGAGCGTGGCCTAGGGTCATGAAAGCCGAGAGATCCTTGAGAGCTTTATTGTTGACTACAAGACAGACGTGGTGCCAAGGACTGAGCCCCGCTGGAGGGAAACTCCACGCTTCCAGCGGGATGTCCCGCAACACATAAAATGTTCCTTTAAACTCCAACACTTTGTTTACTATCAGAAAATGTATTATCAATGCTGAAATGCATCTAACCGCTGCCACAACTTTAGTAACCCCCGTAGCTCATGTTTTTAACTTTACTTTACTTTACTTTACTTTATTTTTCCCGGGTTTTAGTGACCAAATCTCTTCCGAAATTGGGGTAAAAGGGGAAACAAATGCCATAACCATTTTTCCATATAACATTTTTATTCCCAAACCCAACGCTTTTACAAACCCTTTTATTTGCGACCAACACATAAAATATCAACAACGCCTACACCACACTCAGTTCTAAACAACGCCAAACATCAAACATTATTTTCTAAAAAAAACCCCCTTTTTAAAAACCCCCCAAATTTCCCGTTCAAAACCAACACATACATGTTGATAAAAACAGCACATTAAATGTTTTTTTTTTCACACCCAAAATAATTCCTCCTTTGCCTATTTTCTCCTACTAAAAAATATTTGAGCAAAAAATTCCCTTTTTTTCCTAATGCTAAAAAAAATTTTTTTCACCTAATTTCCCGATTTCCTTCATTTTGCCTAAACCTAGGGTAAAAAAGATCTAAAAAGAAAGTGAGTCTCCAAATTTTCCCTGTCCTTGGCACTTAATCAATTCTGGACAAGTACTAGGGCCCCCTATAACACCCCCTTAAGCCCTTGCTTCCCAAAAATCGCCCAAATTTTTCCATCCTGTCGCCCTTGATCTTGTTTTTGTCTTATGTTACGGTGGCCCTTTTTTCTTCTACCCCCGGGGCCTTTAAACCGGGTTTGCTCCTGTAGTCTTTTTTCTTGTTCTTTTTTTAAAAGGGGCTGAAAGGTCTATTGTCTATTTCCCAAAAAATCCCCACTTTTCCTTTCCAAAAATTTTTCCCAACTGCCCTCAATCATCCTTCCACTTGTCTCACCACACAGCCCCGCAGTAATAACACCATTCTCTTCCGGCCCTTTTTCAACCACCTCGTTTTCCCACCCACCGGTCCCTTTTTCAGTAAAACCCAAACCCCCCAATTTTTTTCCCATTCTCTCCCCCCTATACTTCTCAAAATTCTAGTTCACTTGTTCCATTTGTTTTCTTTCTCACCCGGGGTCACACATCTGGCACACTTTGCTCCCCTGACTGGGACCATCTAATTTCCTTTGCTTTAAACATCTAAGCACTGGGTTTTTTGGCTTGGAAAAAAGGTCCCCCACCCCGGGTTTTCCCATCATACACCTTTCAAAACCTGGTGCCTCTTTCCCCTTTAAAACCATTCTAGGGGTTTTCCCCTTTTTCCCCCATCTCTTTTTTTCCCTTCCCCAGCCCCCATACTTCACAAACCCCTATCATCTCATTTTTTCCCTTTCTCACACCCCACTAAAAACCCCCTTTTCATCCCCAAATTCAACATTTTTCCATTAAATTTTACATTGGGTCTTCCATCTATCAGTTGATACATCCACCAAAATCGAAAATCCCCCTTCTTTCTTAACCATTTTTTTGGCAATCGCTTCCCCCATTTACTATACATTCACTCCACAAAAAAAATTTTTCCCTTTCCAATTTTGGGTTTCCCCCAATTCGTTCCAGTCTGATTTTAATCCCTGAGTTTTTGCTTTCGAATGCTCTCCCTTTAAATGTCCCTCCATCCCAGGGTCCCCCTTTTAAAAAACCTTTTGGTCGCTGAAAATATCGGGGGTGAAATTCATTGCCCTTTTTTGGGCTATTTTTATTTTGTCCCATTTCCCAAAATATCTCTATTTCTCTCTCATTCCATGCAATCCCCTCCAAAACCATACCTAATGCGGGGGGAAAAAAACCCCCAATTTTTTCCAAACACTTCCCTCAACCATAAATACTTGCTTCCCCCAAATCCTTCCCACACTCCCAAAGGTCAACCAACCCCACTTTTTTCCCCTGGCTGATTTTTTCCCAGCCCTTTGCTTTTTCCCACCCAAATTTGGAACTAATGAAACCTCCCTAGGTATTTGGGTATTCACAAATTTTGTTCTAATTCATTTTCTCCCATCTCCATTAGCGTTTCGGGCCCCATCCTCTGTTTTTTTTAAACTATCATCACCCTTAAATTTTCCCTCAGGGGCAAAAATTTTACTCCAAAGCCCTCTCCCATACTCATTCCCCAAACCTCAAAACAGGCTCGGGATTTCCCTTTCGGCCGACTCACTCATAACTACCATATCATCTGCATACTTTAAAACAAGCTTATTTTTGGGTAAATTTCCTACCTAAACCCCTTTCCCCCTTCCCCTCACCCTTATTCCAAAAGTTCCTCAGTATCCAAACAAACAAGGTTGGGGACGGGTTCATCTTGGCCTAACCCCCCCTCTCCACTCCTCACCCATTCTGTTTCTAAAACTACCTAAGCCAAATATTTTGCTCTAGTGTCTTCATCCCTTCCTTCCCCACTATTTTTTCACTATCTTTTGGCTAAACCCCCAACCTTTTTTCCAAAAAACCTTTGCATAACTTTTCTCTGTTTCTTATCATGGGGCTTTTCCAAGGTCTAGGCCCCAAGGGTTCCCGGTGTCTTTCCCCCCCTTTTTCCTTTTTTTTCAATTATTTCGATTCACCAAAAAAATGTTGTCCCCTCTGCCCTCCTACCACTCGAAAACCTTTTTGGGCTCCTAAACCAAACACCATACTCTCCCCCCAACCTTTTAAACCCCAAAACCTTTTCCCCTTCAATCGGGCCCCTAAAAACTTTTAACCTTTTGTATTCATTGGGGGGCTTTTGGGTCTAAGTTTTTTTCAATTCATTCTTACCCCTTGTATCCCCCTTTTAAGGGAAATTGGGGTTACTCAAACTTCATTCCATTTTCTAGGCCCCTTTCTTCTTCCCACACAGGGTTTAAAAATGGGCCCGTCACCTGTAAATAAACCACCTCACCCCCATTCTTGTACACTCATAGGGTTTTTTCACCCGGGGCCTGCTGCTTTTTTTCATTTTTTTGGGCCTCCTTACAACCCTTCTTTTACTTCACCCCCGGGCAAATTTCCATTAAATTCAACTTTTCCCGGGAAACTTTTTTTTCCCCAACGTTATACATTCTGGTTTTAAAAACGTAAAAGTTTTCCCCCCACCCTTTCCTATGTTTTCCCAAAAATTTTTTTTAAAAACCTTTTTTGGGGGGTTTTGCCCCTCTTTCTTTTTACACATTCAGCTTTTTACTTTCAATGTTTTTCACATCTTCTTTCCCAGCCCCCTTTTTCCCCCCTCTCATGAATCTGAAACCACTCACCCCCCACCTCCCGGGTCCTTTTTTTTTTTTTTTGGGGATCTATCTTACCCCTGTCCACATAATTTTTTCGCATCCCCTTATCTTTTCGTTTTTTTTGGGTCGCTGCTTTTTCAAAATATTCTGTCCATGCATTCTGGTTTTCCCATCCTCCGCTTCTTCATTTTTTGCCCCCTTTTTTTTTTAAAACCCCTACTTTCCCCTTTTTAAAACCTTTTTCGTTTCCTTCCTTGCCTCTTTTAAATTCCTCCCAATCCACCAGGGGTTTTTTTCTCTTTTTCCCTTTTTCCCATTTTTTTCTAAAAAACCCCTTTTTTTTTTAAGTGCCGCTCCTCACTTTTCCTTTTAGCCCCCTCTCATTTACTCATTCACCTCCTGTTTTCCTTTCCTGCCCCCAAATCTCATTTCAAAGACCCCTTGAAAATTTTTCCCATTTTGCATCTCTAAAAACCCTCCATTTGTTCTTCACCGGGGCCTTACTTTTGGGCTCATTTTTATTCCACTTCATACAGCCCCCACTAAAAGCAATTATGACCGACACAATATCTTTTTTCCCCCTCTTCATCTTTTCCACATTGGGACCCAACACTCTCTCGCTTTTTGGGGCCTTTTCAACCAACACAAAAATCAATTGAAACTCTCTTTTTTTTCTTGCATTCCACTTTCCTCGCCCTCTCCACAGTTTCTTTAAAGGTTTTCTAACTCAACTCATCTAAAAAATTCAGCAAGCTTTTTTTCCTTTTGTTTTTATTTGCCCCCTTTGCATACCCGGGATTTGCATTCAAAATCACCCATCCAAAACACCTCCCCGGGGCAGGGGTTCCCAAAAAAATCTTCTTTATAATGTTGTACTTCTTTCTATTCTCCCCTCCGGGCTCTATCCCCTCCCCCGGGTAAATGTATCCCCACAATCACAAATAAACTTTTTTTTTTTTCCGTTTCGGGGACCCAAACTTTCCCTACTCTAGCGGCCAGAACATCCTCCTAAAGCACTATTACCCACGTCTATCTCATCTATTTTAAAGGGTTTTTCCTTTCCCCCTTTTTTTAAAAAGGCAACCCCCCCTCCAAAGTTTTTCTTGTTTCTTTCGCCCCTTTTCCCCATCATCTCATACCCCACGACCCTGCATTTCGTACATTGCCCTTTTAAAGGGGTTTTTCCGCCCACACCACAAATTTCGAATTTAAATTCCCCTCAATTCCTTGCATACATCCCATTTTTCCAAACCCCCCCCCCCCCTCAAAATTTATACTCCAAACTTAAAGGTATTCTCTCGCCTGGGGTGGGTGTTTTTTTGTCTTCCCTTCTCCTCAAAGTGTTTTTTGATTTCCGGCTAGTTCCTGTTGGGCGGCTTGCGGCCCCTCCTTCTGCCGCTTTCCTCGGTGCTGTTATTTGGCTCCGGGTTCCCTCTCCCTCTTCACTCTTAGTATTCGTCGCCCCCAAAGGGTTTTTCCCCCTGATTATGTAAAAAATTTTCTGTGTTCTTTTCAGCTTCATTTTGGTTTTTTTGTTTCCCCTCCTCATTTTTCCTTGTCATTGTGCCCCCTCCCCCTTTGACTGGGGGGGGGTCCCCACCCCAACGTTTTGTACACCACTTTTTTTTTCCTTGTTTTTAACCTAAATCCTTTTCTCATGATCCTTTCTTTCACCCCACTTTTCCCTTTCAAAAAGTAGGGGACGGGCTCTTATTGCCTTCCCTTTTGTCACCCCCCCAAATCCTTTTGTATCTTCCAATTCTTTGTTTGGGGAAATTAGATCACTATCTTTAACAGGTAAAAACCCATCTCATTACATATTTAAATAAACCCTTTTCCTGTCTTTCCCTTTTTTTTTTCCCTTTTTCTGTTTTTGGAAAGTTCATACCCCGTCAGAATCTCCTCCTGTACGCCCAAAACCAAAATTAATTGCCCCTTTCGATCTAGTCGCTCTGGTCTTTTTTGATTTTTTTTGCTGAATCACCCCCTTTCCCCCTTTTTTTTGTTTTTTTCTTGTGTCTTTTTAAATGTTCTCAAAACTTTCCTTGCCTCACCCAAATAGAACTCCTTAAATGATAACTAACATTTTTTTTTAATTTCATCTTGTCCCTTTTTTTTTTCCCAGTTCCAATTTTTCTCCCGAACTTCCATTAAAAATTACCTTGATATGTGACTCTATCTTATCCCCCCGAGGCTTATAAATTTTTTCTTCCAAAGGGTTTCCCAGCCTATTCCCTCAGGCTAAAGGGTTTTTCCCTTTCCCAGTTTTTTTTCTAAATTTCTTCATTTTAAAGGGGCGATTTTGCCCCCCATGTGACTCAGTCGGTCCCTTTAAAAATTCTTCCCTTGTCCTGCCTTTTAACCCCCATCGGCTCTCAATCTCGTCCCTGTATTTTCCAAAAATTGATGTTTTTCCTATCATTTCTTTCCCGTTGTTCACTGATTCCCTTTTAAGCTGATTTTTGTATCTGGGCCCTTCCCCTTTTCAACGACTGCATTGTAACTCAGCGTTTACCTGCCCTTTGTTCTCGTTTTAAAGAACTCGTACCCACCCTTTAGGTTTTATCACATTCCCAATTTTGGGAACCAATCATCAAATACCTCCCAAAGCAAATGCATCATCAAACATCCTTTACCTCTACTTGACAAATTTTTCCCCACCCTTT
The DNA here is from genome assembly GCA_016584305.1 of Chionoecetes opilio. Taxonomy (NCBI): domain Eukaryota; kingdom Metazoa; phylum Arthropoda; class Malacostraca; order Decapoda; family Majidae; genus Chionoecetes; species Chionoecetes opilio. Next base: position 82,986 of record JACEEZ010016267.1, on the reverse strand, counting down.
TTGCATCCACCTCGCCCCCCGGCAAAGTCTCCCCCCCTGTGTCTTTTACTCCCTTTTGGGTTTACGTTCCTTAGATCTTTCTCCTCTATCCACACCCGACCTTGTTTCTCATTTCCCTTTTTATTGCGCAGCCTTCTAAAATCCTGCCATTCTCTCCTACTTTTTAGGGGTGTGATGTAGGGACACAAAAAAAGGACTGGCCTCCTTTATCTCAGAGTCTGGCGTTCCCCCGGGTCTTGGAAAACGGAAAGGCCCCTTTTCTTACCTCACAGGGTGGGTCCTGGGGCTATACCACGGACTGGGCCTCTCTCCTACCTCCGGAAAAATCCAAAACAATCTCCACAATCACCCCGTCTCCATTTGGGCAATGATCTTAAACTTGATCATGAGTTTTTGGGGGTTACCCAGCAATTGTTTGTCGTAAAACCTTTGGGGGCCGACGTTTTTCCCCCACACACGTGACTGTTTGGGAAGAAGCAAAAGGGGGGAAAAAAAACTAGGGATTTTTTTTTCCCCTCCCCTTTCCCCTCTCCCGCATCAATTCATACGGGGGTTTCCCCCCTCACCGAGGGGCCCCCCGCCTCTCATGCCTTTTCATGCTGCTTTTTCCAGAATTTTTTCCCAAAAATTCTTTTACACACTCCAAACACACGACTGTTCCACTCCCCCCACTCAGCCACAAACCCCGCAGGTACTCCATCTCCCACATTTTCCCGTCTCTCATCTCCCCGCCATTCTTTCCCCCTCCGACCTCTCCCCACTACTACCCTCCCATCTTTGTTCTAGGGTACTCATAAACCCTTCACAAATTCCCGCTCAAGGCTCCACGGTTTTATCCAATCCCCGTCCCAAAACCCTCAAACACCTTGGGGCCACCATTCTTTCCTCTTTTACATACGACTTTTTTTACCCCCGGGGGACTTTGCCCCCGGCTCTGAGGAGTAAATCCCCTCCCATAAACCCCCCTCCTAGGGCCCTTTCATACCGTGGCTATCCCGGTTTCCCGGGGCCCGGGCCCGGGCCTTTCTCCTGTACCATTCCAGTGGGTTTTATTTTTTCCCCCCATTCCCCTCAGCCATTCTTCTTTTCCCCTTTTTCTTTTTCCCCTCCTATTTTTTTTCCTTTTTTTCTACAGCCAAAACTCCCTTTTCTCATACTCCTGTCCCAAACATTCCCCAGTTCCAAACCCGTCCATCTTTCCAAATTTTTTTGAGTCCCTTTTTCCCAACCCTTTCCCTAATATTCCGGTTTCCCAAAACCCTTTCTTTCCCCTTTGCTGTCATCCTTCGTTGCAGTCTAGCTTGTACCTCAGTCCTTTCTTTGTTTTTCCTCTCTCTGAAAAGTTAAACCCTCCCCTGTCTCCTCTTCGCTTCCACTTTCCACATACCTATTGGCTTTCCCAAAAAGCTATTTTTTGCCTGCTTTGTTTCTTTTGTTACTTTTCCAAACTGTCCATCCTTCCTAGACCACACCATTGTTTTTCCCGGCCATACATAAAACTAGGGACGGCCACACCCTTCCATAGTCCCCCCCCACCACTTTTATAATTTTTTTGGGCCCACATCTTTTCCACACGGGCCCAGCCTTTCCAAAACCCCCTGGTTGGGTCTAGCTATCCTTCATGTTTATTTTTCCCCACAGCCTTTATCACCAAAAACCCAAAAACCCAGGGTCCCTTTTCTCTTTCGTTCTCTTTATTTTTATTTTTCCCCCCCCCCCACCAAATCCCCGTCATCTCAGAAAATATCCCCTTCACCCCCCCAACACTTGACTCTTCTCCTTCCCGAGCCTAAAAGTTGAAAATCCCCCTTCCTACTCATCCCAGCATTCAGCATCTCTTGTAGCTCATTGTGGGTTTTTACTTTGGATACCCCATCCTCTCAAACCTCAGTACCAAATCAACACTTCTCTCCAAATTTTCCCCAAACCCCGGGAAAACCCGTACGCTTTAAATCTCACCCGCCCCTTTTCCCCCAACTTAATCCAAAAAGTAAGGAAAAGGGCACAAACCCCTTTTTTACTCCTCCCCTTACTATTTACCCATTTCCCGTCTCGAGGTCACCCATACGAAATTGGCCCCTTTTTGTTCTCATACATACTGCTTATTATTTTAACAACCTTCCACTCACCAAAACGTTTTCCACTACCTTACAAAAAGCATTCCCCTATCCCTCTGTCCATACCTTTCCTCAATTTTCAAAAAAAAGGCTTTGATTTTCTTTCTTCCCTCCCTTCCCCCTTTTTCTCTCCAATTTAAATTTTATTTTACTACAAACTATTGTCCCCCACCTCTTCTGTCTTTTCTGAATCCATTCTTCTCCTTCACCCATCCACCTTTTTTTTTTCCACAACCCTTTACCCAGTCCCTTAAAACCACAGAAAATCTTTTCATACCGGTCCAAAACACCACTAAATTTGGGCCCGTAAATTTTTTTTTCTTTCCCTTTCCCACTCTTGTGTCCTTTCCCCTTTTGTATGAAGGGGGGCTCTACTGTCATTTCCCCGGCCCCCAGGCACCCTTTTCCCCCTCTTTCCCTATAGTTTCCAAAAAACTCATGCATTCCCCTCAATTACCCCCTCACCCCCCCTCTTAGAATTCATTCGGGATACCGTCCATTCCCGGGGCCTTTTTCCCTTTTTTTAGCTTTCTTACATCCCTTTCAAAACTCATCCATTCCCAATTTCTTCATCCCCTCCTTTCCTTTTATCCCTTTCCCCCCTAAGGTGACTTTTCCCCAATCACTATCCCAGGCCCCCTTCAAAAACCCCCAATATCTTTCCAAAATTTTCTCGAACTCTGGCCATTTCCTTTTTTCTACTTAATTTCCCCGCCATTCATCACTAAATTTCCCTTTTAGATTTTTCCCGTATGCTTATCTCTTCTCCCCCTCAAGAAATTAAAACCATTCCCTACCTCCCTTCCCCACCTTTTTTCCCCAAGTTCTCTGGCACTTTTCTCTTTTTCATTCACTCTTGCCTTCCCCCCACCAAACAATTTTTTCCCCCCCTTTTTGCTTACTTTTTATCTTTTCCCCCTGCCCTTTCCAATTTCTCTAAAAAAAAAATTTTTTTCAGCTTCCTGTTTTTACCTATTTTTTTTCCTCAGAAATCCTACACTTCCTTTTGACTGTTTCCTTTTTTTTTTCCTGGCCTGTCGATCCCCCATTGTTTCCACCAAAAATCTTTTTTGGCCTGCCATTTGCCCTTTTTCTTTCTTGTTCTGCCTATGCCCCTCTTTTGCCGCTTTGGGTTTAAGGGGTCCCCCTTTAAAAATTCTCATTATCCCCATCCACACCTCTCTCAGCCCTCAAACCATTCCTCCCAGCTTTCCCGTTCTTTATTACTCACCACTTCTCTTTAAAAAAATCCCAGTTTGCATCTCAAGCTTTTTTAAAGTCCATTCCTCTCCCCTTTCCCCGTTTTTCCCCCCTTTTTTTCCCTTTAAAAAACTCATACTCCCTTACCAAAGACGTTTTTTGGGGCCTCGCTACGTCAATTGTCCTTTTCTTCATCCCACCCACAACTTCCTCCCGTTTTCCCCAGCATTCCGGTTTTTTCTAAAATAAAGTCAATGGCAGATTCATTCTCCCTTCCACTCCCGGGTTTCTCCTTTTCCCTTTAGCCAGGTCACATTCAAAATTCTAATTCATTCTCCTCTGCAAAGTAAAACAGCAATTGGCCCCTTTCCATTTACTTCCTCTCCAACCCCCCAATGTGACCATTCATGTCTCCCTCACAATCACATTTTTTAAATCCTATTCTGTTTTTACAAACCTTTTTCACAATTTTATCTTCTTTTTTATTTTTCCGGGGTCTCCGTCCTGTTCCTTCCACTGTCATGTTAAAACCTATCAAACCCAAAATCCTTTCTCTTCCCCTTTCGCACCTTAATTTTCCCGACGTAAATGCCAAAATCCTCACCCCCTTTCACACCCTCCTACATCTAGCTCCCCTACAAACTATACCTGGGGGCCTCCTCACAAGTACTCCCCCCTCCGCCACCCTTTTTTTACTGCTTAAATTCTGCCCCTTTCCCATCATACTGTAAAATCCCCAGATCTAAGTTCAATTTCCCCTCTCCCTTTTTTGTTTTTTGTTCCCCTCCAACTAAATTTTAATGTTCCATTCATTCATTTCCCCCCCTGGGTCTACCATTTTTTCCCAAAATTCCCTCCCTAAAATTTGACTTTCTCTTTTTGAGCTTGAAAAAAACAAAATCCTTTACTTTGCCTTTTCTGGAAAGTGTAAAAGCCAAAAATTTTTTATATTTCGTTGTGTTTAAAATCAAATTACTTTCACTCTATTTTAAAAGAGAGTAAAGTAAAAGTATGTTAAAAAATTTATAAACATTGTTCCACGTAACATATATCATTAATTTCCCTTTCCCTTTCCCTTTTTTCCCCTTTTCCCCCCCCCCCCTCCTCATTCTCTCTCCCTTTTTTCAACTCCTTTAACCCCCTTGTAAAAACCCCTCAAAAAACCGGTTATATTCTGCGATCAATTAAATGAGCGAAAACTTAAAACCCAATAGTTAAAAATTTTTAGAAACAACAACCAAAACACTTTTTTCATCAGGGATTTTTTAAAAATTTTGTATAGTAAAATTGTTTCCGGAAATCCTGCCCTTTATTCCGTGGAACGCTAAAATTTTAATCCTTTTTCAACCGTAGGAAGGGGAAAACAAAGACGCCCCTTTCATGACCAATTTTCCCAAAGCGTAGCCAGTTTTGATGGTAGGGTTAGGGAAAATTAAAATATTTTTAAAACCCACAAAAAGTTTTATTTATCTTTGAACCCTGATTTTTACAAATGTCCCCTCATAAAGTATTCTTTTTGGGGCCCCAAATTTTTAACCCGGTTTTTTAATCTTCAATGTCATGTTATTAAAAGGGATGGGGGTATCAACAAAACCTTTTCTTTTCCCCGCGCGAAACGCCAACCCACGCCACCAGACCTCCCCTCCCGGTGTTCCATCCCATGGGTTGGTACAAAATTTCTCTCCCAGTTCGGTATTTTTTTTTTCCAATAAAGAACATCACTTGTTATTAATAATCGGCTCATTCTTGTTTGTTAACTAATACTCATCTCCGGTGTCTTCCTCCATCAGAACTCCTGCAACTCTCCCGACCCCCAAACCCATTTGAAAAAAAACCTAACACGACTTTTACATTCCCCTCCCCATTCTCATTTTCATTCTGTTGTGTCTATTTTTTTTGGTTTCATTGGAAAAAGGATAGGAGACCGCCAAAATGGGTTTTGAGGGGTTTTTCGTAGTGTGTTTGGGGGGATACGGTGGTCCACAGCGACCCCATGTGTGCTCAGAACTTTTTTTGGGAGCGGCGGGGGCCCCATCAGGGGCCCCGAGTGTGACTCAGAACTAATCTTAGAACAAAGTGTGCCCCCAAGCGTCCACCGTCTTATCGGGAAACTTTAAAAACAATTAAAAACGGGGGATTTGTAAGTTTTCTCGAGTGTGCTTTTCTTTCCCGGTTCCATATACTTCTCTCCAAATTTTCAAGCAGTTAGTGATTTATCTTCATGTAATCGTCCCCCAGTATTTTCAATTTTCCCTTAATAATATTGTCAACCCCTCCATGGAGAGTGGTTTGGTTTTAAAAAATTTTTTCTGAGGGGATGATTCTTATTTAGGTAATCAACCCGGGTGACATCAAATGTGTTAAGGGATACTTACTCACAGTCCTCCGATCCAAATTTACGTGTTAACTCGGAAAAACATTAATTTGAAATTAAACACTTACTATCTTGTCGACAAATATAAAGCTCGTTAAAGGTTAAAATTTTTTGGGGGAAAAATCTTGAACGGGGGCAGCATACTCATAATATAATCTTAATTTCTTCTTTTGTAAACTTTGGGGTTATGGGAGGAAAAAATTTAATCTCAAAAAAACCCACAAAATTAGGGGAAAACACACTGGGGGACAGAGCGGGGGATCCTATTTCCAAAAATTTACCACACCAGAATTTCACCTCCCAATAAAAACAAAAATCCCCTCGGGAAATAGTTAAAAGTCTCTTTGGTGGGACACATTTAAACTTCCCAACCCCAAACTGGTAAATTCGCCTCCGCATCTACCTTCAAAAGCCGGTTTACGAAATTCCCGCAAGAGTCCATCATGTTAACCAAAGAGAAAGGAGCTCCCCCGGTGATTTGTCTGTGGGGGTTTTCAAGCGGGGCGGAGTGGAGAAGGACACCCCCACTCCCGATTGCCCCCAGACTGACAAGGCGGGCCAGGGGAAGGGTTTTGTGGCTGAGCGCGCGCCCGGGGCCCAAAGGGGCGAGGGCATTGGGGGGCCGCCATGCGGGGGGGGGAAGGACAACTCTGGCGGAAAAAAATAATCTGCCGCCATCAACTGTAGCTACAGGCCCGACAGCTTTTTAAGACTGGGCTTTTAAGTGTCAAAATGTTAAAATTTCGCCTCACGACAAACCCAACATAACTTTTGGCAAGAGTAATTCTGTTATAGCCCTGTTTTTTTTGATTAAAATAGAATTGGGATTTTATGTTAAAATGAAAAACCCTTGGAGAGGATAGGGTAGACCTTACCCAATAGTGGCCCGGAGCACAATGTTATCGCTTGTCATGCGATAGTCAATCATTACAGTAGGTCGTTTGGTCTTCCCAAAAAAACCAAACACTCTACACACTCAAAACACAAGTGGAGTACCGCGACATGGGAACCTCGCAAAAATAGTCCTGGACAAGGGGGGAGTTTTCCCGCAAGGAATTCCGCGGGTTTGCACACGACACCCGACACCCCTGCTACCCACACCCTACACCCCCAAGGCAATTCAGTGACCGAGAGGATGCACAGGACTCTTAAAACGTCCTTCTGCCCTGTGCCAAATCCCCTCTTCGCGGCCCAAGCTGCTGCGCCGTGCCAAAAACACCATGAACCAAGCGTTCACACCCCACGGACAACAAAATTTTCTTCGTTTCTTCTCTGCCACGCCCCAGGCGGGCGGGGACTTTACCCAGATTTTAGGAGAGGAAGACGACAGGGGTGGCAACGCTCTAATTGTGAGACGTACAGAAAATGACGCGTCGCTATAGAGACGTGGCCAACCCAAAACGGAAAAATCAAGTTTTCGTGGTGGAGGCTGGTGTGGGTCAGAAAAAAAACCACATACCAGGCACAGGGCCCTAAACTAAATGTTAAATGGATGGTATTTACCGTGTGGTGGAAGTTTGTTGGGGGGGAGGTGTACATAAGGGGAAAGGTTTTTCACTGGAAAGAAAATGCAAAAAGCTGCGAACAAGTGAAACCTTACACGGAATGAAGAAAGGTGGAAACCCAAAAGAGAGTGCCTTACAACCAAAATCCGTGGATGAACAACACCCCCGCGTAGGACTCCTAAAAGACTAATCAAAAAGGGGTAAATGTGAAGTTTGGTAAAAAAATATTGGGTACGGATGGCAAGGGAGAGGCGGGTCGGGGGTGTCTGAAAATATTTAAAATATCATCTAGGGTTCGGTATCATTTTTCTTTCGGGCTCAGCCTGGTTCGATGAGGGGATAAGGGTGCTTTTAAATTTAAAAGGTAGTCCCCAGCTTTCACCTCGTCAACACGGCCAGGGGTAGCGGAACTTAGGGCCTGAGGGCATTCGTCAGTTACCCAAAAGGAAGGTGGAAGCACAAGGTGGAATGAATGAGGGAGTGAATGGGAATTGTATGACAGGTAGAGTGAGTGGAAAGCGCCTCTGGGACGACCCTAGCAGCGAGAGTACAGGCTAAGTCAAGATTGGCGGCCACGTTATTACCCAGGTAAGAGGTTGACTGGAATATCCTTCTTTCACTGAATGTTCGTTAAAAAATAAGGGACAGAGAAAGCGACCCTCTGGGATACGCAAGATATTGGTGGACCGACAGGTGTCACTTACAGGATATGATAATTTCAGTCAATTCAAATAAGTCCGTCCCACTCGCACACATAACCTTGACGAAGGAGTGAAAAGAAACTGATGGGCAGGATAATTTTCTCCGATGATAGAAATTTATTATCCGGAGGAGGAACGCGTGTAATGCCAGGATTTTGATATACGTTGTAGATTAAGATCAAATTACTTTCATTCTAGGTTTAATGAGAGTATGTAAATGTATGTAGATGATAAGCATTGTTCCTCGTAACATATATCATTAATTTCCTTCCTTCCTTTCTTCCTTTCTCCCCCCCCCCTCCATCATTCTCTCTCCCTTTGTCCATTACCTTGTAAATCCACCTCAAACCGATTATTTCTGCGATCACTTAAATTAGCGAATCTTAATCCCAATAGATTAAAACATTCTAGAATCAAGAACAATCACTTCTTCAGGTATTTTGAGCATTCGTATAGTAAATTGTTTCCGGAAATCCATGACATCAATAAGCTTCCGTGGAACGCTAAATTATTATCATTTTTCAACCGTGGGAAGGAAGACAAAGACGCCTTCTCATGACCAATTTTACGAAAGCGTAGCACAGATTCGATGGTAGGATTAGGGAAACTTAACTATTTATACCGACAAAATTTTCATCATCTTTGAACATAATTTATTACACTGTCGCTCATAAAGTATTCCTTTTGCCCTCATATTCTAACCCGGTTGTTAATCATTCAATGTCAATGTTATTAAGGCATGGGTGTATCAACGAACACTTTCTTATTCCCCGCGCGAACGCCAACCCACGCCACCAGGGCAGGAAGCCAGCAACAAAGGTAGTTGGGCCAGCAACGACGATCTCTCCGAACTTCGTTTCCTAACGACGAAAGCTACAAAGCCTCCTTTTCGGTCGTTAACGTGTCGGAAGGCGCTAGGCTAAGGCGAGTAATGACGTATCAAGCCGTCATCAGCCCCACCCAAGAAAAACATTTTTTAAAACTTCCGCCCAATCACAAGTAGCGAGACATATTTCGGGGAAGAAGGGCATGCCAGCTGCCTCTCCCCGTTTTGTCCCCGTCTCTCAAACTAATTCTCTTTTTATTTCGGAATGCTTGCTTTTTAAAGGGATTTTTAAAAATTATCAAAAGAAAGATTAAAAGAGGAGCCTGTCGCTATTTTTTTTGGTGGAAAAGGTCATGTTGTGTGGGTTTGAAATAGGAATTTTTGTGATTGGGGGGCCCGCGGAAAGGCCCTCTCCGTCCTTCCCTCCCCATCAGAAAACCCATCATAACATCTTAAACACCCTTTTTTAAAGGGTGACCCGGTGCTACTGATTTAGATAATGACAATATTAAAACATCTCCCCAAAAACCTAAGTTTAAATAACGAGTAAAAAAACGTTTAATCCCCCCAAACCTACATGGCGGAGCAGCGGCGGCTCCAGGGCGCCCCCACTAAAAAATTTTTGGTAAAAACCGCATTTACCGCCTCACCGGGCCCTTTCCCTGAAAAGCAGTCAGCCCCCACGCCTGGAACCCCGGGGTCATAGGTTTCCCTAAAGGGGTTCCGCTCCCTACAAATTTTACCAAAGCACTATCCCCCCTTCGTGAATTGGTGTTGATATCCACCCAGGGGCTTCATCTGTGCTGCTGCTGCTGCCGAAGGCCGGGGCCCCCAGCTAATGACCCCCTTGTTGTATTTCACCCTTTTACTATATATATGAATAATATCCACCCAAAATGAAAACATAGTCTACATACCAAAAAAAAAGGATTATAGCATACCAAGCAATAATGAGCAGTCGGGGGATTTTCCGACCCTGCAAAATCCCGGGGCTTGAGCGGGTTTTGGCCCAGTGTGCACTTAACGACGAAATCGACGAATTTCCGCGCTGTGGGTTCCGCGTTGGACAAAGACCCAAAAAAAAGGGCTTTAAGTGTTTTGTGGCTTCTGGCCCCGACCTCACTTCCGGTGTCTCCCAACCATCAGGGTTTGGGACTAGATTTCTCTTCCCAGTTTTGATATTTTCCAATACAAGAACATTCACTTGTTTTTTAAAAAACTCGGATCATTCCCTTTTCTTGTTAAACTAAAAACCACTCTCCCGGTGTTTCCAACCATCGAATCTCCCTGCAACTCCTCCCACCGCCAAACCATTTTAACAAACACATACACAGACTCTACACTTCCCCCTCCCCCTTTCCACTATTTATTCTGTTGTGTTATTTTTTTGGTTTCATTGGAAAGGATAGGGGACCGCCATAATAGGTTGATGGTTTTTTTGTAGTGTGGTTGGGGGCGATATGGTGTGCCCCCCGCGACCCATGTGTGCTCGAACTGTTTCTTGGAGCGGCGGGTGTCCTCAGGGCCCCGAGTGGATCAGAATAATTTTTAGAACGACAGTGGACCTCCAGCGCCCTCGTTTATCAGGATGTCAATTTTCCGGATTCGCGGATTTCCGATATTTTATTTCCAGCTGGGGATTTCTGTGATCTGTAGTTCGGGTTTAAAAAATTTTGGGGGGGGGGGTACATAGTTTCCTAGCCCCCCCCGCCGAAACCCGACCCTGGCCACTGATCCAGCACAGACCCTAAAACTTTTTTTTGGGCCCCCTAGCGGAAGTTAATACTAGGCTGCCGTATATCCGACTCCCCTGCTAAATTGCTCAGGGGGCAGTAGTTGGGGGTGGAATACGCAGCTCACAGCCGTTGTTGGGGGGGGATTACAGCAGCCAAGCCCGGTGAGAAGCTTGGGGTCCAGGGGGGTGGGATCGTTGCACACGCCCTCACTGTGTCAAATTTGCAGGCCCAGGCTGGAGAGTTCAATGCGGGGCGCAGCAGGGGGCAAACCAGATTTTGGGCCCGAGGGGAATACTCAATATGTATGGGCCCAAAATATATACAATCCCAAATTTGGACAAAAAATGACAAAATTGAGATCAAAAATTATTATAGATATAACCAAGGACCTCTCAGAAGCTCTCTCAGAGCATGAAATTTACAAAAAATTCCAGAGTCCCCAGCTGGGAGGTAACCTCGCTACGGTCGGTCAGCCTCGCTGCGCTCGGATGAGTTGGTCGCCCTATTATTTTATTTCAGAGTTTTTTTTCTTTTCTTGTTGACATCCCTGTCTTATGCAGGAACATTAAACAATTGAAAACGGCGGAGTTGATAGAGTCTTCTCAAGTGTGCGTTTCGTTCCCGGTTACCATATACTTCTCTCCAAATGTGTCAAGCAGCTTAGTGCATTTATCTTCATGTAATACGTCCCCTCAGTATTTTTCAATGTTCCATTAATATATAGTGTCAACCTCCATGGAGACGTGTGTTTGGTATTAATAAACCTGAATTCTGAGGTGACTGATTCTTATTTAGGTTAATCAACCCAGGTGACATGCAAAGTGTGTTAAGGAGATACTTACTCACAGTCCTCCGATCCTAATTACGTGTTAACTCGTAAAACATTCATTTGAAATATAAAATTCACGTTACTTTCTTGTCGACAAATATTATAATTCTGTTCAAGAGTTAGACTCTTTAAGGATAAATCTTGAAATGGTGGCAGCATACTCATAATATAATCTTACATTTCTTCTTTTGTAACACTGCTGGGTTCATGGGAGGAATAAATTAATCTCAAAACAACCCACGAATTACGGCAACACAAAAGCCATTACTATTTCGACTTCCTGTGTGAAAGCCATTACTATGTTATCTGTTTTATTTCATCAGTTCGTTCCTCCGTCTTTCCTCTTTCCTTCATCCTGTTTTCTCCTGTTATTGACTGATACGACATTTTATTTGTTTTATTATTCACTGGAGGAGGGTCTGTTGGATATAATCTTTGTTGTGCTTCAATGCAGACGCGTTATCGAGGGACGAGGAGTGCTGGTAGAGAATACACAACACTTGGAGTACTTGCAGCAGACATTTCTTACCGACCACGTGGGGCGCTCCTCCGTCAGACTCATGTTGGAGGAATGCATCAATCCTTTCGGTGTCGGCGCAATATTAACAAAGAACACACCCTATAAGCTATCTTTCGATGAAGTAAGTATATGTGTGTGTGTGTGTGTGTGTGTGTGTTTGTGTGTGTGTGTGTGTGTGTTTGTGTGTGTGTGTGTGTGTGTGTGTGTGTGTGTGTGTGTGTGTGTGTGTGTGTGTGTGTGTGTCATTCAGGGGCCCCGACAGAATTGAAATGTGCCGGGGCAGGACAAGTTTGGGGCCCCCATTCCTGCAGTAGGTAAAGGTTGAGGTGCGGGCCATACGTATAGATGACCAGTTCCATAGACTTCCATAGTGCGTCGTCTGCTAGTCGTCAGGAGTGTTTTGGAAGCTCGGGAAATTTGCAGATTTTGATTGCGGATTATTTAAAAACGGCTGACTAGATGCAAAAAGTGACAACATATTGTTGATATATTCGATAATGGCTATATTTTGACTGCATTAAATCAGGAATAATAAAATGGTCTGGACGATTACTTTAAACTTTCTCTCACCCTTCATCCCTTCCCTCACACCCTGCATACCTTCCCTCTCCCCTCTTAAACTTAACCTTGCATCCCTCATTCCTTCACCCCTTCCATAATTTAGGCAAATTTTACATTTAACACAACATACAGATTCAACATATTTTAATCATGCGAAATCAATAGTAAAAGTAAAATCATAATACAATACATCAAGATTACTGTACATTCATGATACATATATGGCACATTCATTAGACAAACAATGGCGCTTTCCTTGCTTTTCTCTTGGCAAAATTATGAACCACAACATCAAAATCAAAAGATCATGTAAGTTGAGACTCAATACTGAATCTAGCCAACTCCACAAGTCGTCGTGCATGGGTCATTGTTGCTCATAGAATTTTTTTTTTATCAGCTTGAGTTTGCTGAATGAGCGCTCTGCAGAGGCGACAGTGGCAGAGATTTTTAGCAGAATGCGCAGGCTGACAGATATATTTGGGAAGAGCCCTTCTAGTCTGCACTCTATCAAGCAATTCAAAAGCTGCAATAGGCTTAGTTGGTTCTGCCCAAAATTTGAGCGATGAACTGTTTGTAAGTGCTTCATTTCCACCACGATGTCATGACTGATAATGGCAGGATACTTATCTGCCGGTGATTTTGATTTAAGTGAGCTCCTTTGCTGATATTGTTAGGTAGCTACTTCCAGAGGAAACAAGTTTTCAGAAATATTCTTGGCAGCTTTGAATGTAACAGTCAGTCAGCCAATTAATTATTCTATAATATATATATATATATATATATATATATATATATATATATATATATATATATATATATATATATATATATATATATATATATATATATATATATAACGCAGACTTTCTGAAAAATTCTTCTTTAGATGACTCATCTGCTTCATTTTGTTCTGATAAATCTGAACTGCTGTGCCATTGCTGTGAAATCTTCTTTTGCGTTTAGGTCCAGCTGCTTTACCACGACCGCGATACAGTTTCACCTTGATGTCCAGGTTTGAAGCAACTAGCTTTGCTTCATTCCACATAGCTTTTCAGTTATTTCGGAGATCTGTCAGTTCTACATGCAAGCCCTCTATGTTTGATGGGTCCTATGGGCCCATCAAAGCCTTAATGGGCCCCCCCAAAACCCCATGGGCCCCCCTAGAATCCTATGGGCCCCGGGGCAAATGCCCCTGCAGACCCACCCTCTCGCTGGGCGTGGTGTCATTCACCCATGGTCCTGGCCACGCGAGTCGGACTCGCGGTCACCAGTTTCACCCTCCTGGACTGAGCTTGGAGCTCATTATTACCGATCTTTGGGTAATGCTGGGACCTCACACACCACACACACCCATCCTCTTGCATAAGGGGGATAGTAACCGCCCGAATTTGTCAGTGAAAAATCCCCGTGAGCGAGCGAGGATTCGAACCGGCTAACCACAGAATGGTAGACCAACGCCTTATCCATTTGACCATCGGGACGTATTCATCTAGTTGTATTTTACAGGGCCTGAGCAACGCTCGTTGTCAACGCTCGTTTGTGACCCGCCCGGGAGGCGGGCCACAAACCCCCGGCTAACACCCGGTACCCATTCACTGCTGGGTAGACAGGAGCTCGGGTTTTTAAGGAAACAGCCCATCTGTTTCCGCTCCGCCCGGGGATCGAACCCGGGACTTTTCGGTTGTGAACCGAGCGTGCTACCCCTACACTACGGAGTAGACCCTAACCGGCCTAACGCACACGTGTGTGTGTGTGTGTGTGTGTGTGTGTGTGTGCAATGTGTGTGTGTATGTGTGTTTGTCTGTCATGCATCAATATGTAGGCTACTATATAAGTGGATAAAGCTTCACCTTTTTGATGTGGCAAGCAGCCGCCCTTTGGTGGTCTCAAGACGATTGTCGCCACACAAATTTGTGCTGTCATTTGTGCAATTTTTGTGCTTTATTCAGTTACATTTGAGGCTATGCAGGCGGAAATTAATATACAAAAAACAAATAGTCTTGTATTAGTGAGGAGGATCTGAATTGAGCGAGTGGCTGGAGGTGTTTGCGGGTGTGTCAATGAAGTAAGGAAATTGGTATGAAGGGTGTGATGGAGGATTCGAAGGGTGTATGTGGAGGTGTACAGCCTGGAGGAGGAGTATTGCAGTAGTAATCTTCAGCAACGTAGTTAATTAACACCTCAGGCAGCGGGGAGTGTTGAATGATGTCGGGATAGTGAAGGGCAGTCTGCAAGGAAATTATTAGTGGAATGAGGGAGAGAATGAGGGGTGTGAGGGAAGGCATGCAGAGTATGAGAACAAGTATAAGTGAGGGTATGAGAGATGTTTGAGAAAGCACGAAGGGTGTAATTAAGGTATGAAAGTTGTGTGGGTAGGTATGGGAAAAAGCGTGTAGTTTGGCCCCCAAAAAAGTGAAAAATATATTACGTACTGCTTCTTTCCATGTGCATTTTCATCCGGGAACCTTTGTATGCATATACACATAATATGAATATTATTTGATCTTGATGCAATGGTGGGGTTTTAGCCGATTATAATTATTTATCAATATTTGTGATAAAAGAATATACTACAACTACTTCGTGATTTAGTACAGTATATACTATATTAAAGAGGACTTTGCTTCTGGTAACTTGGCCTTCCCCAAAACTTTTCTGGCAGCTTGTCCCCCCCCCCCCCCAACAAACAAAAGTGTGCAAAGATCCGCCCCTGTCAAGCAGATTACCAGCATGGCGGAAATCCTTCCTCCACCCCAGACCATCCCTTAGTCATAAATAGTGCACAATGAGAAAGGAAAATTAGACTCGAAGCACCAGCATATTTGTTTTCTTAGCCCCGTGGCAGGTGGGCCACTGCTTCCTATACACTGCTTGCTATACTTAACTTTTGAAAATCTTTGCTTTCTTTTCTACAGGCACGATATGATGGTTTTCCTCGAAAACAGATATATACGGTATTGTCTTGTGACATGATATCTCATGAATATTTTACTTCTAGTAAGTTAGAAAACATTACATATAAATTCAATGTTTTCTAACTTACTAAATGTAAAATTTGCCAAGCATTTAAAGCAAATTATTCCATGGAACGCCGAGATATACATATTAATCAACACAAAAACTCAGAAATAAGTGAGGAGACTCCATATCACTACGCTATATTTATTCTTTGAAGATTTTGGTTACTGAATAAGCCAAATCCACCACGCTTCAGATTGACTGATTAGCAGAGATCGGGAAAATATTGTGAAGTACATAAAAAATATTTTTTGACATAAAACAGTGTTTTTTGCACAAAAAAAACCTAAATTATGATTTATGCTAGAGATGTACCTAAAATGGCCTAAATAACAACATTTTTATCCAATCTCTACAAGTGATAACTTCATGTCCTGTCTGTCCACTGATGATTCGTGGTGAGTCATGCATGTCCTGTCTGTACACTGATGGGTCAGACTGACAGCGGTAATTCAGTCTTCTGATTTATGTCTAATTATTATAAATGAGTTTAAAGTTAACAGATGTTGGTGAATGATGCCAGGGGTAACGAATATATACAGTACACTGCATCACTGACAGAAAATAATATTTTCCGCTTTATGTAACTAAATACTGAAATTATTTGTAACTGAAATAATTAGACATAAATCAGAAGACTGAAATACCGTTGTCAGTCTGACCCATCAGTGTACAGACAGAACATGAATGACTCACCACGAATTAGCCAATTCAAAAAGTGAATCATAATATGTTCCTTTCCATTTTTTTCATTTTTTTAGCTATATGTACTTAATTTCAGTTTATGGCTTACTGATCATTCAGTATCATATAAGGCTAGTGTTTTGAAATATCAATATATTTCAGGGGGAATCCACCCCTGTCCAGTGTCCACCCTGGGTACAGGATTGGTTGTGTATCATTTCAGATTTTTTCCCCCTGCATTTTTCACGGAAATAAAGCAGTGATTAAAACCACATATTTTAGTTTTTCTATCACATATTTTGGTGAAAATACATAACATAAAAAAAAACTAAAAAGGCCTAAATAAAAATATATTTATCCGATCTCTACTGATTAGTTATGACAGTGACTGTGATTGGTGGAAGGCAAATCAACCACCGTGTTTCTTGTCACCTATCGGGTCCAATGGGAATAATTTCAAGCAATTAGGTTCAACTTGCGACCACGGTCGCATCACTGGATTATACCTATTAAAGCTAGACCCATTTTAGATGGTAAGCCGTTTTATACGTAGGCCATTTACGACCGGCGTCGATCGGTGTTTGACGTATTATACGTCATATATAATGACGATTGATTGACGATAAATTTGAGTACCTACCAGACAAAGCAAATTTAGTAGCAGACTCCTTATCACGAAGTATTGCACTTATGGCCGCGGCGACTGAGCAACCATAACATGACACCCAAATCGCTATTCCCAATACTGAGGACGAATAGCAATATTATCCCTTCTGTGCTCCGATCATTTCTACTTGGAGTCGGGAGATGATACACAATTACAAAACCTACCTGTTCCTCTATCTGAATTTAGGATTCAATATAATCTTTTGATGAGAGATACACATCTCACGACAAGATAGGAACCAAAACGCAGGTAGTACCTTCAACACTGATACCAATTTTTTTTTTTTTTTTACATGACTAGCCTTGCTGGCCACCCAGGGAAAGATAGATGTTTGCACCATACACGTTTGGAATAATTTTGGCCATACATGCGCCGTGATATTTTTGCACAGATAAATAAATGTCAGTTTTGTGCTGGAGCAAAGTGTTCAGTTGATAAACCTGCCCCTATTCTCACTTATGCTACACCGAAAATACCTTCGGATACAATAGCCATTGACTTGCTAAAACTCACGCTAACAGAATCTTGTTCTCAATACCTGTTGGTAGCCATTTATATTTTTCCTCGATTCGCAGTGTTGGTACCACTGAAAGACAAAACGGCTCGAACAGTAGCAATATAACTTACGGATGAAGTTTTCTTTAAATTTAATGCACCATCCACATTGCTCTCGGACAATCATACCGAGTTCAAGAATCTAATTCTGAGTGAAATATGCAAACTATTTAACACTGACAAATGTTGTATTACTAGCTATCACCCTAGCAGCAACGGGATGGTAGCAAGGCAAAATAGGAAGATTATATAACCTCTAACTCTAGCTCAACCTTACAGTACAGATTGGGATGGATGGATGCCCCAAGCTACTACTGGCACTGTGTGAGATGGCTATGAGTAATGTGTTGGTCCCCATGGCTCCGGTAAAAGTTCAGCAATCTTCAGCAACGTAGTTAACACCTCTGGCAGCGGGGAGTGTTGAATGGTGTCAGGATAGTGAGGGGCAGTCTGCAAGAGCGCCCATTTCTTCAGAAATGCCTTCAGGAGGTGAGAACAGCAGCAGTGGTGGGAGGTGTTGTCAGGTTGGAGAGCTGTAGCTCTCTGCATGTCCAGTGTAGAGCCGGCTGTGGAGTCACCTTGGCTAAACTACCCTCCTACCCCTGGACACGGGGGTGGGAGTGTTGATGTGGCACCGGCCAACAATCACTTGAGAGGCGAACCATCGCCGGTCGGTGAAAGTGGTAATCCCCTCCTCAGGTAGGAGGGAACAAGGCAGGTGTAGTTTCTCACACATGCCCTCACCAAAGCATCTGCTGCACAGCCGATGATGAAGAAAAACTGCAGCTGACCAGGAAAAACATACACAATATTTGTATATGGCTGGAGTGCAGGAATCAAACAGAGAAGAACTATTGCAGGCTGAGCAGGTCGGCTCCAATGTTGTCTGACCCGGCAACATAAACGACTCTAAATTTAAAGGGCTAAAGGCCTAAATCACATCGCAACACTGTCATTTCTATCTTTGAATTTCTCAAGGAATATTAGAGACATGTGGTCAACTTCAGGGATACATTCCTTACCTCGAAGAATAAAGTCAAACCTATCCATGGATGTGGAAGGCGATGGCTAGGCATTCCCTTTCGATCGTAGAGTAACGTCACTCCCGATCTAGTAGTTTCCGGCTGGCGTAAGAGATGGGATGTGGATGATCATCATGGTATTGGAAGAGTACAGCTCCCAATCCATAGTTTGAAGCATCGGTGGGCAGGACGAAGGTCAGGCTGGGGTCCGGAAGCTGAAGAATGAGTCCCGAGGCCAAGGCTTCCTTCAACCGCTCGAAACGGGTGTGCAGATCTTCCATCCACTGTAGGGGTTCCCGTACCAGCTTACTCAACAAGTCAGAGAGGGGGCCGGTGAGCTTTGAGGCCTGAGGAATTGTTAAAAACCTTGATTAAACCTTTAGGAACTTAAGAAACTTCTTAGTGATAGGAAGAGTCATGGAGGCGATGGCAGCTACCTTGCCAACTTGTGGTTGTAGGTGGTCCCGTGGCAAGACAAATTCCAGGTAGTTATTGAACGTCAATTGACTCCAAACCGGCACTTTGTAAGTTTGAATGTCAGACCATGCTGTTGTAGTCTATCCAAAACAGACTTGAGGGCAGAAATGTCACATGTGAGTGGGCCAATCAGAAGAATATAAAAAAAATATTATCGAAAAACATGAAACATTAACCAAACCAACAAGCACAACTCTCATTAAACGAACATAAGTGGCACAGGCCATAACTAGACCTAAACGCATTCAATTAAATTCCACCAGGCCCATGTGAGTAGGAAAAGCCGTTAAGCATCTGTCTGCTTACAATCTTCTATTCGATCTGATCGCCAATACGGTGTCCGTAAAGGGTGATTCACTGGAGATTTTCTAACTTTTCTAACTGATTATATTGGTCATCCTTTTTTAGGGGTTTCTGATCAGTGTTGTAGTCAAGACCAGACCCTCCGAGACCAAGACCAAGACCAAGACCAGACCCTTCGAGACCAAGACCAAGACCAAGACCAGACCTTCCGAGACCGAGACCAGCCCTCCGAGACCAAGACTTAGACCCTCCGAGACCAAGACCAAGACCAAGACCAGACCCTCCGAAACAGAACAAGACCAAGAACAGGCATATGCAAATATTTTTTTATAAATATGACTATTATCTGAATGTTTTTGGTCTGTAGCTACTGCGTAAATACTAAATTGTGTTGTCCTGTCTTCTGTCTGTAAGGAATGGGTTTTAATTTTTTTTCTCATACATGTACCTTTGAATATAACTGACCTAATTAAATTATCCATATAGTCTTAGGGATCAAATGCAAAAATAATAAAAAATGTGAACCAAACTGTTATACGCTCAACCTTTGTCCATGTAGTTGAATATGTCAATACCCTATACATGTGATGGGTTAGCTGCTGTAAAAATAAATATAAAAAAGGCAAATAAACAGTTTACTACTAGTTACATTTTGCAAATTTTCTTACATTTTACAGTTTACTCGGTCGTTAACTCGCTTTTATTGCTTCGTTGGCATGAAAAAACAAACATTGGTAAATAACAATTTTTGTGGTTACGTTTTACAAGCGAGCTAGCTAAACCTGGGGTGTACGTGTACGAAGGGTGCGGGGATTGCATAGACCTACACATAACTGAAGTACACGGAGGTGAACAGAGCTGCAAACATGCGTGCGTGCAAACGGAGATTATCACTGCAAGAATGGCCACGTCATGCATGTTTTCTCGACTCGCACGCACTCTATCAGCGCTCGCAAGGCTCAGCCAAAGACTACTGTATACAGTAGTCTTTGGCTCAGCTGATGCATCATCACCGTACGTAGAGCTAGTCAGGCGGTATCTATAGACAGTACAACGCTGTATGGCGCGCCGTGAATCGAAACAACCATGATTTTTCTCCGTGTATGATAACAAATTCCGACCTTCCCCACGCCGCGATGCACTTTTTAATCCTGGTCTCGACCTGGTCTCGAGCCAAACTCTGAGACCAGAAGCTTCGAGACCAAGATCAAGACCAAGGAACGTCAAAACGAGGATCAAGAGATCAAGACCATCAAACGAGATCAAGATAAGGACCAAGACCACATCAAACTGGTCTCGAGACCAAGACCAGTCTCGAGACCTACAACACTGGACTTTCTGTGAAACATTTTATGTTGCTCTTGATATATAAGCTTTTGATAGAGTCTGGGTCAAATCTTTAATTTCAAAACCCTTATTCGATTTGTATCCTTTTCTCTGCGCTTTCATGTCCAATTTCCTTTCTAACCATTCTATTGCAGCTACTATAAACAGTCATTGTTCTTCCCCTATGTCTATCGAGGTGTTCTTCAGGTTTCTGTCCTACCACTCATTTTCTTTCTATTATTCATCAATGCTCTCAGTCTAACTGAATGCCCTATCCACTCCTATGCTGATGACTTGACCCTGCATTTTTCAACGTCGTTCACTAGACGTCTAACGGAAATATGCCACAGAGCGCTCAACTACGTACTTATCTTTTACTTTTTAAATGAGACAAAGCAAACGTTACTTCGTTCAATGCCTTAATAACCCATAGTCTTCATCTATCTTTTTTTTCTTCTTTTTTTTCGGGCCTCCAGCAGGGGAGGACCACGGGCTAGCATGAGCCCGTCAGAGAGATGCTTTGAAAAAAGAGAAAAGAGAGGAGAGTGTTCGTGCTGCTGGCGTGCGGCACGAGGACTGGTTTGTCCATCCTGACGAGGAGTGCGGGGAACTCAGCAGGATACACTCTCCGTATGGGGGGGGGGGCGGCGCAGGCGGCTGCTACGCGTCGGGGGATGATCAGGATGAAAAAGCAGATTGATCAGGAGGAAAGCAAGATGCTTTCGTCGGGGATGAGGGGGAAGAGAGGAGAGTGTATCGTGCTGCTGGCGTGCGGCACGAGGACTGGCTTGTCCATCCTGACGGGGAGTGCGGGGCACTCAGCAGGATACACTCTCAGTACTATGCAATGTTTCTTCCGTTTCCTGCGGCACACGGGCTTCCGGCAACATATCCTCTCTTCTTTAATTAAGACACCCAACTGTCTCTCTCTTCTAGAATGAGCATTCTTGGGCTATCCCTTACTAGAAATCTTAACTGGAAATATCACATCACATCTCTTGCTAAGAGATATTTTTCTTATAGAAAGAGATATATTCTTGCTTTTCAGAATTTGTGTATCCTGTGGCGTCTACGTCTTTTCTCCCTTCCAGATGCTTGCTCTATACTGGAGCCTTATCCGCCCTTATATGGAGTATGCCTCTCATGGTTGGGGGAACCACTCATACAGCTTTCCTAAACAGGACAGAGTCGAAAGTTTTTCGTCCTACAATCTCCCCTTTTCTAAATGAATATTTTCAATCTCTCAATCACCGCCATAATGTTGCTTTTCTTGTATCTTCTGCTGATATTTTTATGTTCGCTGCTTTTCCGAATTATCTAACTGCATGATATCCCCCTCCCGTGGCCTCGCTGCTCGACTTGCTACTTGTTATCATCCCTATTTTTTTCATCTTACTAATGCAAGAGTTGATAAATATCTTCACTCTTTCATCCCTTTCACTGGTAAACTCTGGCACTCTCTTCCTGTTTCCATTTATTCACCTTCCTACGACTTAAATGCTTCACGAGTTGAGTATCAAGACACCACCCTAACTAGATTAACCTTCCGGTAATCTTTTAACGTTTGCTATATAGGATCTAGTAGCTAACCTGTAACGCTGGAGGTATGTGTGCAGTGTCGCGTTTTTCACTTATCTGCCAATATTATTAAGGTTGAGGTTTTGCTGCCACCACCTCGAGGATAAGGCCGGAGAACCTTCAATTTACACTCGAAATAAAACTTAGGATTTGCCTTTTGGATAACAAGTATATTTCCGACCGAGATTAATAGCCCATTCACATCTCCACGACTCGCATCGGCGACCGGTCACGACTTGCTGAATCATCCAGTTGGTGCCGACTGCAGCCGAATTTGGGGGGGGCTGAAGCTCCAAAATCGGCGTGGTAGGCTCGGGTTGCCGAAGTTAGGCGACTAGTCGGCGACTAAACCGTGATTGTCGGCGATAGTCGCGGACAGTCGCGGACTAAAACGAATTTAACCGCCAATATTGTGTTGCCGTCATGCGGCGACAGTCGCCGACAGTCGAAGCACGACGGCAACCACGGTTGCCATCATGCGGCGACTGTTCCCATCCGTGCTGCGACTGACACCGGATATGGCAAGCCCCTCCACCGACCGTAGTACTTAAGCTCCGTTCACATCTTCACGACTCTCGACGGCGACCAGTCACGACTTGCTGAGTCATGCTGTGGTCGGCGCCGGTCGTCATGTAGATTGGCGTTAGGCCTAGACCGTCGCTGTCGGGTCGTGGGAGTCGTGAAGCAGCGCGGGGAAGGTCCCGACTGTGTGGTGCATGCTCTATACACTCGGGGCGGGTCTGCGCCTCAAAAAGTCGGCTCCGTGCTGGGACTCGTCGCCGAAGGGTCCAAGCCTGGCGCCGACCAGTCGGGGCCGTACTGCGACCAGTTGGGGCCGTGCTGCGACTGGAGCACGTGTTATTTTAGTGTGGGAAAGATCGATCTTTCCCACGCTCTCTCCCTTTCGACGGAGAGAGAGAGAGAGAGAGAGAGAGAGAGAGAGAGAGAGAGAGAGAGAGAGAGAGAGAGAGGAGAGAGAGAGAGAGAGAGAGAGAGAGAGAGAGAGAGAGAGAGAGAGAGAGAGAGAAGAGAGAGAGAGAGAGAGAGAGAGAGAGAGAGAGAGAGAGAGAGAGAGAGAGAGAGAGAGAGAGAGAAAAGGAAATTTTTGAGGTATTTATTGATATTATTATTACTATAATGGTGGTGTCTGGTATATGGTTAATATTCTGGTTAATATGTTCATATTCTGGCAACCGTTGGCTGTATACATACGCTTGGCGATAAGCTTTTGTCTGCGGGGCAGATCAGGTCATCCTGCACCCCGCGACCTCATTCTCACTTGCCGCGGCTTTGCCCGCTTGGGCCAGACGTGTCTGCATAGGCTTCCTCACATCAACCCACGTGTACATAACACACTTGTACAATATTAATATACCTACACTTAGACTGTGTATTTATCTATCAATATCCCTGCATCATCATCATCGTCAACTAAGGAATTACATTGTCACTCACCGGGCACGTCCTTTGAAGAGGACGTGATTAAGTCCACCACATGTCCTGTTCCCGTTCTGCCACTCGCTACCTACCTACCCTGGACTGCTTCCACATGCCCTGCAGCCTTCACAACTACACGCCAAAAACTTCTTATACATATTATCGTCATCATTATCCATTATAAATAGAGCAGTATCTTAAGCGATATACTGCTTCCGCAGTATCTTTAGTGCCTTGGCGATTGGTATCACCATGTCGTAGTTCTTGTGTTCAATTAATAATATTAGGACTTTAGGAGGCACATCGGTATTTGTGGCCTAGTCAAGGTGGGCAAGTGTGTGGACAATAGGGATGTGCACCGGTATCCGGTACACCGAAATACCGGTATTTTAGCATCGGTATTACCGGTATTACCGGTATTTTTATTTTCCGGTATACCGGTATCGGTATTAATATTGCATCGGTATACCGGTATCGGTATATTA